>CAWUFW010018851.1:0-129353 GCA_963921515.1 Calotriton arnoldi | reverse complement strand
CAGTGAGAATGGCCACAGAGAAGGTTTCCCTTTGATGCTGAGGATGACAGCGCAAGCACTTTCAAAAGTCCATAAAAATCTGGTGGCTCTACGCGTTTCGAACAGACGTTCTTGATCACGAGCCTGAAGACAAAGAACACGACAGCAGCTGTGTAGAGCACCAATTAGCTTTTATTTACAGTCCCGCCCCAGTGGGCATATCACATGCATTACTAAGGCGCTATGCACTCTGGTATCTGTAGTGCTCTACATACTTATCAATCCACGTTGGTGCTGTTGTATGCCCCAATAATGTCCAAATGAAACCACAGTGGGTTGATGCAACATAGAATGTTGAATGCGCTGTCTTTCACACTCCTACAGCCAAAGCCTTGCAATTCTGAACCGCACCCAGTGCTCCGGGCGTCGCAGATTCGCCTCCGGTGGCGGGCCATTCTCGCGACCGGGCCGGCCGCTAAACATCCATCACACAGAGTTGCTCCAGTGAGAATGGCCACAGAGAAGGTTTCCCTTTGATGCTGAGGATGACAGCGCAAGCACTTTCAAAAGTCCATAAAAATCTGGTGGCTCTACGCGTTTCGAACAGACGTTCTTGATCACGAGCCTGAAGACAAAGAACACGACAGCAGCTGTGTAGAGCACCAATTAGCTTTTATTTACAGTCCCGCCCCAGTGGGCGTATCACATGCCTTACTAAGGCGCTATGCACTCTGGTATCTGTAGTGCTCTACATACTTATCAATCCACGTTGGTGCTGTTGTATGCCCCAATAATGTCCAAATGAAACCACAGTGGGTTGATGCAACATAGAATGTTGAATGCGCTGCCTTTCACATTCCTACAGCCAAAGCCTTGCAATTCTGAACCGGCACCCAGTGCTCCGGGCGTCGCAGATCCGCCTCCGGCATCGGGCCATTCTCGCGACCGCGCCGGCCGCCAAACATCTATCACACAGAGTTGCCCCAGTGAGAATGGCCACAGAGAAAGTTTCCCTTTGATGCTGAGGATGACAGCGCAAGCACTTTCAAAAGTCCATCAAAATCTGGCGGCTCTACGTGTTTCGAACAGACGTTCTTGAACACACGCCTGAAGACAAAGAACATGACAGCAGCTGTGTAGAGCACCAATTAGCTTTTATTTACAGTCCCGCCCCAGTGGGTATATCACATGCCTTACTAAGGCGCTATGCACTCTGGTATCTGTAGTGCTCTACATACTTATCAATCCACGTTGGTGCTGTTGTATGCCCCAATAATGTCCAAATGAAACCACAGTGGGTTGATGCAACATAGAATGTTGAATGCGCTGCCTTTCACATTCCTACAGCCAAAGCCTTGCAATTCTGTACCGGCACCCAGTGCTCCGGGCGTCGCAGATCCGCCTCCGGCGGCGGGCCATTCTCGCGACCGGGCCGGCCGCTAAACATCCATCACACAGAGTTGCCCCAGTGAGAATGGCCACAGAGAAGGTTTCCCTTTGATGCTGAGGATGACAGCGCAAGCACTTTCAAAAGTCCATCAAAATCTGGCGGCTCTACGCGTTTCGAACAGACGTTCTTGATCACAAGCCTGAAGACAAAGAACACGACAGCAGCTGTGTAGAGCACCAATTAGCTTTTATTTACAGTCCCGCCCCAGTGGGCGTATCACATGCCTTACTAAGGCGCTATGCACTCTGGTATCTGTAGTGCTCTACATACTTATCAATCCACGTTGGTGCTGTTGTATGCCCCAATAATGTCCAAATGAAACCACAGTGGGTTGATGCAACATAGAATGTTGAATGCGCTGTCTTTCACACTCCTACAGCCAAAGCCTTGCAATTCTGAACCGGCACCCAGTGCTTCGGGCGTCACAGATCCGCCTCCGGCGGCAGGCCATTCTCGGTACCGGGCCGGCTGCTAAACATCCATCACACAGAGTTGCCCCAGTGAGAATGGCCACAGAGAAGCTTTCCCTTTGATGCTGAGGATGACAGCGCAAGCACTTTCAAAAGTCCATCAAAATCTGGCGGCTCTACGCGTTTCGAACAGACGTTCTTGATCACGAGCCTGAAGACAAAGAACACGACAGCAGCTGTGTAGAGCACCAATTAGCTTTTATTTACAGTCCCGCCCCAGTGGGCGTATCACATGCCTTACTAAGGCGCTATGCACTCTGGTATCTGTAGTGCTCTACATACTTATCAATCCACGTTGGTGCTGTTGTATGCCCCAATAATGTCCAAATGAAACCACAGTGGGTTGATGCAACATAGAATGTTGAATGCGCTGTCTTTCACACTCCTACAGCCAAAGCCTTGCAATTCTGAACCGGCACCCAGTGCTCCGGGCGTCGCAGATCCGCCTCCGGCGGCGGGCCATTCTCGCGACCGGGCCGGCCGCTAAACATCCATCACACAGAGTTGCCCCAGTGAGAATGGCCACAGAGAAGGTTTCCCTTTGATGCTGAGGATGACAGCGCAAGCACTTTCAAAAGTCCATCAAAATCTGGCGGCTCTACGCGTTTCGAACAGACGTTCTTGATCACGAGCCTGAAGACAAAGAACACGACAGCAGCTGTGTAGAGCACCAATTAGCTTTTATTTACAGTCCCGCCCCAGTGGGCGTATCACATGCCTTACTAAGGCGCTATGCACTCTGGTGTCTGTAGTGCTCTACATACTTATCAATCCACGTCGGTGCTGTTGTATGCCCCAATAATGTCCAAATGAAACCACAGTGGGTTGATGCAACATAGAATGTTGAATGCGCTGTCTTTCACACTCCTACAGCCAAAGCCTTGCAATTCTGAACCGGCATCCAGTGTTCCGGGGGTCGCAGATCCGCCTCCGGCGGCGGGCCATTCTCACGACCGGGCCGGCCGCTAAGCATCCATCACACAGAGTTGCCCCAGTGAGAATGGCCACAGAGAAGGTTTCCCTTTGATGCTGAGGATGACAGCGCAAGCACTTTCAAAAGTCCATCAAAATCTGGCAGCTCTACGCGTTTCGAACAGACGTTCTTGATCACGAGCCTGAAGACAAAGAACACGACAGCAGCTGTGTAGAGCACCAATTAGCTTTTATTTACAGTCCCGCCCCAGTGGGGTATTCACATGCCTTACTAAGGCGCTATGCACTCTGGTATCTGTAGTGCTCTACATACTTATCAATCCACGTTGGTGCTGTTGTATGCCCCAATAATGTCCAAATGAAACCACAGTGGGTTGATGCAACATAGAATGTTGAATTCGCTGTCTTTCACACTCCTACAGCCAAAGCCTTGCAATTCTGCACCGGCACCCAGTGCTCGGGGCGTCGCAGATCCGCCTCCGGCGGCGGGCCATTCTCGCGACTGGGCCGGCCGCTAAACATCCATCACACAGAGTTGCCCCAGTGAGAATGGCCACAGAGAAGGTTTCCCTTTGATGCTGAGGATGACAGCGCAAGCACTTTCAAAAGTCCATCAAAATCTGGCAGCTCTACGCGTTTCGAACAGACGTTCTTGATCACGAGCCTGAAGACAAAGAACACGACAGCAGCTGTGTAGAGCACCAATTAGCTTTTATTTACAGTCCCGCCCCAGTGGGCGTATCACATGCCTTACTAAGGCGCTATGCACTCTGGTATCTGTAGTGCTCTACATACTTATCAATCCACGTTGGTGCTGTTGTATGCCCCAATAATGTCCAAATGAAACCACAGTGGGTTGATGCAACATAGAATGTTGAATGCGCTGTCTTTCACACTCCTACAGCCAAAGCCTTGCAATTCTGAACCGGCACCCAGTGCTCCGGGCGTCGCAGATCCGCCTCCGGCGGCGGGCCATTCTCGCGACCGGGCCGGCCGCTAAACATCCATCACACAGAGTTGCCCCAGTGAGAATGGCCACAGAGAAGGTTTCCCTTTGATGCTGAGGATGACAGCGCAAGCACTTTCAAAAGTCCATCAAAATCTGGCAGCTCTACGCGTTTCGAACAGACGTTCTTGATCACGAGCCTGAAGACAAAGAACACGACAGCAGCTGTGTAGAGCACCAATTAGCTTTTATTTACAGTCCCGCCCCAGTGGGCGTATCACATGCCTTACTAAGGCGCTATGCACTCTGGTATCTGTAGTGCTCTACATACTTATCAATCCACGTTGGTGCTGTTGTATGCCCCAATAATGTCCAAATGAAACCACAGTGGGTTGATGCAACATAGAATGTTGAATGCGCTGTCTTTCACACTCCTACAGCCAAAGCCTTGCAATTCTGAACCGGCACCCAGTGCTCCGGGCGTCGCAGATCCGCCTCCGGCGGCGGGCCATTCTCGCGACCGGGCCGGCCGCTAAACATCCATCACACAGAGTTGCCCCAGTGAGAATGGCCACAGAGAAGGTTTCCCTTTGATGCTGAGGATGACAGCGCAAGCACTTTCAAAAGTCCATCAAAATCTGGCAGCTCTACGCGTTTCGAACAGACGTTCTTGATCACGAGCCTGAAGACAAAGAACACGACAGCAGCTGTGTAGAGCACCAATTAGCTTTTATTTACAGTCCCGCCCCAGTGGGCGTATCACATGCCTTACTAAGGCGCTATGCACTCTGGTATCTGTAGTGCTCTACATACTTATCAATCCACGTTGGTGCTGTTGTATGCCCCAATAATGTCCAAATGAAACCACAGTGGGTTGATGCAACATAGAATGTTGAATGCGCTGTCTTTCACACTCCTACAGCCAAAGCCTTGCAATTCTGAACCGGCACCCAGTGCTCCGGGGCGTCGCAGATCCGCCTCCGGCGGCGGGCCATTCTCGCGACTGGGCCGGCCGCTAAACATCCATCACACAGAGTTGCCCCAGTGAGAATGGCCACAGAGAAGGTTTCCCTTTGATGCTGAGGATGACAGCGCAAGCACTTTCAAAAGTCCATCAAAATCTGGCAGCTCTACGCGTTTCGAACAGACGTTCTTGATCACGAGCCTGAAGACAAAGAACACGACAGCAGCTGTGTAGAGCACCAATTAGCTTTTATTTACAGTCCCGCCCCAGTGGGCGTATCACATGCCTTACTAAGGCGCTATGCACTCTGGTATCTGTAGTGCTCTACATACTTATCAATCCACGTTGGTGCTGTTGTATGCCCCAATAATGTCCAAATGAAACCACAGTGGGTTGATGCAACATAGAATGTTGAATGCGCTGTCTTTCACACTCCTACAGCCAAAGCCTTGCAATTCTGAACCGGCACCCAGTGCTCCGGGCGTCGCAGATCCGCCTCCGGCGGCGGGCCATTCTCGCGACCGGGCCGGCCGCTAAACATCCATCACACAGAGTTGCCCCAGTGAGAATGGCCACAGAGAAGGTTTCCCTTTGATGCTGAGGATGACAGCGCAAGCACTTTCAAAAGTCCATCAAAATCTGGCAGCTCTACGCGTTTCGAACAGACGTTCTTGATCACGAGCCTGAAGACAAAGAACACGACAGCAGCTGTGTAGAGCACCAATTAGCTTTTATTTACAGTCCCGCCCCAGTGGGCGTATCACATGCCTTACTAAGGCGCTATGCACTCTGGTATCTGTAGTGCTCTACATACTTATCAATCCACGTTGGTGCTGTTGTATGCCCCAATAATGTCCAAATGAAACCACAGTGGGTTGATGCAACATAGAATGTTGAATGCGCTGTCTTTCACACTCCTACAGCCAAAGCCTTGCAATTCTGAACCGGCACCCAGTGCTCCGGGCGTCGCAGATCCGCCTCCGGCGGCGGGCCATTCTCGCGACCGGGCCGGCCGCTAAACATCCATCACACAGAGTTGCCCCAGTGAGAATGGCCACAGAGAAGGTTTCCCTTTGATGCTGAGGATGACAGCGCAAGCACTTTCAAAAGTCCATCAAAATCTGGCAGCTCTACGCGTTTCGAACAGACGTTCTTGATCACGAGCCTGAAGACAAAGAACACGACAGCAGCTGTGTAGAGCACCAATTAGCTTTTATTTACAGTCCCGCCCCAGTGGGCGTATCACATGCCTTACTAAGGCGCTATGCACTCTGGTATCTGTAGTGCTCTACATACTTATCAATCCACGTTGGTGCTGTTGTATGCCCCAATAATGTCCAAATGAAACCACAGTGGGTTGATGCAACATAGAATGTTGAATGCGCTGTCTTTCACACTCCTACAGCCAAAGCCTTGCAATTCTGAACCGGCACCCAGTGCTCCGGGGCGTCGCAGATCCGCCTCCGGCGGCGGGCCATTCTCGCGACCGGGCCGGCCGCTAAACATCCATCACACAGAGTTGCCCCAGTGAGAATGGCCACAGAGAAGGTTTCCCTTTGATGCTGAGGATGACAGCGCAAGCACTTTCAAAAGTCCATCAAAATCTGGCAGCTCTACGCGTTTCGAACAGACGTTCTTGATCACGAGCCTGAAGACAAAGAACACGACAGCAGCTGTGTAGAGCACCAATTAGCTTTTATTTACAGTCCCGCCCCAGTGGGCGTATCACATGCCTTACTAAGGCGCTATGCACTCTGGTATCTGTAGTGCTCTACATACTTATCAATCCACGTTGGTGCTGTTGTATGCCCCAATAATGTCCAAATGAAACCACAGTGGGTTGATGCAACATAGAATGTTGAATGCGCTGTCTTTCACACTCCTACAGCCAAAGCCTTGCAATTCTGAACCGGCACCCAGTGCTCCGGGCGTCGCAGATCCGCCTCCGGCGGCGGGCCATTCTCGCGACCGGGCCGGCCGCTAAACATCCATCACACAGAGTTGCCCCAGTGAGAATGGCCACAGAGAAGGTTTCCCTTTGATGCTGAGGATGACAGCGCAAGCACTTTCAAAAGTCCATCAAAATCTGGCAGCTCTACGCGTTTCGAACAGACGTTCTTGATCACGAGCCTGAAGACAAAGAACACGACAGCAGCTGTGTAGAGCACCAATTAGCTTTTATTTACAGTCCCGCCCCAGTGGGCGTATTCACATGCCTTACTAAGGCGCTATGCACTCTGGTATCTGTAGTGCTCTACATACTTATCAATCCACGTTGGTGCTGTTGTATGCCCCAATAATGTCCAAATGAAACCACAGTGGGTTGATGCAACATAGAATGTTGAATGCGCTGTCTTTCACACTCCTACAGCCAAAGCCTTGCAATTCTGAACCGGCACCCAGTGCTCCGTGGGTCGCAGATCCGCCTCCGGCGGCGGGCCATTCTCGCGACTGGGCCGGCCCCTAAACATCCATCACACAGAGTTGCCCCATTGAGAATGGCCACAGAGAAGGTTTCCCTTTGATGCTGAGGATGACAGCGCAAGCACTTTCAAAAGTCCATCAAAATCTGGCAGCTCTACGCGTTTCGAACAGACGTTCTTGATCACGAGCCTGAAGACAAAGAACACGACAGCAGCTGTGTAGAGCACCAATTAGCTTTTATTTACAGTCCCGCCCCAGTGGGCGTATCACATGCCTTACTAAGGCGCTATGCACTCTGGTATCTGTAGTGCTCTACATACTTATCAATCCACGTTGGTGCTGTTGTATGCCCCAATAATGTCCAAATGAAACCACAGTGGGTTGATGCAACATAGAATGTTGAATGCGCTGTCTTTCACACTCCTACAGCCAAAGCCTTGCAATTCTGAACCGGCACCCAGTGCTCCGGGCGTCGCAGATCCGCCTCCGGCGGCGGGCCATTCTCGCGACCGGGCCGGCCGCTAAACATCCATCACACAGAGTTGCCCCAGTGAGAATGGCCACAGAGAAGGTTTCCCTTTGATGCTGAGGATGACAGCGCAAGCACTTTCAAAAGTCCATCAAAATCTGGCGGCTCTACGCGTTTCGAACAGACGTTCTTGATCACGAGCCTGAAGACAAAGAACACGACAGCAGCTGTGTAGAGCACCAATTAGCTTTTATTTACAGTCCCGCCCCAGTGGGCGTATCACATGCCTTACTAAGGCGCTATGCACTCTGGTATCTGTAGTGCTCTACATACTTATCAATCCACGTTGGTGCTGTTGTATGCCCCAATAATGTCCAAATGAAACCACAGTGGGTTGATGCAACATAGAATGTTGAATGCGCTGTCTTTCACACTCCTACAGCCAAAGCCTTGCAATTCTGAACCGGCACCCAGTGCTCCGGGCGTCGCAGATCCGCCTCCGGCGGCGGGCCATTCTCGCGACCGGGCCGGCCGCTAAACATCCATCACACAGAGTTGCCCCAGTGAGAATGGCCACAGAGAAGGTTTCCCTTTGATGCTGAGGATGACAGCGCAAGCACTTTCAAAAGTCCATCAAAATCTGGCGGCTCTACGCGTTTCGAACAGACGTTCTTGATCACGAGCCTGAAGACAAAGAACACGACAGCAGCTGTGTAGAGCACCAATTAGCTTTTATTTACAGTCCCGCCCCAGTGGGCGTATCACATGCCTTACTAAGGCGCTATGCACTCTGGTATCTGTAGTGCTCTACATACTTATCAATCCACGTTGGTGCTGTTGTATGCCCCAATAATGTCCAAATGAAACCACAGTGGGTTGATGCAACATAGAATGTTGAATGCGCTGTCTTTCACACTCCTACAGCCAAAGCCTTGCAATTCTGAACCGGCACCCAGTGCTCCGGGCGTCGCAGATCCGCCTCCGGCGGCGGGCCATTCTCGCGACCGGGCCGGCCGCTAAACATCCATCACACAGAGTTGCCCCAGTGAGAATGGCCACAGAGAAGGTTTCCCTTTGATGCTGAGGATGACAGCGCAAGCACTTTCAAAAGTCCATCAAAATCTGGCGGCTCTACGCGTTTCGAACAGACGTTCTTGATCACGACGCCTGAAGACAAAGAACATGACAGCAGCTGTGTAGAGCACCAATTAGCTTTTATTTACAGTCCCGCCCCAGTGGGTATATCACATGCCTTACTAAGGCGCTATGCACTCTGGTATCTGTAGTGCTCTACATACTTATCAATCCACGTTGGTGCTGTTGTATGCCCCAATAATGTCCAAATGAAACCACAGTGGATTGATGCAAAATAGAATGTTGAATGCGCTGTCTTTCACACTCCTACAGCCAAAGCCTTGCAATTCTGAACCACACCCAGTGCTCCGGGCGTCGCAGATCCGCCTCCGGCGGCGGGCCATTCTCGTGACTGGGCCGGCCGCTAAACATCCATCACACAGAGTTGCCCCAGTGAGAATGGCCACAGAGAAGGTTTCCCTTTGATGCTGAGGATGACAGCGCAAGCACTTTCAAAAGTCCATCAAAATCTGGCGGCTCTACGCGTTTCGAACAGACGTTCTTGATCACGAGCCTGAAGACAAAGAACACGACAGCAGCTGTGTAGAGCACCAATTAGCTTTTATTTACAGTCCCGCCCCAGTGGGCGTATCACATGCCTTACTAAGGCGCTATGCACTCTGGTATCTGTAGTGCTCTACATACTTATCAATCCACGTTGGTGCTGTTAGATGCCCCAATAATGTCCAAATGAAACCACAGTGGGTTGATGCAACATAGAATGTTGAATGCGCTGTCTTTCACACTCCTACAGCCAAAGCCTTGCAATTCTGAACCGGCACCCAGTGCTTCGGGAGTCGCAGATCCGCCTCCGGCGGCGGGCCATTCTCGCGACCGGGCCGGCCGCTAAACATCCATCACACAGAGTTGCTCCAGTGAGAATTGCCACAGAGAAGGTTTCCCTTTGATGCTGAGGATGACAGTGCAAGCACTTTCAAAAGTCCATAAAAATCTGGTGGCTCTACGCGTTTCGAACAGACGTTCTTGATCACGAGCCTGAAGACAAAGAACACGACAGCAGCTTTGTAGTGCACCAATTAGCTTTTATTTACAGTCCCGCCCCAGTGGGCGTATCACATGCCTTACTAAGGCGCTATGCACTCCGGTATCTGTAGTGCTCTACATACTTATCAATCCACGTTGGTGCTGTTGTATGCCCCAATAATGACCAAATGAAACCACAGTGGGTTGATGCAACATAGAATGTTGAATGCGCTGTCTTTCACACTCCTACAGCCAAAGCCTTGCAATTCTGAACCGGCAGCCAATGCTCCGGGGGTCGCAGATCCGCCTCCTGCGGCGGGCCATTCTCGCGTCCGGGCCGGCCGCTAAACATCCATCACACAGAGTTGCCCCAGTGAGTATGGCCACAGAGAAGGTTTCCCTTTGATGCTGAGGATGACAGCGCAAGCACTTTCAAAAGTCCATCAAAATCTGGCAGCTCTACGCGTTTCGAACAGACGTTCTTGATCACGAGCCTGAAGACAAAGAACACGACAGCAGCTGTGTAGAGCACCAATTAGCTTTTATTTACAGTCCCGCCCCAGTGGGCGTATCACATGCCTTACTAAGGCGCTATGCACTCTGGTATCTGTAGTGCTCTACATACTTATCAATCCACGTTGGTGCTGTTGTATGCCCCAATAATGTCCAAATGAAACCACAGTGGGTTGATGCAACATAGAATGTTGAATGCGCTGTCTTTCACACTCCTACAGCCAAAGCCTTGCAATTCTGCACCGGCACCCAGTGCTTGGGGCGTCGCAGATCCGCCTCCGGCGGTGGGCCATTCTCGCGACTGGGCCGGCCGCTAAACATCCATCACACAGAGTTGCCCCAGTGAGAATGGCCACAGAGAAGGTTTCCCTTTGATGCTGAGGATGACAGCGCAAGCACTTTCAAAAGTCCATCAAAATCTGGCAGCTCTACGCGTTTCGAACAGACGTTCTTGATCACGAGCCTGAAGACAAAGAACACGACAGCAGCTGTGTAGAGCACCAATTAGCTTTTATTTACAGTCCCGCCCCAGTGGGCGTATCACATGCCTTACTAAGGCGCTATGCACTCTGGTATCTGTAGTGCTCTACATACTTATCAATCCACGTTGGTGCTGTTGTATGCCCCAATAATGTCCAAATGAAACCACAGTGGGTTGATGCAACATAGAATGTTGAATGCGCTGTCTTTCACACTCCTACAGCCAAAGCCTTGCAATTCTGAACCGGCACCCAGTGCTCCGGGCGTCGCAGATCCGCCTCCGGCGGCGGGCCATTCTCGCGACCGGGCCGGCCGCTAAACATCCATCACACAGAGTTGCCCCAGTGAGAATGGCCACAGAGAAGGTTTCCCTTTGATGCTGAGGATGACAGCGCAAGCACTTTCAAAAGTCCATCAAAATCTGGCAGCTCTACGCGTTTCGAACAGACGTTCTTGATCACGAGCCTGAAGACAAAGAACACGACAGCAGCTGTGTAGAGCACCAATTAGCTTTTATTTACAGTCCCGCCCCAGTGGGCGTATCACATGCCTTACTAAGGCGCTATGCACTCTGGTATCTGTAGTGCTCTACATACTTATCAATCCACGTTGGTGCTGTTGTATGCCCCAATAATGTCCAAATGAAACCACAGTGGGTTGATGCAACATAGAATGTTGAATGCGCTGTCTTTCACACTCCTACAGCCAAAGCCTTGCAATTCTGAACCGGCACCCAGTGCTCCGGGCGTCGCAGATCCGCCTCCGGCGGCGGGCCATTCTCGCGACCGGGCCGGCCGCTAAACATCCATCACACAGAGTTGCCCCAGTGAGAATGGCCACAGAGAAGGTTTCCCTTTGATGCTGAGGATGACAGCGCAAGCACTTTCAAAAGTCCATCAAAATCTGGCAGCTCTACGCGTTTCGAACAGACGTTCTTGATCACGAGCCTGAAGACAAAGAACACGACAGCAGCTGTGTAGAGCACCAATTAGCTTTTATTTACAGTCCCGCCCCAGTGGGCGTATTCACATGCCTTACTAAGGCGCTATGCACTCTGGTATCTGTAGTGCTCTACATACTTATCAATCCACGTTGGTGCTGTTGTATGCCCCAATAATGTCCAAATGAAACCACAGTGGGTTGATGCAACATAGAATGTTGAATTCGCTGTCTTTCACACTCCTACAGCCAAAGCCTTGCAATTCTGCACCGGCACCCAGTGCTTGGGGCGTCGCAGATCCGCCTCCGGCGGTGGGCCATTCTCGCGACTGGGCCGGCCGCTAAACATCCATCACACAGAGTTGCCCCAGTGAGAATGGCCACAGAGAAGGTTTCCCTTTGATGCTGAGGATGACAGCGCAAGCACTTTCAAAAGTCCATCAAAATCTGGCAGCTCTACGCGTTTCGAACAGACGTTCTTGATCACGAGCCTGAAGACAAAGAACACGACAGCAGCTGTGTAGAGCACCAATTAGCTTTTATTTACAGTCCCGCCCCAGTGGGCGTATCACATGCCTTACTAAGGCGCTATGCACTCTGGTATCTGTAGTGCTCTACATACTTATCAATCCACGTTGGTGCTGTTGTATGCCCCAATAATGTCCAAATGAAACCACAGTGGGTTGATGCAACATAGAATGTTGAATGCGCTGTCTTTCACACTCCTACAGCCAAAGCCTTGCAATTCTGAACCGGCACCCAGTGCTCCGGGCGTCGCAGATCCGCCTCCGGCGGCGGGCCATTCTCGCGACCGGGCCGGCCGCTAAACATCCATCACACAGAGTTGCCCCAGTGAGAATGGCCACAGAGAAGGTTTCCCTTTGATGCTGAGGATGACAGCGCAAGCACTTTCAAAAGTCCATCAAAATCTGGCGGCTCTACGCGTTTCGAACAGACGTTCTTGATCACGAGCCTGAAGACAAAGAACACGACAGCAGCTGTGTAGAGCACCAATTAGCTTTTATTTACAGTCCCGCCCCAGTGGGCGTATCACATGCCTTACTAAGGCGCTATGCACTCTGGTATCTGTAGTGCTCTACATACTTATCAATCCACGTTGGTGCTGTTGTATGCCCCAATAATGTCCAAATGAAACCACAGTGGGTTGATGCAACATAGAATGTTGAATGCGCTGTCTTTCACACTCCTACAGCCAAAGCCTTGCAATTCTGAACCGGCACCCAGTGCTCCGGGCGTCGCAGATCCGCCTCCGGCGGCGGGCCATTCTCGCGACCGGGCCGGCCGCTAAACATCCATCACACAGAGTTGCCCCAGTGAGAATGGCCACAGAGAAGGTTTCCCTTTGATGCTGAGGATGACAGCGCAAGCACTTTCAAAAGTCCATCAAAATCTGGCGGCTCTACGCGTTTCGAACAGACGTTCTTGATCACGAGCCTGAAGACAAAGAACACGACAGCAGCTGTGTAGAGCACCAATTAGCTTTTATTTACAGTCCCGCCCCAGTGGGCGTATCACATGCCTTACTAAGGCGCTATGCACTCTGGTATCTGTAGTGCTCTACATACTTATCAATCCACGTTGGTGCTGTTGTATGCCCCAATAATGTCCAAATGAAACCACAGTGGGTTGATGCAACATAGAATGTTGAATGCGCTGTCTTTCACACTCCTACAGCCAAAGCCTTGCAATTCTGAACCGGCACCCAGTGCTCCGGGCGTCGCAGATCCGCCTCCGGCGGCGGGCCATTCTCGCGACCGGGCCGGCCGCTAAACATCCATCACACAGAGTTGCCCCAGTGAGAATGGCCACAGAGAAGGTTTCCCTTTGATGCTGAGGATGACAGCGCAAGCACTTTCAAAAGTCCATCAAAATCTGGCGGCTCTACGCGTTTCGAACAGACGTTCTTGATCACGAGCCTGAAGACAAAGAACACGACAGCAGCTGTGTAGAGCACCAATTAGCTTTTATTTACAGTCCCGCCCCAGTGGGCGTATCACATGCCTTACTAAGGCGCTATGCACTCTGGTATCTGTAGTGCTCTACATACTTATCAATCCACGTTGGTGCTGTTGTATGCCCCAATAATGTCCAAATGAAACCACAGTGGGTTGATGCAACATAGAATGTTGAATGCGCTGTCTTTCACACTCCTACAGCCAAAGCCTTGCAATTCTGAACCGGCACCCAGTGCTCCGGGCGTCGCAGATCCGCCTCCGGCGGCGGGCCATTCTCGCGACCGGGCCGGCCGCTAAACATCCATCACACAGAGTTGCCCCAGTGAGAATGGCCACAGAGAAGGTTTCCCTTTGATGCTGAGGATGACAGCGCAAGCACTTTCAAAAGTCCATCAAAATCTGGCGGCTCTACGCGTTTCGAACAGACGTTCTTGATCACGAGCCTGAAGACAAAGAACACGACAGCAGCTGTGTAGAGCACCAATTAGCTTTTATTTACAGTCCCGCCCCAGTGGGCGTATCACATGCCTTACTAAGGCGCTATGCACTCTGGTATCTGTAGTGCTCTACATACTTATCAATCCACGTTGGTGCTGTTGTATGCCCCAATAATGTCCAAATGAAACCACAGTGGGTTGATGCAACATAGAATGTTGAATGCGCTGTCTTTCACACTCCTACAGCCAAAGCCTTGCAATTCTGAACCGGCACCCAGTGCTCCGGGCGTCGCAGATCCGCCTCCGGCGGCGGGCCATTCTCGCGACCGGGCCGGCCGCTAAACATCCATCACACAGAGTTGCCCCAGTGAGAATGGCCACAGAGAAGGTTTCCCTTTGATGCTGAGGATGACAGCGCAAGCACTTTCAAAAGTCCATCAAAATCTGGCGGCTCTACGCGTTTCGAACAGACGTTCTTGATCACAAGCCTGAAGACAAAGAACACGACAGCAGCTGTGTAGAGCACCAATTAGCTTTTATTTACAGTCCCGCCCCAGTGGGCGTATCACATGCCTTACTAAGGCGCTATGCACTCTGGTATCTGTAGTGCTCTACATACTTATCAATCCACGTTGGTGCTGTTGTATGCCCCAATAATGTCCAAATGAAACCACAGTGGGTTGATGCAACATAGAATGTTGAATGCGCTGTCTTTCACACTCCTACAGCCAAAGCCTTGCAATTCTGAACCGGCACCCAGTGCTCCGGGCGTCGCAGATCCGCCTCCGGCGGCGGGCCATTCTCGCGACCGGGCCGGCCGCTAAACATCCATCACACAGAGTTGCCCCAGTGAGAATGGCCACAGAGAAGGTTTCCCTTTGATGCTGAGGATGACAGCGCAAGCACTTTCAAAAGTCCATCAAAATCTGGCAGCTCTACGCGTTTCGAACAGACGTTCTTGATCACGAGCCTGAAGACAAAGAACACGACAGCAGCTGTGTAGAGCACCAATTAGCTTTTATTTACAGTCCCGCCCCAGTGGGCGTATTCACATGCCTTACTAAGGCGCTATGCACTCTGGTATCTGTAGTGCTCTACATACTTATCAATCCACGTTGGTGCTGTTGTATGCCCCAATAATGTCCAAATGAAACCACAGTGGGTTGATGCAACATAGAATGTTGAATGCGCTGTCTTTCACACTCCTACAGCCAAAGCCTTGCAATTCTGAACCGGCACCCAGTGCTCCGGGCGTCGCAGATCCGCCTCCGGCGGCGGGCCATTCTCGCGACCGGGCCGGCCGCTAAACATCCATCACACAGAGTTGCCCCAGTGAGAATGGCCACAGAGAAGGTTTCCCTTTGATGCTGAGGATGACAGCGCAAGCACTTTCAAAAGTCCATCAAAATCTGGCGGCTCTACGCGTTTCGAACAGACGTTCTTGATCACGAGCCTGAAGACAAAGAACACGACAGCAGCTGTGTAGAGCACCAATTAGCTTTTATTTACAGTCCCGCCCCAGTGGGCGTATCACATGCCTTACTAAGGCGCTATGCACTCTGGTATCTGTAGTGCTCTACATACTTATCAATCCACGTTGGTGCTGTTGTATGCCCCAATAATGTCCAAATGAAACCACAGTGGGTTGATGCAACATAGAATGTTGAATGCGCTGTCTTTCACACTCCTACAGCCAAAGCCTTGCAATTCTGAACCGGCACCCAGTGCTCCGGGCGTCGCAGATCCGCCTCCGGCGGCGGGCCATTCTCGCGACCGGGCCGGCCGCTAAACATCCATCACACAGAGTTGCCCCAGTGAGAATGGCCACAGAGAAGGTTTCCCTTTGATGCTGAGGATGACAGCGCAAGCACTTTCAAAAGTCCATCAAAATCTGGCGGCTCTACGCGTTTCGAACAGACGTTCTTGATCACGAGCCTGAAGACAAAGAACACGACAGCAGCTGTGTAGAGCACCAATTAGCTTTTATTTACAGTCCCGCCCCAGTGGGCGTATCACATGCCTTACTAAGGCGCTATGCACTCTGGTATCTGTAGTGCTCTACATACTTATCAATCCACGTTGGTGCTGTTGTATGCCCCAATAATGTCCAAATGAAACCACAGTGGGTTGATGCAACATAGAATGTTGAATGCGCTGTCTTTCACACTCCTACAGCCAAAGCCTTGCAATTCTGAACCGGCACCCAGTGCTCCGGGCGTCGCAGATCCGCCTCCGGCGGCGGGCCATTCTCGCGACCGGGCCGGCCGCTAAACATCCATCACACAGAGTTGCCCCAGTGAGAATGGCCACAGAGAAGGTTTCCCTTTGATGCTGAGGATGACAGCGCAAGCACTTTCAAAAGTCCATCAAAATCTGGCGGCTCTACGCGTTTCGAACAGACGTTCTTGATCACGAGCCTGAAGACAAAGAACACGACAGCAGCTGTGTAGAGCACCAATTAGCTTTTATTTACAGTCCCGCCCCAGTGGGCGTATCACATGCCTTACTAAGGCGCTATGCACTCTGGTATCTGTAGTGCTCTACATACTTATCAATCCACGTTGGTGCTGTTGTATGCCCCAATAATGTCCAAATGAAACCACAGTGGGTTGATGCAACATAGAATGTTGAATGCGCTGTCTTTCACACTCCTACAGCCAAAGCCTTGCAATTCTGAACCAGCACCCAGTGCTCCGGGCGTCGCAGATCCGCCTCCGGCGGCGGGCCATTCTCGCGACTGGGCCGGCCGCTAAACATCCATCACACAGAGTTGCCCCAGTGAGAATGGCCACAGAGAAGGTTTCCCTTTGATGCTGAGGATGACAGCGCAAGCACTTTCAAAAGTCCATCAAAATCTGGCGGCTCTACGCGTTTCGAACAGACGTTCTTGATCACGAGCCTGAAGACAAAGAACACGACAGCAGCTGTGTAGAGCACCAATTAGCTTTTATTTACAGTCCCGCCCCAGTGGGCGTATCACATGCCTTACTAAGGCGCTATGCACTCTGGTATCTGTAGTGCTCTACATACTTATCAATCCACGTTGGTGCTGTTGTATGCCCCAATAATGTCCAAATGAAACCACAGTGGGTTGATGCAACATAGAATGTTGAATGCGCTGTCTTTCACACTCCTACAGCCAAAGCCTTGCAATTCTGAACCAGCACCCAGTGCTCCGGGCGTCGCAGATCCGCCTCCGGCGGCGGGCCATTCTCGCGACCGGGCCGGCCGCTAAACATCCATCACACAGAGTTGCCCCAGTGAGAATGGCCACAGAGAAGGTTTCCCTTTGATGCTGAGGTATGACAGCGCAAGCACTTTCAAAAGTCCATCAAAATCTGGCGGCTCTACGCGTTTCGAACAGACGTTCTTGATCACAAGCCTGAAGACAAAGAACACGACAGCAGCTGTGTAGAGCACCAATTAGCTTTTATTTACAGTCCCGCCCCAGTGGGCGTATCACATGCCTTACTAAGGCGCTATGCACTCTGGTATCTGTAGTGCTCTACATACTTATCAATCCACGTTGGTGCTGTTGTATGCCCCAATAATGTCCAAATGAAACCACAGTGGGTTGATGCAACATAGAATGTTGAATGCGCTGTCTTTCACACTCCTACAGCCAAAGCCTTGCAATTCTGAACCGGCACCCAGTGCTCCGGGCGTCGCAGATCCGCCTCCGGCGGCGGGCCATTCTCGCGACCGGGCCGGCCGCTAAACATCCATCACACAGAGTTGCCCCAGTGAGAATGGCCACAGAGAAGGTTTCCCTTTGATGCTGAGGATGACAGCGCAAGCACTTTCAAAAGTCCATCAAAATCTGGCAGCTCTACGCGTTTCGAACAGACGTTCTTGATCACAAGCCTGAAGACAAAGAACATGACAGCAGCTGTGTAGAGCACCAATTAGCTTTTATTTACAGTCCTGCCCCAGTGGACGTATCACATGCCTTACTAAGGCGCTATGCACTCTGGTATCTGTAGTGCTCTACATACTTATTATTCCACGTTGGTGCTGTTGTATGCCCCAATAATGTCCAAATGAAACCACAGTGGGTTGATGCAACATAGAATGTTGAATTCGCTGTCTTTCACACTCCTACAGCCAAAGCCTTGCAATTCTGCACCGGCACCCAGTGCTTGGGGCGTCGCAGATCCGCCTCCGGCGGTGGGCCATTCTCGCGACTGGGCCGGCCCCTAAACATCCATCACACAGAGTTGCCCCAGTGAGAATGGCCACAGAGAAGGTTTCCCTTTGATGCTGAGGATGACAGCGCAAGCACTTTCAAAAGTCCATCAAAATCTGGCAGCTCTACGCGTTTCGAACAGACGTTCTTGATCACGCGCCTGAAGACAAAGAACACGACAGCAGCTGTGTAGAGCACCAATTAGCTTTTATTTACAGTCCCGCCCCAGTGGGCGTATCACATGCCTTACTAAGGCGCTATGCACTCTGGTGTCTGTAGTGCTCTACATACTTATCAATCCACGTCGGTGCTGTTGTATGCCCCAATAATGACCAAATGAAACCACAGTGGGTTGATGCAACATAGAATGTTGAATGCGCTATCTTTCACACTCCTACAGCCAAAGCCTTGCAATTCTGAACCGGCACCCAGTGCTCCGGGCGTCGCAGATCCGCCTCCGGCGGCGGGCCATTCTCACGACCGGGCCGGCCGCTAAGCATCCATCACACAGAGTTGCCCCAGTGAGAATGGCCACAGAGAAGGTTTCCCTTTTATGCTGAGGATGACAGCGCAAGCACTTTCAAAAGTCCATCAAAATCTGGCAGCTCTACGCGTTTCAAACAGACGTTCTTGATCACAAGCCTGAAGACAAAGAACATGACAGCAGCTGTGTAGAGCACCAATTAGCTTTTATTTACAGTCCTGCCCCAGTGGGCGTATCACATGCCTTACTAAGGCGCTATGCACTCTGGTATCTGTAGTGCTCTACATACTTATTATTCCACGTTGGTGCTGTTGTATGCCCCAATAATGTCCAAATGAAACCACAGTGGGTTGATGCAACATAGAATGTTGAATGCGCTGTCTTTCACACTCCTACAGCCAAAGCCGTGCAATTCTGAACTGGCACCCAGTGCTCCGGGCGTCGCAGATCCGCTTCCGGCGGCGGTCCATTCTCGCGACCGGGCCGGCCGCTAAACATCCATCACACAGAGTTGCCCCAGTGAGAATGGCCACAGAGAAGGTTTCCCTTTGATGCTGAGGATGACAGCGCAAGCACTTTGAAAAGTCCATCAAAATCTGGCAGCTCTACGCGTTTCGAACAGACGTTCTTGATCACGAGCCTGAAGACAAAGAACACGACAGCAGCTGTGTAGAGCACCAATTAGCTTTTATTTACAGTCCCGCCCCAGTGGGGTATTCACATGCCTTACTAAGGCGCTATGCACTCTGGTATCTGTAGTGCTCTACATACTTATCAATCCACGTTGGTGCTGTTGTATGCCCCAATAATGTCCAAATGAAACCACAGTGGGTTGATGCAACATAGAATGTTGAATTCGCTGTCTTTCACACTCCTACAGCCAAAGCCTTGCAATTCTGCACCGGCACCCAGTGCTTGGGGCGTCGCAGATCCGCCTCCGGCGGTGGGCCATTCTCGCGACTGGGCCGGCCCCTAAACATCCATCACACAGAGTTGCCCCAGTGAGAATGGCCACAGAGAAGGTTTCCCTTTGATGCTGAGGATGACAGCGCAAGCACTTTCAAAAGTCCATCAAAATCTGGCAGCTCTACGCGTTTTGAACAGACGTTCTTGATCACGCGCCTGAAGACAAAGAACACGACAGCAGCTGTGTAGAGCACCAATTAGCTTTTATTTACAGTCCCGCCCCAGTGGGCGTATCACATGCCTTACTAAGGCGCTATGCACTCTGGTATCTGTAGTGCTCTACATACTTATCAATCCACGTCGGTGCTGTTGTATGCCCCAATAATGACCAAATGAAACCACAGTGGGTTGATGCAACATAGAATGTTGAATGCGCTGTCTTTCACACTCCTACAGCCAAAGCCTTGCAATTCTGAACCGGCACCCAGTGCTCCGGGCGTCGCAGATCCGCCTCCGGCGGCGGGCCATTCTCGCGACCGGGCCGGCCGCTAAACATCCATCACACAGAGTTGCCCCAGTGAGAATGGCCACAGAGAAGGTTTCCCTTTGATGCTGAGGATGACAGCGCAAGCACTTTCGAATAGTCCATCAAAATCTGGCAGCTCTACGCGTTTCGAACAGACGTTCTTGATCACGAGCCTGAAGACAAAGAACACGACAGCAGCTGTGTAGAGCACCAATTAGCTTTTATTTACAGTCCCGCCCCAGTGGGCGTATTCACATGCCTTACTAAGGCGCTATGCACTCTGGTATCTGTAGTGCTCTACATACTTATCAATCCACGTTGGTGCTGTTGTATGCCCCAATAATGTCCAAATGAAACCACAGTCGGTTGATGCAACATAGAATGTTGAATGCGCTGTCTTTCACACTCCTACAGCCAAAGCCTTGCAATTCTGAACCGGCACCCAGTGCTCCGGGCGTCGCAGATCCGCCTCCGGCGGTGGGCCATTCTCGCGACTGGGCCGGCCGCTAAACATCCATCACACAGAGTTGCCCCAGTGAGAATGGCCACAGAGAAGGTTTCCCTTTGATGCTGAGGATGACAGCGCAAGCACTTTCAAAAGTCCATCAAAATCTGGCAGCTCTACGCGTTTCGAACAGACGTTCTTGATCACAAGCCTGAATACAAATAACACAACAGCAGCTGTGTAGAGCACCAATTAGCTTTTATTTACAGTCCCGCCCCAGTGGGCGTATCACATGCCTTACTAAGGCGCTATGCACTCTGGTATCTGTAGTGCTCTACATACTTATCAATCCACGTTGGTGCTGTTGTATGCCCCAATAATGTCCAAATGAAACCACAGTGGGTTGATGCAACATAGAATGTTGAATTCGCTGTCTTTCACACTCCTACAGCCAAAGCCTTGCAATTCTGCACCGGCACCCAGTGCTTCGGGCGTCGCAGATCCGCCTCCGGCGGTGGGCCATTCTCGCGACTGGGCCGGCCGCTAAACATCCATCACACAGAGTTGCCCCAGTGAGAATGGCCACAGAGAAGGTTTCCCTTTGATGCTGAGGATGACAGCGCAAGCACTTTCAAAAGTCCATCAAAATCTGGCAGCTCTACGCGTTTCGAACAGACGTTCTTGATCACGAGCCTGAAGACAAAGAACACGACAGCAGCTGTGTAGAGCACCAATTAGCTTTTATTTACAGTCCCGCCCCAGTGGGCGTATCACATGCCTTACTAAGGCGCTATGCACTCTGGTGTCTGTAGTGCTCTACATACTTATCAATCCACGTCGGTGCTGTTGTATGCCCCAATAATGACCAAATGAAACCACAGTGGGTTGATGCAACATAGAATGTTGAATGCGCTATCTTTCACACTCCTACAGCCAAAGCCTTGCAATTCTGAACCGGCACCCAGTGCTCCGGGGGTCGCAGATCCGCCTCCGGCGGCGGGCCATTCTGACGACCGGGCCGGCCGCTAAGCATCCATCACACAGAGTTGCCCCAGTGAGAATGGCCACAGAGAAGGTTTCCCTTTGATGCTGAGGATGACAGCGCAAGCACTTTCAAAAGTCCATCAAAATCTGGCAGCTCTACGCGTTTCGAACAGACGTTCTTGATCACGAGCCTGAAGACAAAGAACACGACAGCAGTTGTGTAGTGCACCAATTAGCTTTTATTTACAGTCCCGCCCCAGTGGGCGTATCACATGCCTTACTAAGGCGCTATGCACTCTGGTATCTGTAGTGCTCTACATACTTATCAATCCACGTTGGTGCTGTTGTATGCCCCAATAATGTCCAAATGAAACCACAGTGGGTTGATGCAACATAGAATGTTGAATGCGCTGTCTTTCACACTCCTACAGCCAAAGCCGTGCAATTCTGAACTGGCACCCAGTGCTCCGGGCGTCGCAGATCCGCCTCCGGCGGCGGTCCATTCTCGCGACCGGGCCGGCCGCTAAACATCCATCACACAGAGTTGCCCCAGTGAGAATGGCCACAGAGAAGGTTTCCCTTTGATGCTGAGGATGACAGCGCAAGCACTTTGAAAAGTCCATCAAAATCTGGCAGCTCTACGCGTTTCGAACAGACGTTCTTGATCACGAGCCTGAAGACAAAGAACACGACAGCAGCTGTGTAGAGCACCAATTAGCTTTTATTTACAGTCCCGCCCCAGTGGGGTATTCACATGCCTTACTAAGGCGCTATGCACTCTGGTATCTGTAGTGCTCTACATACTTATCAATCCACGTTGGTGCTGTTGTATGCCCCAATAATGTCCAAATGAAACCACAGTGGGTTGATGCAACATAGAATGTTGAATTCGCTGTCTTTCACACTCCTACAGCCAAAGCCTTGCAATTCTGCACCGTCACCCAGTGCTTGGGGCGTCGCAGATCCGCCTCCGGCGGTGGGCCATTCTCGCGACTGGGCCGGCCCCTAAACATCCATCACACAGAGTTGCCCCAGTGAGAATGGCCACAGAGAAGGTTTCCCTTTGATGCTGAGGATGACAGCGCAAGCACTTTCAAAAGTCCATCAAAATCTGGCAGCTCTACGCGTTTCGAACAGACGTTCTTGATCACGCGCCTGAAGACAAAGAACACGACAGCAGTTGTGTAGAGCACCAATTAGCTTTTATTTACAGTCCCGCCCCAGTGGGCGTATCACATGCCTTACTAAGGCGCTATGCACTCCGGTATCTGTAGTTCTCTACATACTTATCAATCCACGTTGGTGCTGTTGTATGCCCCAATAATGTCCAAATGAAACCACAGTGGGTTGATGCAACATAGAATGTTGAATGCGCTGTCTTTCACACTCCTACAGCCAAAGCCTTGCAATTCTGAACCGGCACCCAGTGCTCCGAGCGTCGCAGATCCGCTTCCGGCGGCGGTCCATTCTCGCGACCGGGCCGGCCGCAAAACATCCATCACACAGAGTTGCCCCAGTGAGAATGGCCACAGAGAAGGTTTCCCTTTGATGCTGAGGATGACAGCGCAAGCACTTTGAAAAGTCCATCAAAATCTGGCAGCTCTACGCGTTTCGAACAGACGTTCTTGATCACGAGCCTGAAGACAAAGAACACGACAGCAGCTGTGTAGAGCACCAATTAGCTTTTATTTACAGTCCCGCCCCAGTGGGGTATTCACATGCCTTACTAAGGCGCTATGCACTCTGGTATCTGTAGTGCTCTACATGCTTATCAATCCACGTTGGTGCTGTTGTATGCCCCAATAATGTCCAAATGAAACCACAGTGGGTTGATGCAACATAGAATGTTGAATTCGCTGTCTTTCACACTCCTACAGCCAAAGCCTTGCAATTCTGCACCGGCACCCAGTGCTTGGGGCATCGCAGATCCGCCTCCGGCGGTGGGCCATTCTCGCGACTGGGCCGGCCCCTAAACATCCATCACACAGAGTTGCCCCAGTGAGAATGGCCACAGAGAAGGTTTCCCTTTGATGCTGAGGATGACAGCGCAAGCACTTTCAAAAGTCCATCAAAATCTGGCAGCTCTACGCGTTTCGAACAGACGTTCTTGATCACGAGCCTGAAGACAAAGAACACGACAGCAGCTGTGTAGAGCACCAATTAGCTTTTATTTACAGTCCCGCCCCAGTGGGCGTATCACATGCCTTACTAAGGCGCTATGCACTCTGGTATCTGTAGTGCTCTACATACTTATCAATCCACGTTGGTGCTGTTGTATGCCCCAATAATGTCCAAATGAAACCACAGTGGGTTGATGCAACATAGAATGTTGAATGCGCTGTCTTTCACACTCCTACAGCCAAAGCCTTGCAATTCTGAACCGGCACCCAGTGCTCCGGGCATTGCAGATCCGCCTCCGGCGGCTGGCCATTCTCGCGACAGGGCCAGCCGCTAAACATCCATCACACAGAGTTGCCCCAGTGAGAATGGCCACAGAGAAGGTTTCCCTTTGATGCTGAGGATGACAGCGCAAGCACTTTCAAAAGTCCATCAAAATCTGGCAGCTCTACGCGTTTCGAACAGACGTTCTTGATCACGAGCCTGAAGACAAAGAACACGACAGCAGCTGTGTAGAGCACCAATTAGCTTTTATTTACAGTCCCGCCCCAGTGGGCGTATCACATGCCTTACTAAGGCGCTATGCACTCTGGTATCTGTAGTGCTCTACATACTTATCAATCCACGTTGGTGCTGTTGTATGCCCCAATAATGTCCAAATGAAACCACAGTGGGTTGATGCAACATAGAATGTTGAATGCGCTGTCTTTCACACTCCTACAGCCAAAGCCTTGCAATTCTGAACCGGCACCCAGTGCTCCGGGCGTCGCAGATCCGCCTCCGGCGGCGGGCCATTCTCGCGACCGGGCCGGCCGCTAAACATCCATCACACAGAGTTGCCCCAGTGAGAATGGCCACAGAGAAGGTTTCCCTTTGATGCTGAGGATGACAGCGCAAGCACTTTCAAAAGTCCATCAAAATCTGGCGGCTCTACGCGTTTCGAACAGACGTTCTTGATCACGAGCCTGAAGACAAAGAACACGACAGCAGCTGTGTAGAGCACCAATTAGCTTTTATTTACAGTCCCGCCCCAGTGGGCGTATCACATGCCTCACTAAGGAGCTATGCACTCTGGTATCTGTAGTGCTCTACATACTTATCAATCCACGTTGGTGCTGTTGTATGCCCCAATAATGTCCAAATGAAACCACAGTGGGTTGATGCAACATAGAATGTTGAATGCGCTGTCTTTCACACTCCTACAGCCAAAGCCTTGCAATTCTGAATCAGCACCCAGTGCTCCGGGCGTCAAAGATTCGCCTCAGGCGGCGGGACATTCTCGCGACCGGGCCGGACGCTATACATCCATCACACAGAGTTGCCCCAGTGAGAATGGCCACAGAGAAGGTTTCCCTTTGATGCTGAGTATGACTGCGCAAACACTTTCAAAAGTCCATCAAAATCTGGCGGCTCTACGCGTTTTGAACAGACGTTCTTGATCACAAGCCTGTAGACAAAGAACACGACAGCAGCTGTGTAGAGCACCAATTAGCTTTTATTTACAGTCCCGCCCCAGTGGGTATATCACATGCCTTACTAAGGCGCTATGCACTCTGGTATCTGTAGTGCTCTACATACTTATCAATCCACGTTGGTGCTGTTGTATGCCCCAATAATGTCCAAATGAAACCACAGTGGGTTGATGCAAAATAGAATGTTGAATGCGCTGTCTTTCACACTCCTACAGCCAAAGCCTTGCAATTCTGAACCAGCACCCAGTGCTCCGGGCGTCGCAGATCCGCCTCCGGCGGCGGGCCATTCTCGCGACCGGGCCGGCCGCTAAACATCCATCACACAGAGTTGCCCCAGTGAGAATGGCCACAGAGAAGGTTTCCCTTTGATGCTGAGGATGACAGCGCAAGCACTTTCAAAAGTCCATCAAAATCTGGCGGCTCTACGCGTTTCGAACAGACGTTCTTGATCACGAGCCTGAAGACAAAGAACACGACAGCAGCTGTGTAGAGCACCAATTAGCTTTTATTTACAGTCCAGCCCCAGTGGGCGTATCACATGCCTTACTAAGGCGCTATGCACTCTGGTATCTGTAGTGCTCTACATACTTATCAATCCACGTTGGTGCTGTTGTATGCCCCAATAATGTCCAAATGAAACCACAGTGGGTTGATGCAACATAGAATGTTGAATGCGCTGTCTTTCACACTCCTACAGCCAAAGCCTTGCAATTCTGAACCGGCACCCAGTGCTCCGGGCGTCGCAGATCCGCCTCCGGCGGCGGGCCATTCTCGCGACCGGGCCGGCCGCTAAACATCCATCACACAGAGTTGCCCCAGTGAGAATGGCCACAGAGAAGGTTTCCCTTTGATGCTGAGGATGACAGCGCAAGCACTTTCAAAAGTCCATCAAAATCTGGCAGCTCTACGCGTTTCGAACAGACGTTCTTGATCACGAGCCTAAAGACAAAGAACACGACAGCAGCTGTGTAGAGCACCAATTAGCTTTTATTTACAGTCCCGCCCCAGTGGGCGTATTCACATGCCTTACTAAGGCGCTATGCACTCTGGTATCTGTAGTGCTCTACATACTTATCAATCCACGTTGGTGCTGTTGTATGCCCCAATAATGTCCAAATGAAACCACAGTGGGTTGATGCAACATAGAATGTTGAATGCGCTGTCTTTCACACTCCTACAGCCAAAGCCTTGCAATTCTGAACCGGCAGCCAATGCTCCGGGGGTCGCAGATCCGCCTCCTGCGGTGGGCCATTCTCGCGTCCGGGCCGGCCGCTAAACATCCATCACACAGAGTTGCCCCAGTGAGTATGGCCACAGAGAAGGTTTCCCTTTGATGCTGAGGATGACAGCGCAAGCACTTTCAAAAGTCCATCAAAATCTGGCAGCTCTACGCGTTTTGAACAGACGTTCTTGATCACGCGCCTGAAGACAAAGAACACGACAGCAGCTGTGTAGAGCACCAATTAGCTTTTATTTACAGTCCCGCCCCAGTGGGCGTATCACATGCCTTACTAAGGCGCTATGCACTCTGGTGTCTGTAGTGCTCTACATACTTATCAATCCACGTCGGTGCTGTTGTATGCCCCAATAATGACCAAATGAAACCACAGTGGGTTGATGCAACATAGAATGTTGAATGCGCTGTCTTTCACACTCCTACAGCCAAAGCCTTGCAATTCTGAACTGGCACCCAGTGCTCCGGGCGTCGCAGATCCGCTTCCGGCGGCGGTCCATTCTCGCGACCGGGCCGGCCGCTAAACATCCATCACACAGAGTTGCCCCAGTGAGAATGGCCACATAGAAGGTTTCCCTTTGATGCTGAGGATGACAGCGCAAGCACTTTGAATAGTCCATCAATATCTGGCAGCTCTACGCGTTTCGAACAGACGTTCTTGATCATGAGCCTGAAGACAAAGAACACGACAGCAGCTGTGTAGAGCACCAATTAGCTTTTATTTACAGTCCAGCCCCAGTGGGGTATTCACATGCCTTACTAAGGCGCTATGCACTCTGGTATCTGTAGTGCTCTACATACTTATCAATCCACGTTGGTGCTGTTGTATGCCCCAATAATGTCCAAATGAAACCACAGTGGGTTGCTGCAACATAGAATGTTGAATTCGCTGTCTTTCACACTCCTACAGCCAAAGCCTTTCAATTCTGCACCGGCACCCAGTGCTTGGGGCATCGCAGATCCAACTCCGGCGGTGGGCCATTCTCGCGACTGGGCCGGCCCCTAAACATCCATCACACAGAGTTGCCCCAGTGAGAATGGCCACAGAGAAGGTTTCCCTTTGATGCTGAGGATGACAGCGCAAGCACTTTCAAAAGTCCATCAAAATCTGGCAGCTCTACGCGTTTCGAACAGACGTTCTTGATCACGCGCCTGAAGACAAAGAACACGACAGCAGCTGCGTAGAGCACCAATTAGCTTTTATTTACAGTCCCGCCCCAGTGGGCGTATCACATTCCTTACTAAGGCACCATGCACTCTGTTATCTGTAGTGCTCTACATACTTATCAATCCACGTTGGTGCTGTTGTATGCCCCAATAATGTCCAAATGAAACCACAGTGGGTTGATGCAACATAGAATGTTGAATGCGCTGTCTTTCACACTCCTACAGCCAAAGCCTTGCAATTCTGAACCGGCACCCAGTACTCCGGTCGTCGCAGATCCGCCTCCAGCGGCGAGCCATTCTCGCGACCGGGCCGGCCGCTAAACATCCATCACACAGAGTTGACCCAGTGAGAATGGCCACAGAGAAGGTTTCCCTTTGATGCTGAGGATGACTGCGTAAGCACTTTCAAAAGTCCATCAAAATCTGGCGGCTCTACGCGTTTCGAACAGACGTTCTTGATCACGAGCCTGAAGACAAAGAACACGACAGCAACTGTGTGGGGCACCAATTAGCTTTTATTTACAGTCCCGCCCCAGTGGGATTATCACATGCCTTACTAAGGCGCTATGCACTCTGGTATCTGTAGTGCTCTACATACTTATCAATCTACGTTGGTGCTGTTGTATGCCCCAATAATGTCCAAATGAAACCACAGTGGGTTGATGCAACATAGAATGTTGAATGCTCTGTCTTTCACACTCCTACAGCCAAAGCCTTGCAATTCTGAACCACATCCAGTGCTCCTGGCGTCGCAGATCTGCCTCCGGCGGCGGGCCATTCTCGTGACTGGGCCGGCCGCTAGACATCCATCACACCCACTTGCCCCAGTGAGAATGGCCACAGAGAAGGTTTCCCTTTGATGCTGAGGATGACAGCGCAAGCACTTTCTAAAGTCCATCAAAATCTGGCGGCTCTACGCGTTTCGAACAGACGTTCTTGATCACGAGCCTGAAGACAAAGAACACGACAGCAGCTGTGTAGAGCACCAATTAGCTTTTATTTACAGTTCAGCCCCAGTGGGCGTATCACATGCCTCACTAAGGAGCTATGCACTCTGGTATCTGTAGTGCTCTACATACTTATCAATCCACGTTGGTGCTGTTGTATGCCCCAATAATGTCCAAATGAAACCACAGTGGGTTGATGCAACATAGAATGTTGAATGCGCTGTCTTTCACACTCCTACAGCCAAAGCCTTGCAATTCTGAACCAGCACCCAGTGCTCCGGGCGTCGAAGATCCGCCTCCGGCTGCGGGACATTCTCGCGACCGGGCCGGACGCTATACATCCATCACACAGAGTTGCCCCAGTGAGAATGGCCACAGAGAAGGTTTCCCTTTGATGCTGAGGATGACTGCGCAAACACTTTCAAAAGTCCATCAAAATCTGGCGGCTCTACGCGTTTTGAACAGACGTTCTTGATCACAAGCCTGTAGACAAAGAACACGACAGCAGCTGTGTAGAGCACCAATTAGCTTTTATTTACAGTCCCGCCCCAGTGGGCGTATCAGATGCCTAACTAAGGCGCTATGCACTCTGGTATCTGTAGTGCTCTACATACTTATCAATCCATGTTGGTGCTGTTGTATGCCCCAATAATGTCCAAATGAAACCACAGTGGGTTGATGCAACATAGTATGTTGAATGCGCTGTCTTTCACAATCCTACAGCCAAAGCCTTGCAATTCTGAACCGGCACCCAGTGCTCCGGGCGTCGCAGATCCGCCTCCGGCGGCTGGCCATTCTCGCGACCGGGCCGGCCGTTAAACATCCATCACACAGAGTTGCCCCAGTGAGAATGGCCACAGAGAAGGTTTCCCTTTGATGCTGAGGATGACAGCGCAAGCACTTTCAAAAGTCCATCAAAATCTGGCAGCTCTACGCGTTTCGAACAGACGTTCTTGATCACAAGCCTGAAGACAAAGAACATGACAGCAGCTATGTAGAGCACCAATTAGCTTTTATTTACAGTCCTGCCCCAGTGGGCTTAACACATACCTTACTAAGGCGCTATGCACTCTGGTATCTGTAGTGCTCTACATACTTATTATTCCACGTTGTTGTATGCCCCAATAATGTCCAAATGAAACCACAGTGGGTTGATGCAACATAGAATGTTGAATTTGCTGTCTTTCACACTCCTACAGCCAAAGCCTTGCAATTCTGCACCGGCACCCAGTGCTTGGGGCGTCGCAGATCCGCCTCCGGCGGTGGGCCATTCTCGCGACTGGGCCGGCCCCTAAACATCCATCACACAGAGTTGCCCCAGTGAGAATGGCCACAGAGAAGGTTTCCCTTTGATGCTGAGGATGACAGCGCAAGCACTTTCAAAAGTCCATCAAAATCTGGCAGCTCTACGCGTTTCGAACAGACGTTCTTGATCACGCGCCTGAAGACAAAGAACACGACAGCAGTTGTGTAGAGCACCAATTAGCTTTTATTTACAGTCCCGCCCCAGTGGGCGTATCACATGCCTTACTAAGGCGCTATGCACTCTGGTGTCTGTAGTGCTCTACATACTTATCAATCCACGTCGGTGCTGTTGTATGCCCCAATAATGACCAAATGAAACCACAGTGGGTTGATGCAACATAGAATGTTGAATGCGCTATCTTTCACACTCCTACAGCCAGAGCCTTGCAATTCTGAACCGGCACCCAGTGCTCCGGGGGTCGCAGATCCGCCTCCGGCGGCGGGCCATTCTCACGACCGGGCCGGCCGCTAAGCATCCATCACACAGAGTTGCCCCAGTGAGAATGGCCACAGAGAAGGTTTCCCTTTGATGCTGAGGATGACAGCGCAAGCACTTTCAAAAGTCCATCAAAATCTGGCAGCTCTACGCGTTTCAAACAGACGTTCTTGATCACAAGCCTGAAGACAAAGAACATGACAGCAGCTGTGTAGAGCACCAATTAGCTTTTATTTACAGTCCTGCCCCAGTGGGCGTATCACATGCCTTACTAAGGCGCTATGCACTCTGGTATCTGTAGTGCTCTACATACTTATTATTCCACGTTGGTGCTGTTGTATGCCCCAATAATATACAAATGAAACCACAGTGGGTTGATGCAACATAGAATGTTGAATGCGCTGTCTTTCACACTCCTACAGCCAAAGCCGTGCAATTCTGAACAGGCACCCAGTGCTCCGGGCGTCGCAGATCCGCTTCCGGCGGCGGTCCATTCTCGCGACCGGGCCGGCCGCTAAACATCCATCACACAGAGTTGCCCCAGTGAGAAAGGCCACAGAGAAGGTTTCCCTTTGATGCTGAGGATGACAGCGCAAGCACTTTGAAAAGTCCATCAAAATCTGGCAGCTCTACGCGTTTCGAACAGACGTTCTTGATCACGAGCCTGAAGACAAAGAACACGACAGCAGCTGTGTAGAGCACCAATTAGCTTTTATTTACAGTCCCGCCCCAGTGGGGTATTCACATGCCTTAGTAAGGCGTTATGCACTCTGGTATCTGTAGTGCTCTACATGCTTATCAATCCACGTTGGTGCTGTTGTATGCCCCAATAATGTCCAAATGAAACCACAGTGGGTTGATGCAACATAGAATGTTGAATTCGCTGTCTTTCACACTCCTACAGCCAAAGCCTTGCAATTCTGCACCGGCACCCAGTGCTTGGGGCGTCGCAGATCCGCCTCCGGCGGTGGGCCATTCTCGCGACTGGGCCGGCCCCTAAACATCCATCACACAGAGTTGCCCCAGTGAGAATGGCCACAGAGAAGGTTTCCATTTGATGCTGAGGATGACAGCGCAAGCACTTTCAAAAGTCCATCAAAATCTGGCAGCTCTACGCGTTTCGAACAGACGTTCTTGATCACGAGCCTGAAGACAAAGAACACGACAGCAGCTGTGTGGGGCACCAATTAGCTTTTATTTACAGTCCCGCCCCAGTGGGCGTATCACAATCTTTCCTAAGGCGCTATGCACTCTGGTATCTGTAGTGCTCTACATACTTATCAATCCACGTTGGTGCTGCTGTATGCCCCAATAATGTCCAAATGAAACCACAGTGGGTTGATGCAACATAGAATGTTGAATGCGCTGTCTTTCACACTCCTACAGCCAAAGCCTTGCAATTCTGAACCGGCACCCGGTGCTCCGGGCGTCGCAGATCCGCCTCCGGCGGCAGGCCATTCTCGCGACCGGGCTGGCCGCTAAACATCCATCACACAGAGTTGCCCCAGTGAGAATTGTCACAGAGAAGGTTTCCCTTTGATGCTGAGGATGACAGCGCAAGCACTTTCAAAAGTCCATCAAAATCTGGCAGCTCTACGCGTTTCGAACAGACGTTCTTGATCACGAGCCTGAAGACAAAGAACACGACAGCAGCTGTGTGGGGCACCAATTAGCTTTTATTTACAGTCCCGCCCCAGTGGGCGTATCACAATATTTCCTAAGGCGCTATGCACTCTGGTGTCTGTAGTGCTCTACATACTTATCAATCCACGTCGGTGCTGTTGTATGCCCCAATAATGACCAAATGAAACCACAGTGGGTTGATGCAACATAGAATGTTGAATGCGCTATCTTTCACACTCCTACAGCCAAAGCCTTGCAATTCTGAACCGGCACCCAGTGTTCCGGGGGTCGCAGATCCGCCTCCGGCGGCGGGCCATTCTCACGACCGGGCCGGCCGCTAAGCATCCATCACACAGAGTTGCCCCAGTGAGAATGGCCACAGAGAAGGTTTCCCTTTGATGCTGAGGATGACAGCGCAAGCACTTTCAAAAGTCCATCAAAATCTGGCAGCTCTACGCGTTTCGAACAGACGTTCTTGATCACAAGCCTGAAGACAAAGAACATGACAGCAGCTATGTAGAGCACCAATTAGCTTTTATTTACAGTCCTGCCCCAGTGGGCGTATCACATGCCTTACTAAGGCGCTATGCACTCTGGTATCTGTAGTGCTCTACATACTTATTATTCCACGTTGGTGCTGTTGTATGCCCCAATAATGTCCAAATGAATCCACAGTGGGTTGATGCAACATAGAATGTTGAATGCGCTGTCTTTCACACTCCTACAGCCAAAGCCGTGCAATTCTGAACTGGCACCCAGTGCTCCGGGCGTCGCAGATCCGCTTCCGGCGGCGGTCCATTCTCGCGACCGGGCCGGCCGCTAAACATCCATCACACAGAGTTGCTCCAGTGAGAATGGCCACAGAGAAGGTTTCCCTTTGATGCTGAGGATGACAGCGCAAGCACTTTCAAAAGTCCATAAAAATCTGGTGGCTTTATGCGTTTCGAATAGACGTTCTTGATCACGAGCCTGAAGACAAAGAACACGACAGCAGCTGTGTAGAGCAACAATTAGCTTTTATTTACAGTCCCGCCCCAGTGGGCGTATCACATGCCTTACTAAGGCGCTATGCACTCTGGTATCTGTAGTGCTCTACATACTTATCAATCCACGTTGGTGCTGTTGTATGCCCCAATAATGTCCAAATGAAACCACAGTGGGTTGATGCAACATAGAATGTTGAATGCGCTGTCTTTCACACTCCTACAGCCAAAGCCTTGCAATTCTGAACCGCACCCAGTGCTCCGGGCGTCGCAGATTCGCCTCCGGTGGCGGGCCATTCTCGCGACCGGGCCGGCCGCTAAACATCCATCACACAGAGTTGCTCCAGTGAGAATGGCCACAGAGAAGGTTTCCCTTTGATGCTGAGGATGACAGCGCAAGCACTTTCTAAAGTCCATCAAAATCTGGCGGCTCTACGTCTTTCGAACAGACGTTCTTGATCACCATCCTGAAGACAAAGAACACACAGCAGCTGTGTAGAGCACCAATTAGATTTTATTTACAGTCCCGCCCCAGTGGGCGTATCACATGCCTTACTCAGGCGCTATGCACTCTGGTATCTGTAGTGCTCTACATACTTAACAATCCACGTTGGTGCTGTTGTATGCCCCAATAATGTCCAAATGAAACTACAGTGGTTTGATGCAACATAGAATGTTGAATGCGCTGTCTTTCACACTCCTACAGCCAAAGCCTTGCAATTCTGAACCGGCACCCAGTGCTCGGGCGTCGCAAATCCGCCCCCGGCGGCGGGCCATTCTCATGACCGGGCCAACCGCTAAACATCCATCACACAGAGTTGCCCCAGTGAGAATGGCCACAGAGAAGGTTTCCCTTTGATGCTGAGGATGACAGCGCAAGCACTTTCGAAAGTCCATCAAAATCTGACGGCTCTACGCGTTTCGAACAGACGTTCTTGATCACGAGCCTGAAGACAAAGAACACGACAGCAGCTGTGTAGAGCACCAATTAGCTTTTATTTACAGTCCAGCCCCAGTGGGCGTATCACATGCCTTACTAAGGCGCTATGCACTCTGGTATCTGTAGTGCTCTACATACTTATCAATCCACGTTGGTGCTGTTGTATGCCCCAATAATGTCCAAATGAAACCACAGTGGGTTGATGCAACATAGAATGTTGAATGCGCTGTCTTTCACACTCCTACAGCCAAAGCCTTGCAATTCTGAACCGACACCCAGTGCTCCGGGCGTCGCAGATCCAACTCCGGCGGCGGGCCATTCTCGCGAAGGGGCCGGCCACTAAACATCCATCACACAGAGTTGCCCCAGTGAGAATGGCCACAAAGAAGGTTTCCCTTTGATGCTGAGGATGACAGCGCAAGCACTTTCAAAAGTCCATCAAAATCTGGCAGCTCTACGCGTTTCGAACAGACGTTCTTGATCACGAGCCTAAAGACAAAGAACACGACAGCAGCTGTGTAGAGCACCAATTAGCTTTTATTTACAGTCCCGCCCCAGTGGGCGTATCACATGCCTTACTAAGGCGCTATGCACTCTGGTATCTGTAGTGCTCTACATACTTATCAATCCACGTTGGTGCTGTTGTATGCCCCAATAGTGTCCAAATGAAACCACAGTGGGTTGATGCAACATAGAATGTTGAATGCGCTGTCTTTCACACTCCTACAGCCAAAGCCTTGCAATTCTGAACCAGCACCCAGTGCTCCGGGCGTCGAAGATCCGCCTCCGGCTGCGGGACATTCTCGCGACCGGGCCGGACGCTATACATCCATCACACAGAGTTGCCCCAGTGAGAATGGCCACAGAGAAGGTTTCCCTTTGATGCTGAGTATGACTGCGCAAACACTTTCCAAAGTCCATCAAAATCTGGCGGCTCTACGCGTTTCGAACAGACGTTCTTGATCACAAGCCTGTAGACTAAGAACACGACAGCAGCTGTGTAGAGCACCAATTAGCTTTTATTTACAGTCCCGCCCCAGTTAGCGTATCACGTGCCTTACTAAGGCGCTATGCACTCTGGTATCTGTAGTGCTCTAGATACTTATTGTTAGAAATGGGGGTCTCTAGTTGGCAATGGCTGGCCACTGTCCAAGTAGGGACCCTTCTTCCTAAGTCAGAGTGAGAGGGCTACCCTCTTTAATACCCCTGCTCAACCCTGTGGTAACGTAGCACGAGCAGGTAGGCTTATCTCAGAGGCAGTGTGTGAAGCATTTATGACCATACACAGTAACACAGTGAGGAACACTACAAAGGGACACCACACAAGTAGTTATAAAAAATAAGTATCTTTATATAAAGGCAGATTTATCACAAGACCAATAACTGTAAAAGCCACAATACTGTCAAAAATAGGATAGCTGTTGAAGGGCTGTCAAAGATAGTTCAAAAGGTTGCAAGAATAAGGTTCAAATTCAAGGCAGGGGTCTCTGCGCCCCATTCTCGTTCAGAGGTTGCAAAAATAAGGTTCAAATTCAAGGCAGTGGTCTCTGCGACCCTTTCTCTCATAAGACTGTCAAAAATAGGATGGCGGTTGAAGGACTGTCAAAAAATAGTTCAAAGGTTGCAAAAATAAGGTTCAAATTCAAGGCAGTGGTCTCGGCGACCCTTTCTCTCACAAAGTACCTGGGTTTAGTAGCAAAACCAACAAAATGTCGCAAAGAAGTTGTAGCGATGATTTTCCTCACGCGAGGCCGGCGATGCGTTAAAATCCTTGCCGCAAGGGAGGATGATGCGCCGATCTGCTGATGCGATCGGAGACGATGCGACCAACTTCTGCACGCTAGGCCGCCGATGCGCTGAGACCTTGCCGCGAGGGCGAAGGCGATGCGACGATCCTGTTGCGTGTGCGGAGACGATGCGACAAACTTCTGCACGCTAGGCCGCCGATGCGATGACTTTCTTGCCGCGAGGGAGAAGTCGATGCGACGAGCCTGTTGCGTTGTGCGATCGTGTTGCGATGCGAAGAAATGGCGCTCCGCGAGGGAGCGACGAAATCCGGTGCGATGCGATGAAAATGGCGGACGCACGGCGTCCGCAATGCGAGGTCTTGAAGCAATGATTCTGTAGGGGTTGCGAGCGCTCGGCGACAGCCGCGCGATGATTTTTCCAGCGCGTCTCGGCTGCAGCGGCTCGCAAAGGGGCGTTAGCGATGGTCTCGTGTTGCGAGCACTCAGCGGCAGCAGCGCGATGATTTTTCCAGCGCTCTCGACTGCAGCGGCTCGCAAACGTGCGTTAGCGACGATTTCCAGCACTCTTTTCTCTGAAGCAAACTAGAGGCCCTGGAACTCACAGGAGCCTCATCAGCAGATAGCAATCCTCGCAGGGAGGAAGCAGGAGGTTGGTGGTGGAGTCTGATGTGCCTGAGACTCCAGCAGGAGGCTAGCTCTTTTCCTAGCCCTTGGGTAATTGCTGTAACAAAAATAAAAGTTCTCTTCAAAAGTCCTTTTCTCTCTTCTTCAAGGTCCAGTGGTCACTGCTGCAGGCCACAAGCACAAGGACAGTCACTTCCTGCAGATTCCTCCAGTGGCACGGACAGAGTTTCCTCTCCAGATCCAAAAGCAATACAAAAGTAGGGGGTTTGAGCACAGATATTTATACCCCAAAAGCCTTTGATCCTTGAAGCTACCAGTCCCTGAACCTAGCCAGAACCAGTTCTGCTCAGGCCTGGAGCACTTTGTTTACCAGGCTGCATCCTTCCTTTCAGAAAGAGGGGTCTGCTAGCAGACACACAGTGGGAGGTGGAGCCAGCATTCACCTTGCCAGGCACAGCCCTATTCAGATCAAAGAGCCACCCCTCCCCACACTCTAAATGCAGATCTCTCTATTCAACCCAGGTCTGACTCAGCCTGTCCTGCCCCTCTAAAACCAGACAGCCAATACACATAACGGCAGAGCACACTGGAAGGCTTAGGCAAGAAAATACCTACTTTCTAAAAGTGGTATTTTCAAACACAGAATATAAAAAAAACTTCACTAAAAGGTGTATTTTAATATTCTGAGCTCAGGCATACTAAATTCGTTTTTCTACCATGTTCCTGGGGTCAGTTAGGACTATAGAATGTAATAGTCAAACTGCCCATTCTAGCCTATGAGGAACAGGTAGCCTTACAGTAGTGAAAAACGAAATGGGGTGTAATTCACTACCAGGACATGCTACACACACCAAGGCATGTCCTACCTTACACATACAATGCGCCCTACCATAGGGGTGACTTACATGATGCCAAGGGAAGGTTCAGGGGCTGGGAAGTGGGTGCACTTCACAGCCAAGATGGCAGTTCTGGACTGCACACAGACACTGCAGTGGCAGGTCTGAGACACACTTTACAAGCTGCTTCTGTGGGTGGCGCAAACCAGCGCTGCATGCCCACCAGCAGCATTTGGTTTACCAGCCCTGGGCACACACAGGCCACACTACTAGGGACTAACAGGTAAACCAAATAAGCCAATCAGGGATATACCAATTCACATAGACATATTTACAAGGGGAGAGCATATGCACTTTAGCACTGAACAGCAGTGGTAAAGTGCCCAGAGTCATAAAACCAACAGAAACAGGTCAGCAAAAATACAGGAGGCAGGCAAAAAGTTTAGGGGTGACCCTGTAAAAAGGGCCATTTCCAACACTTATCAATCCATGTTGGTGCTGTTGTATGCCCCAATAATGTCCAAATGAAACCGCAGTGGGTTGATGCAACATAGTATGTTGAATGCGCTGTCTTTCACAATCCTACAGCCAAAGCCTTGCAATTCTGAACCGGCACCCAGTGCTCCGGGCATCGCAAATCCGCCTCCGGCGGCTGGCCATTCTCGCGACCGGGCCGGCCGCTAAACATCCATCACACAGAGTTGCCCCAGTGAGAATGGCCACAGAGAAGGTTTCCCTTTGATGGTGAGGATGACAGCGCAAGCACTTTCTAAAGTCCATCAAAATCTGGCGGCTCTACGCGTTTGGAACAGACGTTCTTGATCACGAGCCTGAAGACAAAGAACACGACAGCAGCTGTGTAGAGCACCAATTAGCTTTTATTTACAGTCCCGCCCCAGTGGGCGTATCACATGCCTTACTAAGGCGCTATGCACTCTGGTATTTGTAGTGCTCTACATACTTATAAATCCATGTTGGTGCTGTTGTATGCCCCAATAATGTCCAAATGAAACCACAGTGGGTTGATGCAACATAGAATGTTGAATGCGCTGTCTTTCACACTCCTACAGCCAAAGCCTTGCAATTCTGGACCGGCACCCAGTGCTCGGGGCGTCGCAGATCCGCCTCCGGCGGCGGGCCATTCTCGCGACCGGGCCGGCCTCTAAACATCCATCACACAGAGTTGCCCCAGTGAGAATGGCCACAGAGAAGGTTTCCCTTTGATGCTGAGGATGATAGCGCAAGCACTTTCAAAAGTCCATCAAAATCTGGCGGCTCTACGTGTTTCGAACAGACGTTCTTGATCACCAGCCTGAAGACAAAGAACACACAGCAGCTGTGTAGAGCACCAATTAGTTTTTATTTACAGTCCCGCCCCAGTGGGCGTATCACATGCCTTACTAAGGCGCTATGCACTCTGGTATCTGTAGTGCTCTACATACTTAACAATCCACGTTGGTGCTGTTGTATGCCCCAATAATGTCCAATTGAAACCACAGTGGTTTGATGCAACATAGAATGTTGAATGCGCTGTCTTTCACACTCCTACAGCCAAAGCCTTGCAATTCTGAACCGGCACCCAGTGCTCGGGCATCGCAAATCCGCCCCCGGCGGCGGGCCATTCTCATGACCGGGCCAACCACTAAACATCCATCACACAGAGTTGCCCCAGTGAGAATGGCCACAGAGAAGGCTTCCCTTTGATGCTGAGGATGACGGCGCAAGCACTTTCAAAAGTCCATCAAAATCTGGCGGCTCCACGCGTTTCGAGCAGACGTTCTTGATCACGTGACTGAAGACAAAGAACATGACAGCAGCTGTGTAGAGCACCAATTAGCTTTTATTTACAGTCCCGCCCCAGTGGACGTATCAGATGCCTTACTAAGGCGCTTAGCACTCTGGTATCTGTAGTGCTCTACATACTTATCAATCCACATTGGTGCTGTTATATGCCCCAATAATGTCCAAATGAAACCACAGTGGGTTGATGCAACATAGAATGTTGAATGCGCTGTCTTTCACACTCCTACAGCCAAAGCCTTGCAATTCTGAACCGGAGGCCAATGCTCCAGGGGTCGCAGATCCGCCTCCGGCGGCGGTCCACTCTCGCGACTGGGCCGGCCGCTAAACATCCATCACACAGAGTTGCCCCAGTGAGTATGGCCACAGAGAAGGTTTCCCTTTGATGCTGAGGATGACAGCGCAAGCACTTTCAAAAGTCCATCAAAATCTGGGGGCTCTACGCGTTTCGAACAGACGTTCTTGATCACGAGCCTGAAGACAAAGAACACGACAGCAGCTGTGTAGAGCACCAATTAGCTTTTATTTACAGTCCCGCCCCAGTGGGCGTATCACATGCCTTACTAAGGCGCTATGCACTCTGGTATCTGTAGTGCTCTACATACTTATCAATCCACGTTGGTGCTGTTGTATCCCCAATAATGTCCAAATGAAACCACAGTGGGTTGATGCAACATAGAATGTTGAATGCGCTGTCTTTCACACTCCTACAGCCAAAGCCTTGCAATTCTGGACCGGCACCCAGTGCTCGGGGCGTCGCAGATCCGCCTCCGGCGGCGGGCCATTCTCGCGACCGGGCCGGCCTCTAAACATCCATCACACAGAGTTGCCCCAGTGAGAATGGCCACAGAGAAGGTTCCCCTTTGATGCTGAGGATGATAGCGCAAGCACTTTCAAAAGTCCATCAAAATCTGGCGGCTCTACGTGTTTCGAACAGACGTTCTTGATCACCAGCCTGAAGACAAAGAACACACAGCAGCTGTGTAGAGCACCAATTAGTTTTTATTTACAGTCCCGCCCCAGTGGGCGTATCACATGCCTTACTAAGGCGCTATGCACTCTGGTATCTGTAGTGCTCTACATACTTAACAATCCACGTTGGTGCTGTTGTATGCCCCAATAATGTCCAATTGAAACCACAGTGGTTTGATGCAACATAGAATGTTGAATGCGCTGTCTTTCACACTCCTACAGCCAAAGCCTTGCAATTCTGAACCGGCACCCAGTGCTCGGGCATCGCAAATCCGCCCCCGGCGGCGGGCCATTCTCATGACCGGGCCAACCACTAAACATCCATCACACAGAGTTGCCCCAGTGAGAATGGCCACAGAGAAGGCTTCCTTTGATGCTGAGGATGACGGCGCAAGCACTTTCAAAAGTCCATCAAAATCTGGCGGCTCCACGCGTTTCGAGCAGACGTTCTTGATCACGTGACTGAAGACAAAGAACATGACAGCAGCTGTGTAGAGCACCAATTAGCTTTTATTTACAGTCCCGCCCCAGTGGACGTATCAGATGCCTTACTAAGGCGCTATGCACTCTGGTATCTGTAGTGCTCTACATACTTATCAATCCACATTGGTGCTGTTATATGCCCCAATAATGTCCAAATGAAACCACAGTGGGTTGATGCAACATAGAATGTTGAATGCGCTGTCTTTCACACTCCTACAGCCAAAGCCTTGCAATTCTGAACCGGCAGCCAATGCTCCGGGGGTCGCAGATCCGCCTCCGGCGGCGGTCCATTCTCGCGACTGGGCCGGCCGCTAAACATCCATCACACAGAGTTGCCCCAGTGAGTATGGCCACAGAGAAGGTTTCCCTTTGATGCTGAGGATGACAGCGCAAGCACTTTCAAAAGTCCATCAAAATCTGGGGGCTCTACGCGTTTCGAACAGACGTTCTTGATCACGAGCCTGAAGACAAAGAACACGACAGCAGCTGTGTAGAGCACCAATTAGCTTTTATTTACAGTCCCGCCCCAGTGGGCGTATCACATGCCTTACTAAGGCGCTATGCACTCTGGTATCTGTAGTGCTCTACATACTTATCAATCCACGTTGGTGCTGTTGTATCCCCAATAATGCCCAAATTAAACCACAGTGGGTTGATGCAACATAGAATGGTGAATGCGCTGTCTTTCACACTCCTACAGCCAAAGCCTTGCAATTCTGAACCAGCACCCAGTGCTCCGGGCGTCGCAGATCTGCCTCCGGCGGTGGGCCATTCTCGTGACTGGGCCGGCCGCTAAACATCCATCACACCCACTTGCCCCACAGAGAATGGCCACAGAGAAGGTTTCCCTTTGATGCTGAGGATGACAGCGCAAGCACTTTCTAAAGTCCATCAAAATCTGGCGGCTCTACGTGTTTCGAACAGACGTTCTTGATCACGAGCCTGAAGAAAAAGAAGACGACAGCAGCTGTGTAGAGCACCAATTAGCTTTTATTTACAGTCCCGCCCCAGTGGGCGTATCACATGCCTTACTAAGGCGCTATGCACTCTGGTATCTGTAGTGCTCTACATACTTATCAATCCACGTTGGTGCTGTTGTATGCCCCAATAATGTCCAAATGAAACCACAGTGGGTTGATGCAACATAGAATGTTGAATGCGCTGTCTTTCACAGTCCTACAGCCAAAGCCTTGCAATTCTGAACCAGCACCCAGTGCTCCGGGCGTCGAAGATAAGCCTCCGGCGGCGGGCCATTCTCGCGACCGGACCGGACGCTATACATCCATCACACAGAGTTGCCCCAGTGAGAATGGCCACAGAGAATGGTTTCCCTTTGATGCTGAGTATGACTGTGAAAACACTTTCAAAAGTCCATCAAAAGCTGGCGGCTCTACGCGTTTCAAACAGACGTTCTTGATCACAAGCCTGTAGACAAAGAATACGACAGCAGCTGTGTAGAGCACCAATTAGCTTTTATTTACAGTCCCGCCCCAGTGGGCGTATCACATGCCTTACTAAGGCGCTATGCACTCTGGTATCTGTAGTGCTCTACATACTTATCAATCCATGTTGGTGCTGTTGTATGCCCCAATAATGTCCAAATGAAACCACAGTGGGTTGATGCAACATAGTATGTTGAATGCGCTGTCTTTCACAATCCTACAGCCAAAGCCTTGCCATTCTGAACAGGCACCCAGTGCTCCGGGGGTCGCAGATCCGCCTCCGACGGCGGTCCATTCTCGCGACTGGGCCGGCCGCTAAACATCCATCACACAGAGTTGCCCCAGTGAGTATGGCCACAGAGAAGGTTTCCTTTGATGCTGAGGATGACAGCGCAGGCACTTTCAAAAGTCCATCAAAATCTGGCGGCTCTACGCGTTTCGAACAGACGTTCTTGATCACGAGCCTGAAGACAAAGAACACGACAGCAGCTGTGTAGAGCACCAATTAGCTTTTATTTACAGTCCCGCCCCAGTGGGCGTATCACATGCCTTACTAAGGCGCTATGCACTCTGGTATCTGTAGTGCTCTACATACTTATCAATCCACGTTGGTGCTGTTGTATCCCCAATAATGCCCAAATTAAACCACAGTGGGTTGATGCAACATAGAATGGTGAATGCGCTGTCTTTAACACTCCTACAGCCAAAGCCTTGCAATTCTGAACCAGCACCCAGTGCTCCGGGCGTCGCAGATCTGCCTCCGGCGGCGGGTCATTCTCGCGACTGGGCCGGCCGCTAAACATCCATCACACCCACTTGCCCCACAGAGAATGGCCACAGAGAAGTTTTCCCTTTGATGCTGAGGATGACAGCGCAAGCACTTTCTAAAGTCCATCAAAATCTGGCGGCTCTACTCGTTTGGAACAGACGTTCTTGATCACGAGCCTGAAGACAAAGAACACGACAGCAGCTGTGTAGAGCACCAATTAGCTTTTATTTACAGTCCCGCCCCAGTGGGCGTATCACATGCCTTACTAAGGCGCTATGCACTCTGGTATCTGTAGTGCTCTACATACTTATCAATCCACGTTGGTGCTGTTGTATGCCCCAATAATGTCCAAATGAAACCAAAGTGGGTTGATGCAACATAGAATGTTGAATGCGCTGTCTTTCACACTCCTACAGCCAAAGCCTTGCAATTCTGAACCAGCACCCAGTGCTCCGGGCGTCGAAGATCCGCCTCCGGCGGCGGGCCATTCTCGCGACCGGACCGGACGCTATACATCCATCACACAGAGTTGCCCCAGTGAGAATGGCCACAGAGAAGGTTTCCCTTTGATGCTGAGGATGACAGCGCAAGCACTTTCAAAAGTCCATCAAAATCTGGCGGCTCCACGCGTTTCGAGCAGACGTTCTTGATCACGTGCCTGAAGACAAAGAACATGACAGCAGCTGTGTAGAGCACCAATTAGCTTTTATTTACAGTCCCGCCCCAGTGGACGTATCACATGCCTTACTAAGGCGCTATGCACTCTGGTGTCTGTAGTGCTCTACATACTTATCAATCCATGTTGGTGCTGTTGTATGCCCCAATAATGACCAAATGAAACCACAGTGGGTTGATGCAACATAGAATGTTGAATGCGCTGTCTTTCACACTCCTACAGCCAAAGCCTTGCAATTCTGAACCGGCACCCAGTGCTCCGGGCGTCGCAGATCTGCCTCCGGCGGCGGGCCATTCTCGCGACCGGGCCGGCCGCTAAACATCCATCACACAGAGTTGCCCCAGTGAGAATGGCCACAGAGAAGGTTTCCCTTTGATGCTGAGGATGACAGCGCAAGCACTTTCAAAAGTCCATCAAAATCTGGCGGCTCTACACGTTTCGAACAGACGTTCTTGATCACGAGCCTGAACACAAAGAACACGACAGCAGCTGTGTAGAGCGCTAATTCGCTTTTATTTACAGTCCCGCCCCAGTGGGCGTATCATATGCCTTACTAAGGCGCTATGCACTCTGGTATTTGTAGTGCTCTACATACTTATCAATCCATGTTGGTGCTGTTGTATGCCCCAATAATGTCCAAATGAAACCACAGTGGGTTGATGCAACATAGGATGTTGAATGCGCTACCTTTCTCACTCCTACAGCCAAAGCCTTGCAATTCTGAACCGGCACCCAGTGCTCCGGGCGTCGCAGATCCGACTCCGGCGGCGGGCCATTCTCGCGAAGGGGCCGGCTGCTAAACATCCATCACACAGAGTTGCCCCAGTGAGAATGGCCACAGAGAAGGTTTCCCTTTGATGCTGGGGATGACAGCGCAAGCACTTTCGAAAGTCCATCAAAATCTGGCGGCTCTACGCGTTTCGAACATACGTTCTTGATCACGAGCCTGAAGACAAAGAGCACGACAGCAGCTGTGTAGAGCACCAATTAGGTTTTATTTACAGTCCAGCCCCAGTTGGCGTATCACATGCCTTGCTAAGGCGCTATGCACTCTGGTATCTGTAGTGCTCTACATACTTATCAATCCACGTTGGTGCTGTTGTATGCCCCAATAATGTCCAAATGAAACCACAGTGGGTTGATGCAACATAGAATGTTTAATGCGCTGTCTTTCACACTCCTACAGCCAAAGTCTTGCAATTCTGAACCGGCACCCAGTGCTCCGGGTGTCGCAGATCTGCCTCCGGCAGCGGGCCATTCTCGCGACCGCTCCGGCCGCTAAACATCCATCACACAGAGTTGCCCCAGTGAGAATGGCCACAGAGAAGGTTTCCCTTTGATGCTGAGGATGACAGCGCAAGCACTTTCAAAAGTCCATCAAAATCTGGCGGCTCTGCGCGTTTCGAACAGATGTTCTTGATCACGAGCCTGAAGACAAAGAACACAACAGCAGCTGTGTAGAGCACCAATTAGCTTTTATTTACAGTCCCGCCCCAGTGGGCGTATCCCATGCTTTACTAAGGCGCTATGCACTTTGGTATCTGTTGTGCTCTACATACTTATCAATCCACGTTGGTGCTGTTGTATGCCCCAATAATGTCCAAATGAAACCACAGTGTGTTGATGCAACATAGAATGTTGAATGCGCTGTCTTTCACACTACCACAGCCAAAGCTTTGCAATTTTGAACCGGCACCCAGTACTCCAGGCGTCGCAGATTCGCCTCCGGCGGCGGGCCATTCTCGCATCAGGGCCGGCCGCTAAACATCCATCACACTGAGTTGCCCCAGTGAGAATGGCCACAGAGAAGGTTTCCCTTTGATGCTGAGGATGACAGCGCAAGCACTTTCAAAAGTCCATCAAAATCTGGTGGCTCTACGCGTTTCGAACAGACGTTCTTGATCACGAGCCTGAAGACAAAGAACACGACAGCAGCTGTGTAGAGCACCAATTAGCTTTTATTTACAGTCCCGCCCCAGTGTGCGTATCACATGCCTTACTAAGGCGCTATGCACTCTGGTATCTGTAGTGCTCTACATACTTATCAATCCATATTGGTGCTGTTGTGTGCCCCAATAATGTCCAAATGAAACCACAGTGGGTTGATGCAACATAGAATGTTGAATGCGCTGTCTTTCACACTCCTACAGCCAAAGCCTTGCAATTCTGTACCGACACCCAGTGCTCCGGGCATCGCAGATCCGACTCCGGCGGCGGGCCATTCTCGCGAAGGGGCCGGCCGCTAAACATCCATCACACAGAGTTGCCCCAGTGAGAATGGCCACAGAGAAGGTTTCCCTTTGATGCTGTGGATGACAGCGCAAGCACTTTCAAAAGTCCATCAAAATCTGGCGGCTCTACGCGTTTCGAACAGACGTTCTTGATCACGAGCCTGAAGACAAAGAACACGACAGCAGCTGTGTAGAGCACCAATTAGCTTTTATTTACAGTCCCGCCCCAGTGGGAGTATCACATGCCTTACTAAGGCGCTATGCACTCTGGTATCTGTAGTGCTCTACATACTTATCAATCCACGTTGGTGCTGTTGTATCCCCAATAATGCCCAAATTAAACCACAGTGGGTTGATGCAACATAGAATGGTGAATGCGCTGTCTTTCACACTCCTACAGCCAAAGCCTTGCAATTCTGAACCAGCACCCAGTGCTCCGGGCGTCGCAGATCTGCCTCCGGCGGTGGGCCATTCTCGTGACTGGGCCGGCCGCTAAACATCCATCACACCCACTTGCCCCACAGAGAATGGCCACAGAGAAGGTTTCCCTTTGATGCTGAGGATGACAGCGCAAGCACTTTCTAAAGTCCATCAAAATCTGGCGGCTCTACGTGTTTCGAACAGACGTTCTTGATCACGAGCCTGAAGAAAAAGAAGACGACAGCAGCTGTGTAGAGCACCAATTAGCTTTTATTTACAGTCCCGCCCCAGTGGGCGTATCACATGGCTTACTAAGGCGCTATGCACTCTGGTATCTGTAGTGCTCTACATACTTATCAATCCACGTTGGTGCTGTTGTATGCCCCAATAATGTCCAAATGAAACCACAGTGGGTTGATGCAACATAGAATGTTGAATGCGCTGTCTTTCACACTCCTACAGCCAAAGCCTTGCAATTCTGAACCAGCACCCAGTGCTCCGGGCGTCGAAGATTCGCCTCCGGCGGCGGGCCATTCTCGCGACCGGACCGGACGCTATACATCCATCACACAGAGTTGCCCCAGTGAGAATGGCCACAGAGAATGGTTTCCCTTTGATGCTGAGTATGACTGCGAAAACACTTTCAAAAGTCCATCAAAAGCTGGCGGCTCTACGCGTTTCAAACAGACGTTCTTGATCACAAGCCTGTAGACAAAGAATACGACAGCAGCTGTGTAGAGCACCAATTAGCTTTTATTTACAGTCCCGCCCCAGTGGGCGTATCACATGCCTTACTAAGGCGCTATGCACTCTGGTATCTGTAGTGCTCTACATACTTATCAATCCATGTTGGTGCTGTTGTATGCCCCAATAATGTCCAAATGAAACCACAGTGGGTTGATGCAACATAGTATGTTGAATGCGCTGTCTTTCACAATCCTACAGCCAAAGCCTTGCCATTCTGAACCGGCACCCAGTGCTCCGGGGTCGCAGATCCGCCTCCGACGGCGGTCCATTCTCGCGACTGGGCCGGCCGCTAAACATCCATCACACAGAGTTGCCCCAGTGAGTATGGCCACAGAGAAGGTTTCCCTTGATGCTGAGGATGACAGCGCAGGCACTTTCAAAAGTCCATCAAAATCTGGCGGCTCTACGCGTTTCGAACAGACGTTCTTGATCACGAGCCTGAAGACAAAGAACACGACAGCAGCTGTGTAGAGCACCAATTAGCTTTTATTTACAGTCCCGCCCCAGTGGGCGTATCACATGCCTTACTAAGGCGCTATGCACTCTGGTATCTGTAGTGCTCTACATACTTATCAATCCACGTTGGTGCTGTTGTATCCCCAATAATGCCCAAATTAAACCACAGTGGGTTGATGCAACATAGAATGGTGAATGCGCTGTCTTTAACACTCCTACAGCCAAAGCCTTGCAATTCTGAACCAGCACCCAGTGCTCCGGGCGTCGCAGATCTGCCTCCGGCGGCGGGTCATTCTCGCGACTGGGCCGGCCGCTAAACATCCATCACACCCACTTGCCCCACAGAGAATGGCCACAGAGAAGTTTTCCCTTTGATGCTGAGGATGACAGCGCAAGCACTTTCTAAAGTCCATCAAAATCTGGCGGCTCTACTCGTTTGGAACAGACGTTCTTGATCACGAGCCTGAAGACAAAGAACACGACAGCAGCTGTGTAGAGCACCAATTAGCTTTTATTTACAGTCCCGCCCCAGTGGGCGTATCACATGCCTTACTAAGGCGCTATGCACTCTGGTATCTGTAGTGCTCTACATACTTATCAATCCACGTTGGTGCTGTTGTATGCCCCAATAATGTCCAAATGAAACCAAAGTGGGTTGATGCAACATAGAATGTTGAATGCGCTGTCTTTCACACTCCTACAGCCAAAGCCTTGCAATTCTGAACCAGCACCCAGTGCTCCGGGCGTCGAAGATCCGCCTCCGGCGGCGGGCCATTCTCGCGACCGGACCGGACGCTATACATCCATCACACAGAGTTGCCCCAGTGAGAATGGCCACAGAGAAGGTTTCCCTTTGATGCTGAGGATGACAGCGCAAGCACTTTCAAAAGTCCATCAAAATCTGGCGGCTCCACGCGTTTCGAGCAGACGTTCTTGATCACGTGCCTGAAGACAAAGAACATGACAGCAGCTGTGTAGAGCACCAATTAGCTTTTATTTACAGTCCCGCCCCAGTGGACGTATCACATGCCTTACTAAGGCGCTATGCACTCTGGTGTCTGTAGTGCTCTACATACTTATCAATCCATGTTGGTGCTGTTGTATGCCCCAATAATGACCAAATGAAACCACAGTGGGTTGATGCAACATAGAATGTTGAATGCGCTGTCTTTCACACTCCTACAGCCAAAGCCTTGCAATTCTGAACCGGCACCCAGTGCTCCGGGCGTCGCAGATCTGCCTCCGGCGGCGGGCCATTCTCGCGACCGGGCCAGCCGCTAAACATCCATCACACAGAGTTGCCCCAGTGAGAATGGCCACAGAGAAGGTTTCCCTTTGATGCTGAGGATGACAGCGCAAGCACTTTCAAAAGTCCATCAAAATCTGGCGGCTCTACACGTTTCGAACAGACGTTCTTGATCACGAGCCTGAACACAAAGAACACGACAGCAGCTGTGTAGAGCGCTAATTCGCTTTTATTTACAGTCCCGCCCCAGTGGGCGTATCATATGCCTTACTAAGGCGCTATGCACTCTGGTATTTGTAGTGCTCTACATACTTATCAATCCATGTTGGTGCTGTTGTATGCCCCAATAATGTCCAAATGAAACCACAGTGGGTTGATGCAACATAGGATGTTGAATGCGCTACCTTTCTCACTCCTACAGCCAAAGCCTTGCAATTCTGAACCGGCACCCAGTGCTCCGGGCGTCGCAGATCCGACTCCGGCGGCGGGCCATTCTCGCGAAGGGGCCGGCTGCTAAACATCCATCACACAGAGTTGCCCCAGTGAGAATGGCCACAGAGAAGGTTTCCCTTTGATGCTGGGGATGACAGCGCAAGCACTTTCGAAAGTCCATCAAAATCTGGCGGCTCTACGCGTTTCGAACATACGTTCTTGATCACGAGCCTGAAGACAAAGAGCACGACAGCAGCTGTGTAGAGCACCAATTAGGTTTTATTTACAGTCCAGCCCCAGTTGGCGTATCACATGCCTTGCTAAGGCGCTATGCACTCTGGTATCTGTAGTGCTCTACATACTTATCAATCCACGTTGGTGCTGTTGTATGCCCCAATAATGTCCAAATGAAACCACAGTGGGTTGATGCAACATAGAATGTTTAATGCGCTGTCTTTCACACTCCTACAGCCAAAGTCTTGCAATTCTGAACCGGCACCCAGTGCTCCGGGTGTCGCAGATCTGCCTCCGGCAGCGGGCCATTCTCGCGACCGCTCCGGCCGCTAAACATCCATCACACAGAGTTGCCCCAGTGAGAATGGCCACAGAGAAGGTTTCCCTTTGATGCTGAGGATGACAGCGCAAGCACTTTCAAAAGTCCATCAAAATCTGGCGGCTCTGCGCGTTTCGAACAGATGTTCTTGATCACGAGCCTGAAGACAAAGAACACAACAGCAGCTGTGTAGAGCACCAATTAGCTTTTATTTACAGTCCCGCCCCAGTGGGCGTATCCCATGCTTTACTAAGGCGCTATGCACTTTGGTATCTGTTGTGCTCTACATACTTATCAATCCACGTTGGTGCTGTTGTATGCCCCAATAATGTCCAAATGAAACCACAGTGTGTTGATGCAACATAGAATGTTGAATGCGCTGTCTTTCACACTACCACAGCCAAAGCTTTGCAATTTTGAACCGGCACCCAGTGCTCCAGGCGTCGCAGATTCGCCTCCGGCGGCGGGCCATTCTCGCATCAGGGCCGGCCGCTAAACATCCATCACACTGAGTTGCCCCAGTGAGAATGGCCACAGAGAAGGTTTCCCTTTGATGCTGAGGATGACAGCGCAAGCACTTTCAAAAGTCCATCAAAATCTGGTGGCTCTACGCGTTTCGAACAGACGTTCTTGATCACGAGCCTGAAGACAAAGAACACGACAGCAGCTGTGTAGAGCACCAATTAGCTTTTATTTACAGTCCCGCCCCAGTGTGCGTATCACATGCCTTACTAAGGCGCTATGCACTCTGGTATCTGTAGTGCTCTACATACTTATCAATCCATATTGGTGCTGTTGTGTGCCCCAATAATGTCCAAATGAAACCACAGTGGGTTGATGCAACATAGAATGTTGAATGCGCTGTCTTTCACACTCCTACAGCCAAAGCCTTGCAATTCTGTACCGACACCCAGTGCTCCGGGCATCGCAGATCCGACTCCGGCGGCGGGCCATTCTCGCGAAGGGCCGGCCGCTAAACATCCATCACACAGAGTTGCCCCAGTGAGAATGGCCACAGAGAAGGTTTCCCTTTGATGCTGTGGATGACAGCGCAAGCACTTTCAAAAGTCCATCAAAATCTGGCGGCTCTACGCGTTTCGAACAGACGTTCTTGATCACGAGCCTGAAGACAAAGAACACGACAGCAGCTGTGTAGAGCACCAATTAGCTTTTATTTACAGTCCCGCCCCAGTGGGAGTATCACATGCCTTACTAAGGCGCTATGCACTCTGGTATCTGTAGTGCTCTACATACTTATCAATCCACGTTGGTGCTGTTGTATCCCCAATAATGCCCAAATTAAACCACAGTGGGTTGATGCAACATAGAATGGTGAATGCGCTGTCTTTCACACTCCTACAGCCAAAGCCTTGCAATTCTGAACCAGCACCCAGTGCTCCGGGCGTCGCAGATCTGCCTCCGGCGGTGGGCCATTCTCGTGACTGGGCCGGCCGCTAAACATCCATCACACCCACTTGCCCCACAGAGAATGGCCACAGAGAAGGTTTCCCTTTGATGCTGAGGATGACAGCGCAAGCACTTTCTAAAGTCCATCAAAATCTGGCGGCTCTACGTGTTTCGAACAGACGTTCTTGATCACGAGCCTGAAGAAAAAGAAGACGACAGCAGCTGTGTAGAGCACCAATTAGCTTTTATTTACAGTCCCGCCCCAGTGGGCGTATCACATGGCTTACTAAGGCGCTATGCACTCTGGTATCTGTAGTGCTCTACATACTTATCAATCCACGTTGGTGCTGTTGTATGCCCCAATAATGTCCAAATGAAACCACAGTGGGTTGATGCAACATAGAATGTTGAATGCGCTGTCTTTCACACTCCTACAGCCAAAGCCTTGCAATTCTGAACCAGCACCCAGTGCTCCGGGCGTCGAAGATTCGCCTCCGGCGGCGGGCCATTCTCGCGACCGGACCGGACGCTATACATCCATCACACAGAGTTGCCCCAGTGAGAATGGCCACAGAGAATGGTTTCCCTTTGATGCTGAGTATGACTGCGAAAACACTTTCAAAAGTCCATCAAAAGCTGGCGGCTCTACGCGTTTCAAACAGACGTTCTTGATCACAAGCCTGTAGACAAAGAATACGACAGCAGCTGTGTAGAGCACCAATTAGCTTTTATTTACATTCCCGCCCCAGTGGGCGTATCACATGCCTTACTAAGGCGCTATGCACTCTGGTATCTGTAGTGCTCTACATACTTATCAATCCATGTTGGTGCTGTTGTATGCCCCAATAATGTCCAAATGAAACCACAGTGGGTTGATGCAACATAGTATGTTGAATGCGCTGTCTTTCACAATCCTACAGCCAAAGCCTTGCCATTCTGAACCGGCACCCAGTGCTCCGGGGGTCGCAGATCCGCCTCCGACGGCGGTCCATTCTCGCGACTGGGCCGGCCGCTAAACATCCATCACACAGAGTTGCCCCAGTGAGTATGGCCACAGAGAAGGTTTCCCTTTGATGCTGAGGATGACAGCGCAGGCACTTTCAAAAGTCCATCAAAATCTGGCGGCTCTACGCGTTTCGAACAGACGTTCTTGATCACGAGCCTGAAGACAAAGAACACGACAGCAGCTGTGTAGAGCACCAATTAGCTTTTATTTACAGTCCCGCCCCAGTGGGCGTATCACATGCCTTACTAAGGCGCTATGCACTCTGGTATCTGTAGTGCTCTACATACTTATCAATCCACGTTGGTGCTGTTGTATCCCCAATAATGCCCAAATTAAACCACAGTGGGTTGATGCAACATAGAATGGTGAATGCGCTGTCGTTAACACTCCTACAGCCAAAGCCTTGCAATTCTGAACCAGCACCCAGTGCTCCGGGCGTCGCAGATCTGCCTCCGGCGGCGGGTCATTCTCGCGACTGGGCCGGCCGCTAAACATCCATCACACCCACTTGCCCCACAGAGAATGGCCACAGAGAAGTTTTCCCTTTGATGCTGAGGATGACAGCGCAAGCACTTTCTAAAGTCCATCAAAATCTGGCGGCTCTACTCGTTTGGAACAGACGTTCTTGATCACGAGCCTGAAGACAAAGAACACGACAGCAGCTGTGTAGAGCACCAATTAGCTTTTATTTACAGTCCCGCCCCAGTGGGCGTATCACATGCCTTACTAAGGCGCTATGCACTCTGGTATCTGTAGTGCTCTACATACTTATCAATCCACGTTGGTGCTGTTGTATGCCCCAATAATGTCCAAATGAAACCAAAGTGGGTTGATGCAACATAGAATGTTGAATGCGCTGTCTTTCACACTCCTACAGCCAAAGCCTTGCAATTCTGAACCAGCACCCAGTGCTCCGGGCGTCGAAGATTCGCCTCCGGCGGCGGGCCATTCTCGCGACCGGACCGGACGCTATACATCCATCACACAGAGTTGCCCCAGTGAGAATGGCCACAGAGAAGGTTTCCCTTTGATGCTGAGGATGACAGTGCAAGCACTTTCAAAAGTCCATCAAAATCTGGCGGCTCCACGCGTTTCGAGCAGACGTTCTTGATCACGTGCCTGAAGACAAAGAACATGACAGCAGCTGTGTAGAGCACCAATTAGCTTTTATTTACAGTCCCGCCCCAGTGGACGTATCACATGCCTTACTAAGGCGCTATGCACTCTGGTGTCTGTAGTGCTCTACATACTTATCAATCCATGTTGGTGCTGTTGTATGCCCCAATAATGACCAAATGAAACCACAGTGGGTTGATGCAACATAGAATGTTGAATGCGCTGTCTTTCACACTCCTACAGCCAAAGCCTTGCAATTCTGAACCGGCACCCAGTGCTCCGGGCGTCGCAGATCTGCCTCCGGCGGCGGGCCATTCTCGCGACCGGGCCGGCCGCTAAACATCCATCACACAGAGTTGCCCCAGTGAGAATGGCCACAGAGAAGGTTTCCCTTTGATGCTGAGGATGACAGCGCAAGCACTTTCAAAAGTCCATCAAAATCTGGCGGCTCTACACGTTTCGAACAGACGTTCTTGATCACGAGCCTGAAAACAAAGAGCACGACAGCAGCTGTGTAGAGCACCAATTAGCTTTTATTTACAGTCCAGCCCCAGTGGGCGTATCACAATCTTTCCTAAGGCGCTATGCACTCTGGTATCTGTAGTGCTCTACATACTTATCAATCCACGTTGGTGCTGTTGTATGCCCCAATAATGTCCAAATGAAACCACAGTGGGTTGATGCAACATAGAATGTTGAATGCGCTGTCTTTCACACTACCACAGCCAAAGCCTTGCAATTCTGAACCGGCACCCAGTGCTCCAGGCGTCGCAGATCCGCCTCCGGCGGTGGGCCATTCTCGCAACAGGGCCGGCCGCTAAACATCCATCACACAGAGTTGCCCCAGTGAGAATGGCCACAGAAAGGTTTCCCTTTGATGCTGAGGATGACAGCGCAAGCACTTTCAAAAGTCCATCAAAATCTGGTGGCTCTATGCGTTTCGAAAAGACGTTCTTGATCACGAGCCTGAAGACAAAGAACATGACAGCAGCTGTGTAGAGCACCAATTAGCTTTTATTTACAGTCCCGCCCCAGTGGGCGTATCACATGCCTTACTAAGGCGCTATGCACTCTGGTATCTGTAGTGCTCTACATACTTATCAATTCATGTTGGTGCTGTTGTACGCCCCAATAATGTCCAAATGAAACCACAGTGGGTTGATGCAACATAGAATGTTGAATGCACTGTCTTTCACAATCCTAAAGCCAAAGCCTTGCAATTCTGAAGCGGCACCCAGTGCTCCGGGCGTCGCCGATCCGCCTCCGGCGGTGGGCCATTCTCGCGACCGGGCCGGCCGCTTAACATCCATCACACAGAGTTTCCCCAGTGAAAATGGCTACAGAGAAGGTTTCCCTTTGATGCTGAGCATGACAGCGCAAGCACTTTCAAAAGTCCATCAAAATCTGGCGGCTCTACGTGTTTCGAACAGACGTTCTTGATCACACGCCTGAAGACAAAGAACACGACAGCAGCTGTGTAGAGCACCAATTAGCTTTTATGTACAATCCCGCCCCAGTGGGCGTATCACATACCTTACTAAGGCGCTATGCACTCTGGTATTTGTAGTGCTCTACATACTTATCAATCCATGTTGGTGCTGTTGTATGCCCCAATAATGTCCAAATGAAACCACAGTGGGTTGATGCAACATAGGATGTTGAATGCGCTACCTTTCTCACTCCTACAGCCAAAGCCTTGCAATTCTGAACCGGCACCCAGTGCTCCGGGCGTCGCAGATCCGACTCCGGCGGCGGGCCATTCTCGCGAAGGGCCGGCTGCTAAACATCCATCACACAGAGTTGCCCCAGTGAGAATGGCCACAGAGAAGGTTTCCCTTTGATGCTGGGGATGACAGCGCAAGCACTTTCGAAAGTCCATCAAAATCTGGCGGCTCTACGCGTTTCGAACATACGTTCTTGATCACGAGCCTGAAGACAAAGAGCACGACAGCAGCTGTGTAGAGCACCAATTAGGTTTTATTTACAGTCCAGCCCCAGTTGGCGTATCACATGCCTTGCTAAGGCGCTATGCACTCTGGTATCTGTAGTGCTCTACATACTTATCAATCCACGTTGGTGCTGTTGTATGCCCCAATAATGTCCAAATGAAACCACAGTGGGTTGATGCAACATAGAATGTTTAATGCGCTGTCTTTCACACTCCTACAGCCAAAGTCTTGCAATTCTGAACCGGCACCCAGTGCTCCGGGTGTCGCAGATCTGCCTCCGGCAGCGGGCCATTCTCGCGACCGCTCCGGCCGCTAAACATCCATCACACAGAGTTGCCCCAGTGAGAATGGCCACAGAGAAGGTTTCCTTTGATGCTGAGGATGACAGCGCAAGCACTTTCAAAAGTCCATCAAAATCTGGCGGCTCTGCGCGTTTCGAACAGATGTTCTTGATCACGAGCCTGAAGACAAAGAACACAACAGCAGCTGTGTAGAGCACCAATTAGCTTTTATTTACAGTCCCGCCCCAGTGGGCGTATCCCATGCTTTACTAAGGCGCTATGCACTTTGGTATCTGTTGTGCTCTACATACTTATCAATCCACGTTGGTGCTGTTGTATGCCCCAATAATGTCCAAATGAAACCACAGTGTGTTGATGCAACATAGAATGTTGAATGCGCTGTCTTTCACACTACCACAGCCAAAGCTTTGCAATTTTGAACCGGCACCCAGTGCTCCAGGCGTCGCAGATTCGCCTCCGGCGGCGGGCCATTCTCGCATCAGGGCCGGCCGCTAAACATCCATCACACTGAGTTGCCCCAGTGAGAATGGCCACAGAGAAGGTTTCCCTTTGATGCTGAGGATGACAGCGCAAGCACTTTCAAAAGTCCATCAAAATCTGGTGGCTCTACGCGTTTCGAACAGACGTTCTTGATCACGAGCCTGAAGACAAAGAACACGACAGCAGCTGTGTAGAGCACCAATTAGCTTTTATTTACAGTCCCGCCCCAGTGTGCGTATCACATGCCTTACTAAGGCGCTATGCACTCTGGTATCTGTAGTGCTCTACATACTTATCAATCCATATTGGTGCTGTTGTGTGCCCCAATAATGTCCAAATGAAACCACAGTGGGTTGATGCAACATAGAATGTTGAATGCGCTGTCTTTCACACTCCTACAGCCAAAGCCTTGCAATTCTGTACCGACACCCAGTGCTCCGGGCATCGCAGATCCGACTCCGGCGGCGGGCCATTCTCGCGAAGGGGCCGGCCGCTAAACATCCATCACACAGAGTTGCCCCAGTGAGAATGGCCACAGAGAAGGTTTCCCTTTGATGCTGTGGATGACAGCGCAAGCACTTTCAAAAGTCCATCAAAATCTGGCGGCTCTACGCGTTTCGAACAGACGTTCTTGATCACGAGCCTGAAAACAAAGAGCACGACAGCAGCTGTGTAGAGCACCAATTAGCTTTTATTTACAGTCCAGCCCCAGTGGGCGTATCACAATCTTTCCTAAGGCGCTATGCACTCTGGTATCTGTAGTGCTCTACATACTTATCAATCCACGTTGGTGCTGTTGTATGCCCCAATAATGTCCAAATGAAACCACAGTGGGTTGATGCAACATAGAATGTTGAATGCGCTGTCTTTCACACTACCACAGCCAAAGCCTTGCAATTCTGAACCGGCACCCAGTGCTCCAGGCGTCGCAGATCCGCCTCCGGCGGTGGGCCATTCTCGCAACAGGGCCGGCCGCTAAACATCCATCACACAGAGTTGCCCCAGTGAGAATGGCCACAGAAAGGTTTCCCTTTGATGCTGAGGATGACAGCGCAAGCACTTTCAAAAGTCCATCAAAATCTGGTGGCTCTATGCGTTTCGAAAAGACGTTCTTGATCACGAGCCTGAAGACAAAGAACATGACAGCAGCTGTGTAGAGCACCAATTAGCTTTTATTTACAGTCCCGCCCCAGTGGGCGTATCACATGCCTTACTAAGGCGCTATGCACTCTGGTATCTGTAGTGCTCTACATACTTATCAATTCATGTTGGTGCTGTTGTACGCCCCAATAATGTCCAAATGAAACCACAGTGGGTTGATGCAACATAGAATGTTGAATGCACTGTCTTTCACAATCCTAAAGCCAAAGCCTTGCAATTCTGAAGCGGCACCCAGTGCTCCGGGCGTCGCCGATCCGCCTCCGGCGGTGGGCCATTCTCGCGACCGGGCCGGCCGCTTAACATCCATCACACAGAGTTTCCCCAGTGAAAATGGCTACAGAGAAGGTTTCCCTTTGATGCTGAGCATGACAGCGCAAGCACTTTCAAAAGTCCATCAAAATCTGGCGGCTCTACGTGTTTCGAACAGACGTTCTTGATCACACGCCTGAAGACAAAGAACACGACAGCAGCTGTGTAGAGCACCAATTAGCTTTTATGTACAATCCCGCCACAGTGGGCGTATCACATACCTTACTAAGGCGCTATGCACTCTGGTATCTGTAGTGCTCTACATACTTATCAATTCATGTTGGTGCTGTTGTATGCCCCAATAATGTCCAAATGAAACCACAGTGGGTTGATGCAACATAGAATGTTGAATGCACTGTCTTTCACACTTCTACAGCCAAAGCCTTGCAATTCTGAACCGGCACCCAGTGCTCCGTGCGTCACAGATCCGCCTCCGGCGGCTGGCCATTCTCGCGCCGGGCCAGCCGCTAAACATCCATCACACAGAGTTGCCCCAGTGAGAATGGCCACAGAGATGTTTTCCCTTTGGTGCTGAGGATGACAGCGCAAGCACTTTCAAAAGTCCATCAACATCTGGCGGCTCTACGCGTTTCGAACAGACGTTTTTGATCACGAGCCTGAAGACAAAGAACACGACAGCAGCTGTATAGAGCACCAATTAGCTTTTATTTACAGTCCCGCCCCAGTGGGCGTATCACATGCCTTACTAAGGCGATATGCACTCTGGTATCTGTAGTGCTCTACATACTTATCAATCCGCGATGGTGCTGTTGTATGCCCCAATAATGTCCAAATGAAACCACAGTGGGTTGATGCAACATAGAATGTTGAATGCGCTGTCTTTCACACTCCTACAGCCAAAGCCTTGCAATTCTAAACCGGCACCCAGTGCTCCAGGGGTCGCAGATCCGCCTCCGGCGGCGGGCCATTCTCGCGAAGGGGCCGGCTGCTAAACATCCATCACACAGAGTTGCCCCAGTGAGAATGGCCACAGAGAAGGTTTCCCTTTGATGCTGGGGATGACAGCGCAAGCACTTTCGAAAGTCCATCAAAATCTGGCGGCTCTACGCGTTTCGAACATACGTTCTTGATCACGAGCCTGAAGACAAAGAGCACGACAGCAGCTGTGTAGAGCACCAATTAGGTTTTATTTACAGTCCAGCCCCAGTTGGCGTATCACATGCCTTGCTAAGGCGCTATGCACTCTGGTATCTGTAGTGCTCTACATACTTATCAATCCACGTTGGTGCTGTTGTATGCCCCAATAATGTCCAAATGAAACCACAGTGGGTTGATGCAACATAGAATGTTTAATGCGCTGTCTTTCACACTCCTACAGCCAAAGTCTTGCAATTCTGAACCGGCACCCAGTGCTCCGGGTGTCGCAGATCTGCCTCCGGCAGCGGGCCATTCTCGCGACCGCTCCGGCCGCTAAACATCCATCACACAGAGTTGCCCCAGTGAGAATGGCCACAGAGAAGGTTTCCCTTTGATGCTGAGGATGACAGCGCAAGCACTTTCAAAAGTCCATCAAAATCTGGCGGCTCTGCGCGTTTCGAACAGATGTTCTTGATCACGAGCCTGAAGACAAAGAACACAACAGCAGCTGTGTAGAGCACCAATTAGCTTTTATTTACAGTCCCGCCCCAGTGGGCGTATCCCATGCTTTACTAAGGCGCTATGCACTTTGGTATCTGTTGTGCTCTACATACTTATCAATCCACGTTGGTGCTGTTGTATGCCCCAATAATGTCCAAATGAAACCACAGTGTGTTGATGCAACATAGAATGTTGAATGCGCTGTCTTTCACACTACCACAGCCAAAGCTTTGCAATTTTGAACCGGCACCCAGTGCTCCAGGCGTCGCAGATTCGCCTCCGGCGGCGGGCCATTCTCGCATCAGGGCCGGCCGCTAAACATCCATCACACTGAGTTGCCCCAGTGAGAATGGCCACAGAGAAGGTTTCCCTTTGATGCTGAGGATGACAGCGCAAGCACTTTCAAAAGTCCATCAAAATCTGGTGGCTCTACGCGTTTCGAACAGACGTTCTTGATCACGAGCCTGAAGACAAAGAACACGACATCAGCTGTGTAGAGCACCAATTAGCTTTTATTTACAGTCCCGCCCCAGTGTGCGTATCACATGCCTTACTAAGGCGCTATGCACTCTGGTATCTGTAGTGCTCTACATACTTATCAATCCATATTGGTGCTGTTGTGTGCCCCAATAATGTCCAAATGAAACCACAGTGGGTTGATGCAACATAGAATGTTGAATGCGCTGTCTTTCACACTCCTACAGCCAAAGCCTTGCAATTCTGTACCGACACCCAGTGCTCCGGGCATCGCAGATCCGACTCCGGCGGCGGGCCATTCTCGCGAAGGGGCCGGCCGCTAAACATCCATCACACAGAGTTGCCCCAGTGAGAATGGCCACAGAGAAGGTTTCCCTTTGATGCTGTGGATGACAGCGCAAGCACTTTCAAAAGTCCATCAAAATCTGGCGGCTCTACGCGTTTCGAACAGACGTTCTTGATCACGAGCCTGAAAACAAAGAGCACGACAGCAGCTGTGTAGAGCACCAATTAGCTTTTATTTACAGTCCAGCCCCAGTGGGCGTATCACAATCTTTCCTAAGGCGCTATGCACTCTGGTATCTGTAGTGCTCTACATACTTATCAATCCACGTTGGTGCTGTTGTATGCCCCAATAATGTCCAAATGAAACCACAGTGGGTTGATGCAACATAGAATGTTGAATGCGCTGTCTTTCACACTACCACAGCCAAAGCCTTGCAATTCTGAACCGGCACCCAGTGCTCCAGGCGTCGCAGATCCGCCTCCGGCGGTGGGCCATTCTCGCAACAGGGCCGGCCGCTAAACATCCATCACACAGAGTTGCCCCAGTGAGAATGGCCACAGAAAGGTTTCCCTTTGATGCTGAGGATGACAGCGCAAGCACTTTCAAAAGTCCATCAAAATCTGGTGGCTCTATGCGTTTCGAAAAGACGTTCTTGATCACGAGCCTGAAGACAAAGAACATGACAGCAGCTGTGTAGAGCACCAATTAGCTTTTATTTACAGTCCCGCCCCAGTGGGCGTATCACATGCCTTACTAAGGCGCTATGCACTCTGGTATCTGTAGTGCTCTAAATACTTATCAATTCATGTTGGTGCTGTTGTACGCCCCAATAATGTCCAAATGAAACCACAGTGGGTTGATGCAACATAGAATGTTGAATGCACTGTCTTTCACAATCCTAAAGCCAAAGCCTTGCAATTCTGAAGCGGCACCCAGTGCTCCGGGCGTCGCCGATCCGCCTCCGGCGGTGGGCCATTCTCGCGACCGGGCCGGCCGCTTAACATCCATCACACAGAGTTTCCCCAGTGAAAATGGCTACAGAGAAGGTTTCCCTTTGATGCTGAGCATGACAGCGCAAGCACTTTCAAAAGTCCATCAAAATCTGGCGGCTCTACGTGTTTCGAACAGACGTTCTTGATCACACGCCTGAAGACATAGAACACGACAGCAGCTGTGTAGAGCACCAATTAGCTTTTATGTACAATCCCGCCCCAGTGGGCGTATCACATACCTTACTAAGGCGCTATGCACTCTGGTATCTGTAGTGCTCTACATACTTATCAATCCATGTTGGTGCTGTTGTATGCCCCAATAATGTCCAAATGAAACCACAGTGGGTTGATGCAACATAGAATGTTGAATGCACTGTCTTTCACACTTCTACAGCCAAAGCCTTGCAATTCTGAACCGGCACCCAGTGCTCCGTGCGTCACAGATCCGCCTCCGGCGGCTGGCCATTCTCGCGCCGGGCCAGCCGCTAAACATCCATCACACAGAGTTGCCCCAGTGAGAATGGCCACAGAGATGTTTTCCCTTTGGTGCTGAGGATGACAGCGCAAGCACTTTCAAAAGTCCATCAACATCTGGCGGCTCTACGCGTTTCGAACAGACGTTTTTGATCACGAGCCTGAAGACAAAGAACACGACAGCAGCTGTATAGAGCACCAATTAGCTTTTATTTACAGTCCCGCCCCAGTGGGCGTATCACATGCCTTACTAAGGCGATATGCACTCTGGTATCTGTAGTGCTCTACATACTTATCAATCCGCGATGGTGCTGTTGTATGCCCCAATAATGTCCAAATGAAACCACAGTGGGTTGATGCAACATAGAATGTTGAATGCGCTGTCTTTCACACTCCTACAGCCAAAGCCTTGCAATTCTAAACCGGCACCCAGTGCTCCAGGGGTCGCAGATCCGCCTCCGGCGGCGGGCCATTCTCGCGACCGGACTGGCCGCTAAACATCCATCACACAGAGTTGCCCCAGTGAGAATGGTCACAGAGAAGGTTTCCCTTTGATGCTGAGGATGACAGCGCAAGCACTTTCAAAAGTCCATCAAAATCTGGCGGCTCTACGCGTTTCGAACAGACGTTCTTGATCACGAGCCTGAAGACAAAGAACACGACAGCAGCTGTGTGGGGCACCAATTAGCTTTTATTTACAGTCCCGCCCTAGTGGGCGTATCACATGCCTTACTAAGGCGCTATGCACTCTGGTATCTGTAGTGCTCTACATACTTATCAATCCATGTTCGTGCTGTTGTATGCCCCAATAATGTCCAAATGAAACCACAGTGGGTTGATGCAACATAGAATGTTGAATGCGCTGTCTTTCACAATCCTACAGCCAAAGCCTTGCAATTCTGAACCGGCACACAGAGCTCCGGGCGTTGCAGATCCGCCTCCGGCGGCTGGCCATTCTCGCGACCGGGCGGGCCACTAAACATCCATCACACAGAGTTGCCCCAGTGAGAATGGCCACAGAGAAGGTTTCTCTTTGATGCTGAGAATGACAGCGCAAGCACTTTAAAAAATCCATCAAAATCTGGCGGCTCTACGCGGTTCGAACAGACGTTCTTGATCACGAGCCTGAAGACAAAGAACACGACAGCAGCTGTGTAGAGCACCAATTAGCTTTTATTTACAGTCCCGCCCCAGTAGGCGTATCACATGCCTTACTAAGGCGCTATGCACTCTGGTATCTGTAGTGCTCTACATACTTATCAATCCACGTTGGTGCTGTTGTATGCCCCAATAATGTCCAAATGAAACCACAGTGGGTTGATGCAACATAGAATGTTGAATGCTCTGTCTTCACACTCCTACAGCCAAAGCCTTGCAATTCTGAACCGGCACCCAGTGCTCTGGGGGTCGCAGATCCGCCTCCGGCGGCGGGCCATTCTCGCGACCGGGCCGGGCGCTAAACATCCATCACACAGAGTTGCCCCAGTGAGAATGGCCACAGAGAAGGTTTCCCTTTGATGCTGAGGATGACAGCGCAAGCACTTTCAAAAGTCCATCAAAATCTGGCGGCTCTGCGCGTTTCGAACAGATGTTCTTGATCACGAGCCTGAAGACAAAGAACACGATAGCAGCTGTGTAGAGCACCAATTAGCTTTTATTTACAGTCCCGCCCCAGTGGGCGTATCACATGCCTTACTATGGCGCTATGCACTCTGGTATCTGTAGTGCTATACATACTTATCAATCCACGTTGGTGCTGTTGTATGCCCCAATAATGTCCAAATGAAACCTCAGTGTGTTAATGCAACATAGAATGTTGAATGCGCTGTCTTTCACACTCCTACAGCCAAAGCCTTGCAATTCTGAACCGGCACCCAGTGCTCCGGGCGTGGCAGATCCGCCTCCGGCGGCGGGCCATTCTCGCGACCTGGCCGGCCGCTAAACAGCCGGTTCAGAATTCCAAGGCTTTGACTGTAGGAGTGTGAAAGACAGCGCATTCAACATTCTCGTAAACGTCCAGCTGACCCCCTTCATCGAAGAGAACTCCATCCTAGACGCCTCCCAGTCTGGATTTCGCAGCAACCACAGCACTGAGACTGCCCTCCTCGCCGCCACAGATGACATCCGCATCCTACACGACCAGGTACGCACTGCGGCCCTCATCCTTCTAGACCTCTCCGCAGCCTTCGACACCGTTTCACACCGCACGCTCGCAGCCAGACTTCACGACGCAGGGATACAAGAGGCCGCCCTCGACTGGATCCAATCCTTTCTCTCCAGCAGAACACAGAGGATCAGACTCCCTCCCTTCCTCCTCGAACTCACCAATATCAACTGCGGAGTACCCCAAGGATCATCGCTCAGCCCCACGCTGTTCAACATCTACATGGCCCCCCTCGCCGCCATCGTCAGACAGCATGGGCTCAGCATTGTATCCTACGCCGACGACACCTAGCTCATCCTCTCACTCACGAAGAATCCCGAAGACACCAGACTCTGTTTCCAGGAAGGAATGAGGAACGTGGCTGCCTGGATGAAAGACAGCTGTTTGAAGCTCAACTCAGAGAAGACCGAGGTCCTCATCCTCGGACCCTGCACCTCTGCCTGGTACAACACCTGGTGGCCCTCCGCCCTCGGGAATCCACCCACCCCCACAGACCACTCACGAAACCTCAGCATCATCCTCGACTCCTCCCTCTCCATGAACCATCAGATCAACGCCGTCGCCTCCACCAGTTTCAACTGCCTGCGCATCCTCTGGAAGACCTTCAAATGGATCCCCCCCGCCTGCAGAAGGACCGTCACCCACGCGCTCATAACCAGCAGACTGGACTACGGCACGCCCTATACGCAGGAATCAACAGAACGCTTCTACACAAACTCCAAACCATCCAGAACGCCGCAGCCAGACTCGTCCTCGGGACACCGTGTCATGAACACATAACCCAACACCTACGAGACCTCCAGTGGCTCCCCGTCAAGAACAGGGTCACCTTCAAACTCCTCACCCATGCCTATAAATCCCTCAACAACATCGGACCCAAATACCTCAACGAGAGAGTATCCTTCCAGGTGCCCAAGAGGAACCTCCGCTCCGCCAACCTTGCACTGGCAGAGGTACCCCGCATCCGCAGAAACAGGACAGGAGGGAGAGCCTTCTTCTACATCGAAGCCAAGACCTGGAACGAGCTCCCGGTGAACATCAGATGCTCTCCGACCCTGCCCACGTTCAGGAAGGACCTCAAGACCTGGCTTTTCGACTGATCCAGAGCTGCTCCCCCCCTCAGTGCCTTGAGACCCTCACGGGTGAGTAGCGCGCTTTATAAACCACTGATTGATTTATTGGTATGATTGATTGATATGTTGCATCAACCCACTGTGGTTTCATTTGGACATTATTGGGGCATACAACAGCACCAACGTGGATTGATAAGTATGTAGAGCACTACAGATCCCAGAGTGCATAGCGCCTTAGTAAGGCATGTGATACGCCCACTGGGGCGGGACTGTAAATAAAAGCTAATTGGTGCTCTACACAGCTGCTGTCGTGTTCTTTGTCTTCAGGCTCGTGATCAAGAACGTCTGTTCGAAACGCGTAGAGCCGCCAGATTTTGATGGACTTTGAAAGTGCTTGCGCTGTCATCCTCAGCATCAAAGGGAAACCTTCTCTGTGGCCATTCTCAATGGAGCAACTCTGTGTGATGGATGTTTAGCGGCCGGCCCGGTCGCGAGAATGGCCCGCCGCCGGAGGCTGATCTGCGACGCCCGGCGCACTGGGTGCCGGTTCAGAATTGCAAGGCTTTGGCTGTAGGAGTGTGAAAGACAGCGCATTCAACATTCTATGTTGCATCAACCCACTGTGGTTTCATTTGGACATTATTGGGGCATACAACAGCACCAACGTGGATTGATAAGTATGTACAGCACTACAGATACCAGAGTGCATAGCGCCTTAGTAAGGCAGGTGATACGCCCACTGGGGCGGGACTGTAAATAAAAGCTAATTGGTGCTCTACACAACTGCTGTCGTGTTCTTTGTCTTCAGGTTCGTGATCAAGAATGTCTGTTCGAAACGCGTAGAGCCACCAGATTTTGATGGACTTTTGAAAGTGCTTGCGCTGTGATGGAGCAGGGTAAATGAAAAAATTTTAACCTCCTAATATTTTCGTACAATATTAATAAACATGTTCGTTTAAGTAAATAACCAACAATGTATGTTAAGGGTTAATGGTAACACGCAATTCAGTGTGCAAATTAATTGACTTATAATTGTTTACGTATCTAACATAACATAATATTTGCGTACTAATTAAATAATAAATGCATGATTTGTGCTTTTAAATAAAACGTGTGGTTGCAAAATAAAGCGATGGTAAGTAAGGGACAGCTTTATATGTTGCTTCTGCTAGGTAATACCTAATTGGGGTACGTAGAAAGACGGGAGGGAAACGAAAGGGTTTATATTTCTTTGTTTTAATAACATTTTGTTTATCTTTGAAAATAGTGCGCTTAGGCCTGCCGAGCAGCAATATAAAATGGCCGCGAGTTATTAGAGTGCGCATGAGCGGATGAGACCATGTGATAGAGGAGAGAGGCTGTGGAAAAGGGATGATCACGTGCTGATGCCGAGAGGCTAAGATGAAAGTATGGTCAAGGCTGTTGTGACCCTTCTGAGCAGATGTGTGCCAAGATGATCAGCAAGAAGCATGAGAAGCCTGGCTGAATCAATAGACGGAACTGTATTACACCAAATGTAACAGAAAAAGAAACAATTTGGACTGATCGAAACGGATGAGCAAGTGCATGAACTGTGGGAAACGATGCTTGCATGGACATTCCACACGGAACTGGTTAAGACCAGGAAGTTTGATTAAAATGTATATGGACCTGAGTTTTTTGACCAATGAGAATGAATCGCGCCATGTAAGAAGAAACATTTTATGCTGTAAGCTAGAATTAGGGTATAAGAAGACCTACTCTTGGTGGGAGGGGTTAGAATGCTGCGGGATGCTGCGGGAGATGCTGGAGAAGTTAGATGCTGTAGATGGGAGAAGTTGCGGTTGCTGATGCTGACGAGCTAATGCTGCTGCTGTTATTTTCCTTTTCCAGTTGAGTATAAAGATGCTGCTTTAGGAGAACTTTTATTTGATAGATTTTTATTAGAATTATTAGGCTTTCCCCAGAGAGATAGATAGATTGATCTATAGAGTTCTTATTATGATAACCTCATTTTTCCGTCTAATAAAAGTGGCTTGCAATTTCAAACTATTCTTATATTGATGATAAATGCAATGATCTGAATAATAAGCTTAATCTCAATTTTCCTGCATTCAAAACTTTATATAAACTTTATTATTCTTTAAACAAATGACTCAGTGATTTTCTTTAGCTTAATGATTAATAATGAAATGGTAAAAGAGTTCATTGTGATTGAGCTGGTCTTAATCACCATCAACTGATTTCTACTAGTTGGTCCATCGACCAATGAGCGGAATACCTTAAAAGCAAATGAGAAATATTATGTCATTATAAAAGAGGTATCCCGTCTCCTTCCAGCGAATCGTTTTTCTCCTAGGTTCATGACGGAGGAAATCCAGGGAACAAATGAGTAAGTGAATGTATATGCGGTGTTATGGGCCCCACCGTCATATGGATATAGTGTGTGTGTTAGAGAAATAATTGCACCTGGATGACCAAAGCATAATAGGAGAATTATTTTTATTGTTAGCGCTGGATCAGATTTCTTGGTAGCAGAGTTATGGTTTCTATAGATTAGTTTGGTGATTATTGATTATTGATAAGTTTATGTCTAACACTTTTTGTTGAGTCGCGTTATGTTATATGTAAGTTTTCACGCTTCCGGGAAGTAGGAAGTGGAACACGTGTGGCAAGAGAAGTCACATGGAATTTTACACTGTCTGAGTTCATTTTGGTAATAACACAGGTTGTGTTATATTAGGGACATTTTGCGTATAAAAGGTGTGTAAGTGAAATAGTGATCGGTTTTCTTGTGAAACTCTGGCCTTAATTCTCAGGAGCAGTATAGTCTCCACATGTGTTTTATCCCCAGAGAAACGGGTTTACTGATTGCTTGAAAGAAGGGTAAGGTAGAGGGAAGTGCTACTTTATCGGCGAAACTGAAAATTCTGTGGTAGGGTAGAGGTAAGCGCTGCCTACTGGAAAATACAGAATTCTTGTGTGAATGGTCAAAGCTATTCTTTTCGGTTTAGCGAATCAGACAATGGAAATGTTTTAAATGTTGTAAATTAACAAAGAATTGTTGAAAAAAGAAATTGCTGATAAATTTTGTAAAGGAGGGGTCAAGAGTAAAAGTGACGTAGACAAAAGCCGCGCTGGGATTGGACAGTGCAATAGTCACATGAGAACAGGAGCAGGACTGACGTAGACAAAAGCCGCGCTGGGATTGGACAGTGCGCCGTAGACAGAAATCGCTCAGATTGGAGCTTTGGTGTGAGTCGCACAAGGATTGGTTGAATAGCATAGTGACGTGGAAGTTTGTGATTGGAGTGTTGGTGTGAGTCGCGCTAGTATTGGTTGAAATAACGCATAGGGAACAGTGTTGAATTGCGGATTGTTTAAGGAGAAAAAGGTTGTGAATCATGTCGTACTATGAGTATGGAAAAGAGAAAACGTCTTGGATGTCGAAAGTTAAGAACTTTTTAAGAAGGACAAAAAGGTAGTGACTAGAGAGGGACAAATAATTCCTCCGCTGAAATCACCAGCTTCACATATGATGCTGAAATATGGATATCATACATGCATATGGTTAGAAAATTGGACAAAATACACAAAGAATGATGGAGCATTGGCTTTTCCTGAGAATGGTTCATTTAATGTAGCTGTACTACGGAACTTGAGAGAAAAGATGGTAATGTTAGAACCTAGACCTAGACCGACACAGTTTGAAGCTTTAACGGAATGGGAAGATGAGATGTATGAGCGAGAGAGATCCAGAGGTTTAAAGAATCATGAGTTTTTGCCTGGAAGGTTGTGGGGAATAAATCATGAGGACAGAGTAAAGCGTTGGAGATATGCTAACATGGCAGGAGGTTTGTTTCCGGCTTTTGCGGTTGAGGAAGAAGCAAAGAGAAAGTGTACCGAGAAAAAGAAACATGTGGTGGTAGAAAAGTATGTGTATGGTGGTAGTGAAACAGATGACGAATTGCTGGAAGATATTTTAAACAGAAATCCACCTCTATACCAACAGACTTCTGCGGTGGTGACACCTAATGCACCGCCAATGGAAACTGGGAGGAATAAAAAACCCGAACGAAGAAATGAAATAAATAGGTCACAAGAAACATTTAAAATTTCACAAAATGAAGAGACAGAAAGTGACAATGCAATTGAATTAGCAAAAACGACAAAAGAATTGACTGAGAAAATAAGAGAATTGACAAAGAATATGGAAGCTGTAACTGTACCAGTAACGATAGGTCCAGTAATGCCAATTTTTGAGAATCAGAAAATAAATGAACATTCTTTAGTGATTCCCATGAATTCACATTTGCAAAGAAAAAGAGAAGGGATAGAACTGAATAATGAAGGTGCACACAATTTGGCTAGTACGTGTAGACCAAGTCCACCTACAAATTTGACGATAAATGAGAATGAGATTAGGAGAATGCCTATGGTGACAGAGTCCACATCAGGAACACCAGAAAGAAGCAGTGATTGGATAGAATTAAATAGTACGCCTGTAGGTCCGACTCCAGAAGAGTTAAATGAATGGATGAAAGCGCTAAAAGCAAAAGAACCAGAAGAAAAACCATTAGATGTAATTAGGTTAAAAATAGACATGGAAGAGTTGATTTTGGGAATAATTGGAACAGAAAAACTAATAAATTATCAGGATGATGAGATTATGTTTTTGTGCAAGAGTCTTACTTGGAGAGCTAGAAATTTACATGACAAATTGGAAGAGATTGCAAGTGAACTAGGAGGCGAATTTGTGAAAGTGAGGACGTTGCAGAAACCGTACAGAGTAGATTTTTGTGAGAAAGACATAGAGAATTTGAACACATCAGGAAGACTGACCCAAATAAAAGAGTTGATTGTTTTATTGAGAAAATGGGGTGATGTGGGTAGATGGAGAAATAGATGGACAAAGAGGAATGAGAAAACAACAGATAAAGCATCTTTAGCTTTTGCAGTGACAGATAGGGAACCAGTTGCTAGGGAATACCCGATGAGAGAAACACCAGGTGGTAGTTATGTGCATGTTCCGTGGACCAGACAGGATATACTGTCATTTACAAATGACTTCCCCAAATTGAGAGAGAAACCAGTAGAATGGTACAGACAAGTGGAGAGAATTGTTAAGGTGTCAAAAGTGCTGTGGATAGATCTGGATGGATTGTTTGATGTAGTAGTGCCTGCTGATTTGTGGACAGAATGTAAGATTACCATTGATTGGCCAACTGGAGAATATCCAAGGGATGCTAAAACAGGAGCGCCAGGTCCAGAAGTGATGAGGAAGTATGATCAAGTAGTTACCTTTTTGAAGAATAAAATTCCACCAAAAGAAACAGATTGGGTAAAAATAGACAGAACAACGCAGGAAAGCAAAGAATCAGTGCACGCCTACTATGAGAGATTGTTGTTGGTTTTCAAACAGTATAGTGGTTATGAGACACTAAGTGAGAAGGACATGAGTCATTTTGTATATAGGTTTGTGTATGGATTAACACCAGAGATAAGTGAAAGGATTAAGCAGCACTTGATAGGATGGCAGAATAGCACAGTGGATGAAGTTTTGAGATATGCTAAGTATTGCAGTGATGAAATTGAGAGTAAACAGCGTAAATTGAAAGAGAAAGCCATGTGGGCACAGGTGAAAGTTGCAGAGAAGCAAGAAGCTCAATTGAGTAATACTAGTAGTGAAACAGGACAGTTTAAATCCCGACCTAATATAGGTAAAGGAAAAGGACAAATGAGCATAGATGAGGCAAAGAAAAAGTAGCCATGCCACAACTGCGGAAAGCTAGGACATTGGAGAAACGAGTGTAAATTTCCTCCAAAACCTAATGTGGAAAATCAATTATTAAATTCACAGGTGCAGAGTGAGGTAGTTACTCAACAAGGTCAGGTGCCACAACCACCACTTCCCAAGAGTGTTAACCAACAGAAATACAGTGCAGAAACAGGATTCTACGGAGGAGAACAGGTAAAACAGTTGTCGCATGCAGCTGCAATTTCTCAATATTTGTTACGACAGGATGAGGATGACACGGATGAAAGTTCATGACGGTGCCTAAGAGAGAGGGAAGAGTGCGTGCTTGGTGCAACTCTAGAGGTAGATCAGTCTGGTCCATTTGTGGATGGAGAAGTGAATGGTGCAAATGTAACATTCCTTGTTGACACTGGAGCTACCCGTTCTACTGTTAGGTCAGTGGAAATTCCAAACCTTCCTCTCTCAGGTGAACATATCCAAGTGGTTGGAGTTTCCAATCAGCAAATTAAAACGCCTCTTACTAGATTAGTAAAGGTAAGAATTGGTCCATTTAGTGAAATGCACCGATTTGTGGTGTGTGATTGTAGTCCTGTGAACCTTTTAGGACGCGATTTATTGTGCAAAATGAACTGCACAATATATTGTACTCCAGACGGAATTGCATTTCAGACTCCAGATGAGGATGTGCTGTATAAAATGACAATGGTGAATTTAGAACCAGAAGTAAATGGTTTGTTTCCTGTATTTGATGCAGAGAAAATCCCAATTGAGTTGAAAAGGACAGTGAAAGAAGAAGTGTGGGACGTTACAGGAGAAGATGTAGGATTAATGAAAGGAGTAGATCCCATTAAAATAACAGTAAAAGAAGGAACGAGTTACCCAAATACGCCCCAGTATAAATTGACTCCAGAAATAATTGTTGAAGGAATAACGCCAGTAATAAATAAAATGATTGAACAAGGGATTCTAAAAGAAATCATGAGCAGTCCATGTAATTCGCCAATAATGGGACTGAAAAAGCCAAATGGAACATATAGAATTGTACAGGATTTGAGGAAGGTAAACAAAATTGTTGTACCTTGTTGCCCAATAGTACCGAACCCTGCTGTGATTCTATACCAGATTCCACGTGAAGCAGAATGGTACACAGTAATTGATTTATGTCATGCATTTTTCTCTATTCCATTGCATCCAGATAGCCAGCCAATATTTGCGTTTAGGTTTGGAGAGCGTATTTTGGCATGGTGCCGAATTCCTCAAGGGTACACAGAAAGTCCCTCAATCTTTAATCAGATCCTAAAGAAATCATTGGAAGATTTAAGAATGCCAGAAAAGTCAGTAATGGTTCAGTATATTGATGACCTACTGGTGGCATCAAAAACGAAAGAAGCATGTGTCAATGATACAATTGCTTTGCTGAATCCTTTAGCAAAAAGAGGACATAAAGTGTCCCGTCCAAAATTGCAGTTTTGTCAACAAGAAGTCCAGTATTTAGGGCATAAAATTGAGAAAGGAGTGCGAAAGATAACGACTGAAAGAATAAAAATGATTCAAGGAATGAGAGCTCCAATGACACAAAGAGAGGTAAGAATGTTTTTGGGAATGGTTGGATATTGTCGACAATGGATAAGCGGTTTTTCACTGATTGCTAAACCATTACAGAAACTGACAAAGAAGGATGTTAAAGATCCTTTTGAAATGAATGATGAAGAAATGAAAGCATTCAGAGAGTTGAAAAAGAAATTGTGTGAGGCTCCAGCATTGGGAATGCCTGACTATGAGAAAGATTTTGAGCTGTATTGCAGTGAAAGAGATGGATGTGCATTTTCAGTTTTGGTGCAGAGACATGGAACTATGAAAAGACCAATTGCATATTTTTCAGCTGTTTTAGACCCTGTAGCGAAAGCGTTGCCTGGATGTTTGAAAGCAGTTGCTGCTACTTGTGTGAGTTTGGAACAGAGTGAAGGCATAGTGATGGGGTATCCATTGAGAGTGTATGTTCCCCATTCTGTGGAAATTCTTTTGACAAGAACGAAAACCCAATACATGACACATAGTCGGTTGACTAGGTATGAAAAGGTAATTTTGAGTGCAGATAATGTGACCATTGACAGATGTATGAATGTGAATCCTTCAACATCATTGCCAGATGAAGAGAATGTGATTGAAATGGATGAAGTAGATCACGATTGTCTGAATGTGCTCGAATACTGTTCAAAACCAAGAGCAGACATCCGAGATGAGCCATTGAAAGAATCAGATTATATTCTGTTTGTGGATGGCTCATGTTTGAGAACGAGTGATGGAGTTCTAAGTGCAGCATATGCAGTTTGCACAGTAGCAACTGTATTGGAAGCATCTTGTCTGAAAGGTATACGGTCTGCCCAAGTTGCAGAATTAGTAGCTCTGATTCAAGCATGTAAGTTGGGAAGAAATGTACGGGTTACGATTGGGACAGATAGCCAGTACGGCTTTGGGGTCGTGCATGATTTTGGTCAGATTTGGTCACAAAGGGGTTTCTTGACGTCTGCAGGAACGCCCATCAGAAATGGAGATTTTGTGAAAAAGTTGCTGGAGGCGATACAGCTGCCTAAACAGATCGCTGTTGTGAAGTGCAATGCACATAAAAATGGGGAAGACTACATTACTGTTGGTAATAAATATGCTGACGAAATGGCACAGTACTGTGCAAAGAATGTGGGGGCATATTAGCAAGACCAGCGATAAAATTATCGCCGTTTTAGCGGCAGGAAACTGCCGCTAAAACGGCGATAATGGGCTTGCTAATATGCGTTATAGAATTCCAATAGAAGCCCAGGTTAGATGTCCTGCACATCTAACCTGCGCTTCTATTGGAATTCTATAACGCATATTAGCAAGCCCATTATCGCCGTTTTAGCGGCAGTTTCCTGCCGCTAAAACGGCGATCATTTTATCGCCGGTCTTGCTAATATGCCCCGTGGTTTCTTTGAATAAATGTCGTGAAAGAGAGCATATTTCTTGTCCTTTGCTTTTTACTAACTCTATTGAAACATGGGATGAGGTGAGACAGTTACAAGAAGCTGCAGAGGATGAAGAAAAAGATACTTGGCTAAAAGCAGGATGTAGAAAACATGAAGAAACTGATGTATGGGTTTACAGGGATGAGAGACCAGTTATGCCTGATAGCATGATTTCTGACATGGCACGGATGTACCATGGGCAAGCCCATATTGGGAGAGATTCAATGATCAGACTTTTTAGACAAACATGGTACAATCCAAAATTCAGAGCCATAGCTGAGAGTCTTTGTCAGAGATGTCTTATTTGTCAACAGTTAAATCCAGGAAGAAAGACAGTAGTGAGTCTAGGAAGAATAGGACGAGAAGGGGGTCCTTTCACTAGAATGCAAATGGATTTTATTGAAATGCCACCTTGCAGCAGATTAAGGTATGTACTAGTGGTCGTCTGTTTGTTTTTCCGTTGGGTGGAGGCATATCCAACAAGAAGGAATGATAGTATCACGGTAGCAAAACTTTTGCTGCGAGAATTCATTCCTAGGTATGGTTTTCCAGTCACGATTGAAACAGATAGAGGAACACATTTCCAAAATGAATTAGTTAAACTGATTTGTGAAGCACTTAGTATTAAACAGAAACTGCATTGTGCATACAGACCAGAGGCTTCTGGAATAGTAGAGCAAGTGAATGGAACAATCAAGAACAGGTTAGGAAAAATGTGTCAAGCTACAGGACTCAAATGGCCAGATGCTTTGCCATTAGTTCTGATGACAATCAGAAGTATTCCGGAAAGGAAAACTGGACTCAGTCCACATGAAATAATCATGGGACGAGCAATGAGACAAGCACAAGTACCTGTCAACAAGCTACTGACTATAACTGATGATCTAGTGCTGGATTATTGCAAATCATTGGCTGATGTGGTGCGTTCTGTGTTTCATCAGGTTGGACCGGATGCGACCACTCTTGAAAGAAAACCAGCTCACGACTTGAATCCAGGAGATTGGGTTCGAATAAAAGTCCACCGGAGAAGAAACTGTTTGGTTCCTCGCTGGGACGAACCACGACAAGTGATCCTAGTAACAACCACCGCAGTCAAGTGTGCAGGAGTGCAACACTGGGTACATGCCAGCCACACCATCAGAGTTCCAGAACCTAAAGATCGACATGTGAGTCGGCATCTGGAAATATCAGATAACAGTTCAGCATCAGAAAGAGAAGAAGAAACAAACAGGGTGCCTGAACCTGAAGATCGACCTGTAAGTCGACATCTGGAAGACCCAACTACAAGTGCAACGATAGAAGAAGAAGAGGAAATAGAAGAAATAGCTGAAGTTCCAGAATTTGAAGATCGACCTGTAAGTCGACATCTGGAAATATCTGACACCAGTTCAGAATCTGATACAGAACATTCGGAAGATGAAGAAATTCTAAAAAGAAAGTGGATTTTTGAAAGCATAAGAGAAGAAACTGAGCCAGAAGATAGTGACAGTGAGCAACCAAGTACAAGTTGTGGTAAAATTCCTTCGGAGATAATATTAATAGATGAAGAAGGGAGAGTTTCAAACAAAAAGCTAGAAAAATCGGAAAAACCCCGAGGAGCAGTAGGGACAGATAGTCAAACACAAGAACAGGGAATTTTAGAAGCAGATAGAGAGACTGACACAAATTCGGAAGAACCTCGAGGAGGGACAGAAATAGGTGAACGAAGGAAGATAAGAAAAGAACCACAAGTAGAAGAAAATGAAATTATAAGTTTCAAAATAAGAGGAAATAACGAAAGAATTGAAACTGAGTCTGAAGAAAGTGGAGAAGAAAGAAATGAAAAACTAGAGACAAGAAAAAGAAATTGGAGAACAGAAAGAGAGGAAAAAGGAAGTGAAGCAAAAAGGCCAAGAAAAGGAGACAATTGGCCCAACGGAGTAAGAAAATTAAGATACAGAATCATAAGGTTGGATGGGAAAAGTGCTGAACAAGTGAATGAAATAAGTCAAAAAGAGCAAGAAAAACAAGGTGGAAAACACTTGCAGAAAACGAAAAGAATAAAGAAGGTAAATCAAAAGTATAGATCGCCTGAATGGTTGTATCGTGCTTTGACTAGTCACAAAGAAGAATTGAACACTCACGAAAACCCAGAACAAAGAAACCTGATGGGAGAAAGTGAAGTGCAACAAACCTGAAGCAACAAACCTGAAGAAGTTTAGATAGTTTACTGGATTTGACAAAACACTGAACTGACGAATTTACCGGATGTGACAGAGAAAGAATTCTGAGAAAGAATTAAAAGAAAGGACCAAGCAAAGACAAAATATTGGAAGTACAGAGTGGCAAGCAAGTCATTTCTGAGGTGTAGTGACACAATTTTCTAGAAAACAAATAAATAAGGTTAGAAGACAAAATGGAGAATACTAGAGATAGAAAGTGTAGATGTGAGTTTTTAAGTAGATGGTGCAAGATGTGCTGTTTTTGTACAGGTTTATTAATAACAGTATGGGTGGTTTTAGCAATAACTATTCCAATTAGTTTAGCTGTAGTGGAAAAGTCTAATAACACTAGGAAGAAAAAGGAGCTAACACTCAGGAGCCAGTTATTTTAAAGAGTAGTGCAGAATTACATAAGGACAAATCAATAACAGATTTTTCAAAAAATGTCTTTACTAAATTACTGTATGAGTATGTAGAAACAATGGATGTAAGAGATTGCTATGTTTGTATGCAGTTGCCTGCATCTGTAGCAGAGGGTGTGACTTATCTTCACCTCCCTTTGACATATGGAATAACATGTAGTGTTTTAGCAAGTTTATTTTATAAAACAGGTAGATTAGAATATTATTACACTGACATGAATAAGATTTTTGCAAAGGTTTCTGTAGTTCCCGAGCTTAACAAAATAAAAGAGGGAAAAACGTTTGGTGAATATTTTTAGAAGATAAGACTTTAACATTAGATAGTATAATTAGGTACAACCTTACCTGTGAGTTAAAGAAGGAAGAAAAGGTATTTTTAGAAATGGTTGAAGAGAGAAGAGTGAAATTTCAAAGAAAAGTGATAGAAGAGACAAAAACACCTCTTTGGGCGTTTGAGGAAGACAATCATGACAGGAAAAAGACAAATGCAGCTATGACTCTGGATTGGCCCCAACAGGGAAGGTTGTGCATTAGAAGAAATAAGACAAGATATGACAATTATTTTGTGGGTTCCAGCAATTGCCATGACAATTACCAAATTTTAGGTGGATGGGGATTCAAAGGGGGAAAAGATCCAATATTTCCAGGGATTTATTATGTTTGCGGGAATAGGGCTTATTATAGGTTGCCGGACCATTGGTATGGGTCATGTTACTTAGGCCTGGTCTTTCCAAAAAAAATTCATGTGGATAGAAAAGAAAAAGGAACACACAAAATGATAAATACCTTTACACGTAGAAAAAGGGAAAGTTTTTCAGAATTTGTAGGTGATATTTTTGGTGCATTGATACCAGCAGTGGGAATATCTTTGAATGCATTTAGAATTCGGAAATTATCCACAGTGGTGGATCGTTTATCTACAGATACTGCTGGAGGGTTCTTAATGGTAAATACCGAGATGGTTGCCATGAGAGCTATGGTGATGCAAAATCGTCTTGCCCTTGACATTCTTTTGGTAAAAGAGGGCGGAGTCTGTGGAATGCTGAAAGTCCAACATTGTTGCACTTACATTCCAGATAAGAGCGAAAATATACAGAAGTATATAACAAATATTACAAATTTGCACAAAGAACTTGTTCCACTGGAGGTTGAAAGTGTTTGGGGAAAACTTGGTAAAGGGTTTTCTTCTGTAACAAATTGGTTAACAAGAATGAGTGGATTAATAATAGGGAAAGTTATAATAATATCAACCGTGATAATAATAATAATATTAGTACTGAAGCTTGCAATAACTTGTATAAAGAGAAGAAGAAGGCAGAATAAGCTAGAAAAAGAAAACATGATAAACAAGGAAAGAGAGAGAGAAATGGGTGAAATAGAGTTAGAAGAAATAAAAGAGAACATGTACAAGAAAACGAAGAAACAAGTTGAAAGAGACACAGTTGTGTAAACTAACAAAAGCAAACGGATAAAAGATATATGCTGTCTGAGAAAATTGTATAACTTGGGTTTTTGTGATGATATTAAAAATCACCAAAGGGGGAGTTGATGGAGCAGGGTAAATGTAAAAATTTTAACCTCCTAATATTTTCGTACAATATTAATAAACATGTTCGTTTAAGTAAATAACCAACAATGTATGTTAAGGGTTAATGGTAACACGCAATTCAGTGTGCAAATTAATTGACTTATAATTGTTTACGTATCTAACATAACATAATATTTGCGTACTAATTAAATAATAAATGCATGATTTGTGCTTTTAAATAAAACGTGTGGTTGCAAAATAAAGCGATGGTAAGTAAGGGACAGCTTTATATGTTGCTTCTGCTAGGTAATACCTAATTGGGGTACGTAGAAAGACGGGAGGGAAACGAAAGGGTTTATATTTCTTTGTTTTAATAACATTTTGTTTATCTTTGAAAATAGTGCGCTTAGGCCTGCCGAGCAGCAATATAAAATGGCTGCGAGTTATTAGAGTGTGCATGAGCGGATGAGACCATGTGATAGAGGAGAGATGCTGTGGAAAAGGGATGATCACGTGCTGATGCCGAGAGGCTAAGATGAAAGTATGGTCAAGGCTGTTGTGACCCTTCTGAGCAGATGTGTGCCAAGATGATCAGCAAGAAGCATGAGAAGCCTGGCTGAATCAATAGACGGAACTGTATTACACAAAATGTAACAGAAAAAGATACAATTTGGACTGATCGAAGCGGATGGGCAAGTGCATGAACTGTGGGAAACGATGCTTGCATGGACATTCCACACGGAACTGGTTAAGACCAGGAAGTTTGATAAAAATGTATATGGACCTGAGTTTTTTGACCAATGAGAATGAATCGCGCCATGTAAGAAGAAACATTTTATGCTGTAAGCTAGAATTAGGGTATAAGAAGACCTACTCTTGGTGGGAGGGGTTAGAATGCTGCGGGATGCTGCGGGAGATGCTGGAGAAGTTAGATGCTGTAGATGGGAGAAGTTGCGGTTGCTGATGCTGACGAGCTAATGCTGCTGCTGTTATTTTCCTTTTCCAGTTGAGTATAAAGATGCTGCTTTAGGAGAACTTTTATTTGATTTATTTTTATTAGAATTATTAGGCTTTCCCCAGAGAGATAGATAGATTGATCTATAGAGTTCTTATTATGATAACCTCATTTTTCCGTCTAATAAAAGTGCCTTGCAATTTCAAACTATTCTTATATTGATGATAAATGCAATGATCTGAATAATAAGCTTAATCTCAATTTTCATGACGGAGGAAATCCAGGGAACAAATGAGTAAGTGAATGTATATGCGGTGTTATGGGCCCCACCGTCATATGGATATAGTGTGTGTGTTAGAGAAATAATTGCACCTGGATGACCAAAGCATAATAGGAGAATTATTTTTATTGTTAGCGCTGGATCAGCTGACATCCTCAGCATCAAAGGGAAACCTTCTCTGTGGCCATTCTCACTGGGGCAACTCTGTGTGATGGATGTTTAGCGGCCGGGCCCGGTCGCGAGAATGGCCCGCCGCCGGAGTCGGATCTGCGACGCCCGGAGCACTGGGTGTCGGTTCAGAATTGCAAGGCTTTGGCTGTAGGAGTGTGAAAGACAGCGCATTCAACATTCTATGTTGCATCAACCCACTGTGGTTTCATTTGGACATTATTGGGGCATACAACAGCACCAACGTGGATTGATAAGTATGTAGAGCACTACAGATACCAGAGTGCATAGCGCCTTAGTAAGGCATGTGATACGCCCACTGGGGCGGGACTGTAAATAAAAGCTAATTGGTGCTCTACACAGCTGCTGTCGTGTTATTTGTCTTCAGGCTCGTGATCAAGAACGACTGTTCGAAACGCGTAGAGCCGCCAGATTTTGATGGACTTTTGAAAGTGCTTGCTCTGTCATCCTCAGTATCAAAGGGAAACCTTCTCTGTGGCAATTCTCACTGGGGCAACTCTGTGTGAAGGATATATATATATATATATATTCACTGAAAAAACCATAGGTTTCAGGTACGTTATAGTTAGAAATTAGCATTTAAAAAACCTTAGAAATTCACTGAAAAAACCATAGGTTTCAGGGACGTTATAGTTAGCTGGACATTTCACTCTTACAAATCCATAGAAATTCCACTGTTATAGTTAGTTCAGCTAACTAAAACTCGCGCACCCGCAATGCACTGCTCATGACGTCACATATTACATCATTCATGACATGGTCAGTGACATCACTCATGACATCACTGATGACATCTCAAATGACATCACTGATGACATCACTGATGACATCATCCAGTGACTGTGTGTTTCTGTAAAGTTTAAATATGTTTTATATATATTCCAATGTGTATTGAAGAATGAGTGGGTGTATAAGTGTCTGCATGGAGGATTTAGTAGGTGCGTAACTGACTGTATAAGTGAGTGATTAAATATGTCTTACTGAATGCATGGGTTAGTGACTAAACTGTGTGAATGTCTGTATCAGTCTGTCTGTTGTTGTGTAAGCTGCTGCATGGGTTGGTCAGTTGCTACATGAGTGTCTATGTAGGTTATTGATTGGTTGTCTGAGTATTTTTTGGGGAGATTGAGTGTGTGTGTGGGTGGGTGAGAGGTGTGTGACTCTGTGTATAGATGTGTGAGTGGTTGATTCACTGGGTGTATGAGTTCAAGAGTGCATGTGGAAACAGCTGTATGTGTGCGTAAAAGTGTGTATGGGTGTGTTGGTGAGTGAATGGATGTCTCAGTGGTACATGTCCAAGTAACTACATATTTAAAAGGCAGTGTGTGTGAGAGTTGAAGTATATAAATGACTATACATGAGAGTCAGTGATTGTGAGACTGGCTGTATGGATGAGTGTGTACTTGTATCACTGATTATATAAGAGAGTAATTCTGCATTAGTATCTGCATGAATAAGTGAGGTGGTGTGTGTATAATTGTATAGGTGAGTAAATGGGAGTGTGATTGATTCTTTGCATGACTGACTAGGTGTTAGTAACTACATGGATGAGTGGCGGTGTGTGAGTGTCTGTATAGGTGTATGAGTGCATATGATAGTGTTGTCTTGATGGGTGACTGCATGTATGAGTGTTTCTATGGGTGAATGAGTGGATGTGTGTGTAGACCTAGGAATCAGTGAGTGCGTATGTAGTAACTGGTATTGGTGTGTCAATGATTTAGAAAATGGTAGTCTGTATTTTACAGTGGGTGTATCTAAGGTTATATTAGAGTGTGAGGAGGTGCATCAGATTTTCACGTGGATGATGTCATCAGTGATGTCATCAGTGATGTCATTTGAGATGTCATCAGTGATGTCATCAGTGATGTCACTGACCATGTCATGAATGATGTAATATGTGACGTCATGAGCAGTGCATTGCGGGTGCGTGAGTTATAGTTAGCTGAACTAACTATAACGGTGCAATTTCTATGGTTTTGTAAGAGTGAAATGTCCAGCTAACTATAACGTCCCTGAAACCTATAGTTTTTTCAGTGAATTTCTAAGGTTTTTTAAATGCTATTTTCTAACTATAACGTACCTGAAACCTATGGTTTTTTCAGTGAATTTCAATGGTTTTTTAAATGCTAATTTCTAACTATGACATCCCTATTAAGTCCCCTTGAATCCTGAAGGTCCCTGGTGGCCATGTAGCCCACCAGGTACATCCAGTAAGCGCCACAGAGCTGCTTTTCAGAGAGGTGTTCTGAGGCCACGCCCCTTTTTACAGCACGCTGCAAACGCGGCTTCTGGCTCACTGCTGCTCATAGGATGAACTCCACTTGTGTCTTGAGATCCTCAGGACACAAGAGGACCTCATCGCCCCACCAGCAGTGCACCAGAAGCCGCGTTTGCAGAGTGGTATAAAAAGGGGCGTGGCCTCGGAGCACCTCTCTGCAACGCAGCCCTGTGGCGTTTACAAGAGGTACCTGGTGGACTAGTTGGCCCCCAGGGACCCTCAGGATTGAAGGTGAATTAATCCCCCAACTTAAAACGCGCCACAGGGCGCGTTTGCACTGTGGTGCAGGGAGGGGGCGGGGCCTGATGTGACAAGTGTGCAAACGCGCCCTGTGGCGCGTTTTAAGTTGGGGGATTAAGTCCCCTAGAATCCTGAGGGTCCCTGAGGGCCAACTAGCCCACCAGCTACCTCCAATAAGCGCCACAGAGCTGCGTTGCAGACTGGTGTAAAAAGGGGGCGTGGCCTTGGACCACCACTCTGCAACGCTGCTCCCTGGCACTTACTGGAGGTACCTGGTGGGCTAGTTGGCCCCCAGGGACCCTTAGGATTGAAGGGGACTTAATCCTCCAACTTAAAACGCCTTTTTTATTTTTTTTTATTTTAGGGGAGAGGGGCCACGTGGCCCCCCTCCCGGGCCACTTGTAGCTGTGGGGACCCCATCCCCTGGGGCCTGGCCACTCCGTTGGGTACCGTGGGGGGAGCCTCAAAGCCCCCACGGTCCCGCCGGCTACCCGCGTCCTGCGGGAGCCAGCATTGCTTTTCCACATGGGGAGCTGCTGACATGCAGCTCCCGTGTGGAAAAGCAATCTGGTTTGGATTTTGGAAGCGAGAACAGGAAACCTGCTCTCGCTTCCAAAATACAAACCAGTGTTTGCTATTGCAGGGCGGGAGCCGCACGGCTCCCGCTCTGCTATAGCAAACAGCAGTGTCCCGTGGGTGGGCACCCCGGGACACTGCAGGAGCCGGCCCTGGGGGGTGGCGGTCCCCAGGGCCATCAAGGGCTCCAGGAGGGGGGCCGCGCGGCCCCCCTCCCAACGTGTTTGAAGCCCCGTGGAGGTGGTGGTCCCCGGGGCTCGGGGGTCCATAACGGACCCCCGATTTTAAATTTAGAGAGCCCCGGGGAGGTGGCGGTCCCCGGGGCTGCGGGGGGCCTTGGAGGCCCCCCACACTTTAAAAAGGAAGCCCCGGGGGATGGCAGTCCCCGGGGCTTGGGGGGCCTTGGAGGCCCCCCACACACATTTAAAAGGAAGCCCCGGGGGGTGGCGGTCCCCGGGGCTGCGGGTGGGCGTGTGCCCTCCCGCACATTATTTAAAGCAAGCCCCGGGGGGGTGGTGGTCCCAGGGGCTGCAGGGGCCCCCGCATATATTTTTTGGCAATGCCCCCGGGACCTGGCCCACCCGGGGGCCTCAATTAAATGAAGCGCTGGAGCCAACGCTTCATTTTTTTTAAAAATTTCGGCGGGATTCGCAACCCCAGTGCGAATTTGGCCGAATTTTTTTTTAAAAAAATGCTTTTTTGGGCCCTGGGGGTCCTTGTGGGACCCCCTGAGCAGGCCAGGGGGGTCAGGGTGTTTCTACCCTGCCCCCTTTTCTTCATTTTTCACTTTCTTTTTACTGTTTTCTTGTGACTCGGTTCTACCGAGTCACAAGATGGCTGCCAACACTTCCTGGTTTGGAGTGTTGGCAGCCAATCACAGTGAAGCTCGTGGTCGGGAGGGTTCGCGAATCCACCGCAGCCATAGATATCAAAACTTTTATTTTTTGAATTTCTCACCAACTACTGAACGGATTTACACCATTTAAAAAAAAGGACGCTTTCTGAACTAAGCACTACCTTTTTGCCAAATTTGGTGTAATTCCGTTCAGCAGTTCGAGCTGTAGCTGTGTCTAAAGTTTCCCATGGGAAATTGATTTTCCGACCCCTTTTTTTTAATTTCTCAGGAACTACTGAACGGATTTACACCATTTAACAAAAAGGACACTTTCTGAATCAAGGGCTACCTTTTTGCCAAATTTGGTGTAATTCCGTTCAGCAGTTCGGGCTGTAGCCGTGTCTAGAGTTTCCTATGGAAATTAACATGGAGAAAACACGTTTTGGGACCCCCCTTTTTTCTCATCCCCCACTTGGCGAATCACCCCGAAACTTTCAAGACAGGAGCTGACCGGAGCGCCCCACTAGTTTTGAAAATTTCGCGAAGATTCGTCAAACGACGCTAAAGTTATTGGGGAAACAAAAAATGCTTTTCCTATGGAAAATAGGTCCTAACTATAACTACCTACTGGCGACCGCCAGTAGGTAATATATATATATACATAATTTTGCCCTCTGTATAGAAAGATAGAAAGTTACTTGTGTGTTCTGAGAGGAAACCTATATTACACTTTTAAAGAAGAACCGTGAACAATAGCAGCCAACTGTCTCTGTACCACCACTTGAATCACCTGGAGATCCTGTAACAAATGCAAAATATATATTTGAGCTAATCAATATGCTTTAGGGAAATTGTTCATACTGAAAACAAATGTCTTTCATTTTTATTGGGTGGTAAGTCTGAATGATATGACTGGTTTAAAGCATTTCAGGAGTGCTAAAGTTCTTCATAGAAGATTCAGGGCAAGGGCTGTGGGCTCAGGACTAAGAGGCAGCCCACTGAAGAAACATTTGTGAAGGACTGGTTATTTGGGTTGTAGGTAGAGTACATATAAATTTAATTAATCCACTTGAAAATGTTTTAAAAGAAGATCCACTACATTGAACCAATTTGCTTACAGTTGTAGGATTACTTAATAAATGTTCACTATTTTAAAGGCTTAATAATGACACATATCAAATTTATTGAATTGTATTGGAGAATTTTTAGGCCCAGTCTAAGGCGAAGGGCTCCTAACACTATAGAAGAGAAAGTAGGCTGTTAGTGGCTGGAATCAGTAAATACTTTGCCAGGATTAAAAAAAATATAGCCAGTTTTTTTTAATGTTTATGGAACAGAGAAATAGAAACACCAAGCAGATGTTTAATGTTAAGGTGTTCCACAAAATGGCTGCCTGCACCAAGAATGATTAACCTTTTAATCGAGTCATGTTCGGCGGGAAGGATAAGTGATGCTGAGTAGTAGATTCTAATCTTCGAGATGAGCTGTAACGACGTAAAGTAAAATCTTGATGACAGAAATTTTTCGATGAGTTTGATAAATGTCCATTTGAACAAGACATAAGGCCTTGCATTTTGCTCCTCAGAAGGCATTGGAAGGGAGTCAAAGGTAATAAAACATGATTATGGAGCATCTTAATTTTGGCTCCAACCTTTCATGTTGTGACCATGCCATATATACGTATACATTGCCTCATGTACTTGTGTGATTTAATATCATTAACGTAATGTAGTGCACCTGAACAGATACAGAAAGTGTAATTACTGTATAATCTCAACATTTATATGAGTGTGCATACAAATGTTTTCCTTACAGTGTCATTGGATTGCAGTTCTCATATATACCTGCATTTGTGTGGTTTGATTAATATTGTTAACTCTTCTATAATCACTTATTCATTAAACTGTATTCTGCATTTATTTTATAACTGTAAATGTATCTATAACCATGCATTTAAACGTGTACTGAGATACTTGCCACTTTAACTTGACCAGAGGCCTTAATATTTAAACTTAATGTTTAACCTTCAATGTGAAAGTTTGTTCGGGTTGCAATGTTTTTCTTCTTCTTGCAGATGCGTTCATATGATCTCATAGTTAGTGAAAGGCACATTGTGTATGAGAGGTAGTGAGGCTTGAGAGGAGTACTTTTGGTGAGCACAAGAGGAGCTAACAAACAAAGGGAGGACCACTGTCCGCGTTGTATCTGGAGATGGAAGGATTTCAAGGACATTCTAATGTGCAGATCAGAAGAAGGGAGTTTTAAGTGTGGTTGCCAAAGTTTTACAGTGAGAAGGTGGAAAGCAATGAGGCATGTGATATGAGATTCTTGAATGGTCTTTGTGATTTTAATTGATGATCACACCTTAGCTTCAGTCAGATTCTCGTTAGACTAAGAGTGGTACAGACCTCTTTGCTACATTTCTGTTGTGGGACTTTATGCTATGCAAACTCTTGAATTTGGAGACTTCTAAAGAAGTCTCTGCAATGCTGACACCTTCCTGCTTTATTGGATCTAATTAGGGTTTCCCCAGTCATATTCAGGGACATCTTAAGGATTTTGGGGGCCCTGGGCCAAATGTATTTTGGGGGCTCTTGTTCACATCAGCTTTTAATTTAAGATCCAGTTTCAGCTCTTTCATGCCCTCTTTGGCCAGGTCACTGATAGTGCAAAGGCACACGCGTCTAAATTCTAAATGTGTTTACATCTAATATTCAGGGATAGTGATGTGTGTGTTCAATACTGTAACACAGCAGTAGCTCATTAAAATTGCTGCGAATAATCTCTGTGACACCCTCCCATTTCTCATATGTAAAATCCTGTTTGGATCTAAAAGGAACTTATTTTATGGATTTTGCATGAAACATAAACACAACATTGTCTGCAAAATGTAGTAGACTCACACATCACCCACAATAAAAATAAATTAAAGGAAAATGCTATTTGCAACAATCTGTTTAAGAATTATTCAAGGTCATCGAGGCAAAGACTCTCTGCAGAACAGAGTTGGCTCTGTCAGGGGGCCCCGTGAAAGGCTTGGGCCATGTGCCGGAGCCCACTTTGCCCATGTTTTAAAAAGTCTCTGGTCATACTACGTAGTTTAGGTTTAGTTAGATAATTTAGATTTACTCATGCATAGGCAACAGGAACAAAGATCATATTCTGATCACCAGATATTATTTCTCATCTTCTGCATTGCCATTACCGAATTTCTTGTATGCTTCATGTTATTGAGACTTAACTTTGTCGGACGATTTGGTCTGCCAGTAATGATTCTGTATTTTTACAACATATTTTTGAGATTAGTGTATATTAGCTTGGCTTTGAATTTGTAATAAATCTATATTTATTCCCATCTGCTGACTTTTGGGTTCTCATTGTGTAGCCAAATACCCTGCATTGTAAATTGAACGTGTGAATGATGTTAACTCCTCTTTATTCCTCAGACACCTAAAAAGGGTAATTGCAGGGAAATTTGGAGAAGTGGCTCAGTGCTCTGACAGATGGAGCAATGTGAGGATGGTTAGGTCTTGGAGTAGGGGGAGTTAGGATAATTTGTTAAAGTAGTTCAGACCCAATCCCAGCCCCAGAGTCCCTGTTTCGATTTGGAGGATTGGTGGATTTCCAGTGGTTCGAGACAGAGTTGTAACAGCAGAGGTGTGAGTATTAATAGGGTTGCGCTTAGATCAAATGGTTTGTGCTTAGCTTGTGTTGTTCATGGAGATTATGTGATGTTTAGTGGGGATGTTTTGAATGTTGTGTGAATGTGGTGCTTAACGAAGAGAAGTTAAAGTTGTTATAGGGTCTGACGTGGCCTTAGATCCTGGGATGATATCAAAAAGTGTAGAATTCACTGTATTGTATTGGTCTGCTAAAGTTTTGTAGTGCCTGACGTGAGATGTCGTTGATAGCACAATTGAGATAGGGATATTTATCTTTCTGTTTAAAAATGAGGTGTGATTAGTGCGCTGGACCCTTTGCTCAGGGGGAAGCTGTACTAATCGGTGTGAGTCTCGGCAGGTTGGGGTCTCAATAAGTGTGTTTGAGTAGGTGATAAAGTGTTATTCCATGCCATTTCTTGTATGATTGAATACTGTTGATTTCTTTAGCGGAGCAGACAAAGTTACTTGTTAAATTGCTTTCCATTTATTTGCTGAGCAGAGTGCATTTGCAAAATTTGTAATTTAAAAATTGCAAAGGAGGATGAACTGCTGCGAGGAGTGAGATTGACGTTGCGGTGTGCTGCGCTGAGATTGGTCGGTTGGTGTAAAGTCACGCTGTTATTGGTTGTCTACGTCATAATGTGTCACACTGGTATTGGTTGTTGACTCTAAACAAGAATTATGGGTATGGTATTCAATTCTAATTGTGATTATTTAGATTTTTACCTGAAAATGAAATGTTTGAAAGTTATATGAGATTTCATTAGGGGAGATGTGATGATACCCGTTAGAGAAAGAGAAGAGGCACTACTTGTATTTGCCTTAAATAATGGCATAAGATCACTGAAAAAGAAGGTGCACTGGCATTTCCATGCTATGGTACATTTAATGTGAGAATTATTGAAAATATAAGGAGGGTATTGCATGAGATGAAAACACAGCCTAAACCTACACAGTTTGACATGCTTAATGCTTGGGAGCTTGCTGCTCATGTCAGAGAGAAGGAGAAGTAGCAGGGAAGAGCTAGAAAGGCAGTGCATACTTCTGCTGATGTGAGGTGGGATGCAGAACAGAGGAAGTAGAGAACTGGCATGATAGAGGGCGCCAAGTTGTACCCTGCATTAACAAGTGATGAATTCGAGAAGGGAGGGAAAGAAAAGAAGAAGAGAGAAAGAGGGGATGAGACTAAAGAACAACATGAGAGAAATGAAAATAGTCACAGTGACTCTAGCGATAGTCTTCTAAACGTGTTGTTGTTAGAACGCCTACCTCCATATAATGAGACCCAATTAATGGGAGGGGGAAGCGCTAATGCAAATGAAAATTAAGGAGTGGATATCGCACCAATAAGTGTGAACCCTAGTGCGATAGAAGCCAACCCTATAAATGTGAATCAACATCTGATAGGAGTAAATCCAGGGTTTTGTGTCCCCGATACCTCCACAGCTCTTAATGCTCCAGATGCTCTTACTATCCCAGTTACCATTGGTACTGTGGTTCCTATATATAACCACAGTTCTGCAGGGAATGTAACACACAACTTGGCTGTCCATGCCAAACTAGAAGCTCAGAAAATGTCCCTGCAGGTTTAAACATGGGAAGATCCAATGAATGCGAGTTCCCATTGTGATGCAGATTCAACAATGAACCAGACAGGATTCAGACATTTAAGGTCATTTCCGGGATTGTCAGATCTAGGTAGGCTTACATGGGAGCCACCCTTACACCCACGCAGTGGCACCCATAGGGAGGGGGGCAGCACCTTATGCTCCTGAAGTGCAACATAGTTTTAATGCTCAGGAGTTAGATGAGTGGGTAAAGGTTCTTAATGCCACTTCGATTGAGAATGAAAACATAGAATTGAGTCAAGGAATGATTAAGTTATCATTGAGGGTAAATATGGTGGGTGTAGGTAAATTAAAAGTAGAATTGGATGAAATAAGTAAAAGTCTTGAATTGGCCAAATTGGACGCTTATCACGTAAGTTAACTTTTGTTTATGAGTAAGGATGCTACTAGACGAGCAAGGCAAGCCTACGACACTTTGTCTGAAGTAGCTCAAAAATATGAAGTAGATCTAGGTCAGACTAAAGCTTTACAGAAAAGCCACCGACTCTGTTTTAGTGATAAGAAAATAAAGTTTATGAGTATGCCAGGAATGAAGCCGCAAATTCTGGAATTGATTCAGAGCATTCGGACTTGGAGTGCCCTAGATAAGTGGGAAGGTAAATGGGCAAAGAAGAAAGGTCTGTAGAGATGTATGGGAGAACCGCCTCCTCCTGTAGGAGAGAAAAGGGGTACTACAAGTTTCCCCTTGCAAGAAGTACCCAGCGGAGGTTATGTCCATGTGCCTTGGAGTAGAAGTGATCTTAAATTATTCACAAATGATTTCCCCAGGTTGAAAGAGAAACCAGTAAAATGGTACAAGCAAATTGAGAGGTTTTTGAAAATCTTGAAGGTTTTGTGGACTGATTTGAATACTTTGTACGACATTGTGGTTCCAATTGATTTGTGGGCAGAATGTAAGATAGTCACAGAATGGCCTGAGAGAGACCCAATTAGAGATCCATTGACTAATGGCCCATCACCCACAGTTATGAGAAAGTGTAATCAGGTGATGAGATGGTTGAAATCTAATGTGTCGCCGAAGATATTGACTGGGTCAGGATTGACTGAATGACCCAGGAACCAAAGGAAGCGATTCATGCACATTATGAGAGATTATTGCAGGCATTTAAACAGCACAGTGGAATGGAGCTACTGGAGCCCAAAGATATGGACCATTTTGTGTCTAGGTTTGTGACAGGATTGAGGCCTGAAATTATCATTATGATTCAGCAGCATTTGATTTGTTGGCAGAATAAGTCAGTTGATGAGTTTTTAATTTATGCCAAGTCCTGTAACGATAAAATAGAAATGAAGCAGAAGAAATTAAGAGAAAAATTGATGGTGGCCCAAAAGAAGGCTGGTTTAAGGGGAGGTCAAAGTCAGACTTTTAGAGGGAATGTACCCCCCCATGCAGGGAGTGCATCAGCAGGGAGCTCCTGCAATGCAAGATGGAGGTGGATTTCAGCCACAAGGTTGAGGTTGTGATGTTCCGATTGGCCTTAGCACTGGGATTGATGTAGCTACTTTAAAGAAGTCTAATCCTTGACTTTATTGTAATAAACTGGGGCATTGGAAGCAGGGATGTCATCTTAATCCTGCAAATCAAGGTCAAAATCTAGGGCTTACACAGTCTCAGAATATTAACCCCATACAGTTACAAAATGTGCTGAGACCAAGGTCTCAAAATGTCAATGTGCCACAAGCCCCGGTGATGCAAGTTCCACAACCCCTGATGCCACAGCAAGCTGCTAATGGTCCTATATTCACTTCAAATCAGGTTCTCAATATGAACCAGACTTTTTTTTCAGAATAACAATTCTTTCCAGCAGTATCCCATGTTTGTCTCAGGTGACAATTATGGCTCTGATCAATCCACCTGACGGTGCCTAAGAAGAGAGGAAGATTGCATGCTTTATGCAGTCTTGGAGATAGACCAGAGTGGTCCATTCATAGATGGAAAGGTAAATGGCCGCAATCTCAAACTCACACTATGTACGGGGGTAGAAACATGGAGAAATATGGGTGAATGTGGAGCACTGGTTGTGTTCGGACGAGAACCCTTACTCACCCTAGGGTGACATGCTTCATCATAGGGTCCCCTCCGCACACTGGGACCGCAAGGTACCCAGTGTGGGCTACGACTTTCCCATAGGAAAGAAGCAGGTATGTTTTATAGCACATGTATTACTACTACCTATAGGGGCAGAGTGCTAAAGAAAAAGTGAATAAAACTATCTCATTGGTGGAGGACATACTTTATTCAAATGCCCCAATGGATAGGAATTAAAAGCGTAGTGAAATAGGGATATGGATATTACCCTATCTTGTGGTCAACATGTTTCAGCCATGTATGACTGTATAGTTCAAGGCATTCATCAGGACCAAAGTTGTAAGTCAATCTGCTATGTATAGTCTGTGCAAAATTCAATAATAATAAAATTATATAATTAGGCCATACAGCCAGCTGACCAGCTGTACATGTAGCACCAGCATCTTGAGCTGGCCAGATGGTACTGTAAAAACACAAAGAAAGTTATGGTCAAAAATTATTATTAGTGCCTCAAATTCAGTGTACTACACCAGTGTCTACCACCACCACTGCAAAACGTGTGTTGTGTGCTCCCAGTGACCGTGTAGCTTTACCTTTCCTTAATTATGTAGGCAAGGTCTGACTCGACCGTCAACACACTCTCTCAGCAAGTAGAACTCTGAATAAGTATACACAAAAAGTATCGATTCGATATACTTTATTCGGTTTGTTAGAACAATCATAAAAGCATTTACATAAGTTAAAATAGACGTTTAAAATCAATTATATAATTTAGTCACAAATTCCATAACCATAGAGGACAGTAATGGTAACATATCATATAGGATTAATAGCACAGCATGATACCAAATTCCATAACCATTCAAAAACAATAGCTGGTCATATCGACATTATGCGGTCTCACATATATCTTTTCTTTGATCAATTAATAGTAACAATACCTTTCCTGACATTAATTGCTTCTAAAATATATAACGCTACATGATAGCAAGTTCCCAGATCGTTCAGTGCAAGAAGTAAATTCATAGCAGCATGATGCGATCTCACATTGTTTTTTGTAAAAAGCGGTTTCAGATAAAAACATCTAAAATACAAATAAAAAGTACAGAAAAGCATAAAGTGCACAGTGCTTTGTTTAGAGGATTCGTCGCAAGGGAAAGGGGTAGAATCCAAAGGGCATGTTTTCATAACTGGAAATGCAACTAGGTGATGTGCTATGCCTAATCTCAGTCTAGTCAGCACATAACGATGCGAGGATTTATTCACTATAATCAAATAATCTTGAATTCCTCTTTTGGATTCAATTAATTGATAAAATTTAAAACTTGATTGTTTCTCTATGATACTCTTACGATTTTCTTTTTTGTATAACAAGAATGAATCCTTAATTTCATTTTTGTTTAAGGAGACCACTGTACCCGGGTTATCAGAGATCTGGATATTAAATATCTTGCTGTATGTATCCATAATATATTTTAACCACGGGATACGTGATTTTTTTCTCGAGGAGCAAACAATCTTTAATGATAGATCTAGTAAAAACTGTTTCATCTTTAGCCCATATCGATCTCCATACCAGAAGTGGCCGCATAGAAGTTAAATCTGCTAGGTATGTCAGATCCACCTCCCAATGTATTAACTCAGTAGATGATGAGGGAGGTAGATATAGGAGACGTTTTAAATAAGCATTTTCTTGTTGTTGTAGGGCCTGGCTACAATGATAGCCCCATACCCCAGCACCATACAAGGCTGTAGTAATGCATCTAGCATTTCCTTTATTGGGTAATTACCTAATTTAGATGCAAATCTAAAAAACCCCATGTGCATTCTTAGCCATCTTGGAACAAACATTAGATAATTCCTGATTCCATTTCCCATTGCTGGTATAAGTTACCCCTAGATAGCAAAATGTTTTAACAGTTCAAACTGGGGTGCTATCAATATAAAAGGTTTTACATTTCGTTGTTTTGGTGCCACATATCATGGTAAAAGTTTTTGTTTTATTAATTAGCAGTTTTCTGTCCCCTATGAACATGCTAAATGTATCCATGAGTCGTTGTAGACCAACCGGGGTCCTAGACAGTACTACCGCATCGTCTGCGTATAATAAAATCGGTATGGGATTGCCAGATATTAACGGAGCATCTGCCTTCTCCAGCTGCAACACTTTATCAATCTCATTAATAAAAAGTGAGAAAAGTAAGGGAGCAAGGACACAACCTTGGTGAATGCCGCGTTTTACTTCAAAAATTGGAATGCACTCGCCCTGTTGTCCATATCTCACTTTGCAAGATAACGTTTCATAAAGCCTTGCGAAAAAATTAATAATGCTTTAGGTGCCCCCAGGTTAAGTAAAGTAGGCCACAAAATGGTATGATCAACTAAGTTAAAAGCACTACTTAAATCGGCAAAATATAGGTATATTCTCCATTCTTTAGCACGTGTATATTTGCCTATTAACAACTCTAGATTAATACATTGTTCTATAGTCCCTAATCCTCTTCTAAAACCATATTGCCCTGGAGAAAGTATATCATTATCATTTACCCATTCCTCCAGTCACAATAATAAAACTTTACTCAGGAATCTAAAAATGATATTTGACGATAGTTTTTTTTTTTTTTTTAATCTTTTTATTAAACAGACATCGGTTCATTTGGCAATACAGAGGAATCAGACATTGTATATATCACAAGGACATACAGCGGAGAAAGATTATATCTGTACATAGATTAGGAAATGCTACGTGGAGAGGGGGACATCTTGTTCAATACAATGAGGCGGGGTACAGATCTCACCACGATAACTATTCCATGGGTTCCGAACCCGTGACCACTTTTTTGGGCGACCTCTGGCCATATATACCGTCTTTTCCCTAAACATACACCAGTCTAGGTCCCTCTCCCAAGTCTCCAATGAGGGTGGTTTAGCAGCCCCCCACAGTTGAGCGATATTTCTTTTTGACGATAGTTTTTAGCTTCTGACCTATCTCCTTTTTTATAAATGGGGACAATAACTGACTGACCCCATAATGGGAGTATACACTCTGTCACCGCTAGATTAAAAACACTTGTAAGAATTGGCACCCATAAATCGGGCTCAGCTTTATGTACATCAACAGGTACCCCATCAGGGCCCGGAGCTTTCCCACCCTTACTGCTCTTCAGTCCTTCCTGGACTTCTTCCACTGTAATATTTAATGGTATGGTGTGCCACTCACTCTGTTTTGGATTAGGTGCCAGGAATGTATCAACACCTGTTGAATTAAAAATACCCCTAAGATGTGATACCCAAGCCTCGCATGTAACGTGGGATAATAATTCCGGGAGTGAATCATCCTTCAAAAAATAGCTTAGTATTTGCCGTATTTGCGGCCATGGAGAGTTTATCTCATGCTATCTCTTTCAGCTCCCTTTTCTTCATATCAAGGGCAAGTTTATAATTATATCTTAAGTTTTTAATTAATACATTGTCTCTCTTCTTACAGTGTAGGGCTTGTTTCAGTTGCTTTAATGCTTCGGTGCAAGTATGGTCGAATCACCCCTTCCTTTTCTTCCTTCCCTCCCTGTTGGGAGCCGTTAAAATCCTATCAATAGTAGTATTAATCTTTGAAAAATTAGCAATCAGCTCCCTAGGGTCTACATCTTCTTTTAAACAATAAATAATCTCTTCGTTACATTTTAAAACAATCTCATTTATAACTTTTTGGGGTTCCACACCATCCCATCTAATGCGGGTACCGTTGGGTCTATGTGGGGCAATGTTTACTACTGTACCTTGATGCATTGACCTTTTTGGGCCCCACATTTGAAATGACATAACAATACAATTGTGATCACTTAGTGATAATTGGGCAACCCGTGGGGTATCGCACATGTAGGTAGCGTTAGATGAAATTAAAACATGATCAATAATTGAATTAGCATTCATCCCAATAAATGTTGGTATCAGGTCCCCGTCAATATCACAAGCACACTGTAATATTTTGAAATCGTATTTAGCAATCACTGTGTTTAACATTTCCCCATATACGTTGTGTATAAAATGTATACAGTCGTCCCCTTTATCATTCTTAATGCCACAGACACGGGTAGCTGCCAGGGAACATGTTTGGATGTTAAAATCTCCAACCCATATGAGTACCACATTATTACTAATGAAATCTATAAAGGTATCTAGCCCTTTATCCAGCTCAATTAAAATATTACTCCTGTTAGTGTCAAACACATTATTATAGTAATTGATTACAATCACATCCCTCCCTTCTTTACAGTGCAGCCATATTATCTGTGAGTGTACGCCAATTGTAGCAACTTTTTTAGCAGTTACTGGTAAGTTATTCGAAATAAGGGTCAATAATCCCCCTTTCGCTTTTCCAGCACTTGATGGTACAGCCTCTAGCCAATATGATGAAAATCCATCTATATATATTGGGTCAAGGTACCAAGTTTCTTGCAGGCAAATCACGTCCAACCCATTAATAAAATCTTGCCATCCTAACGTGTCTTGTTTACTCATAAAACCTGCAATGTTCCAAGTGGCTATTTTATAGCCGTTTACTATACTGCTCTCTGAAATAGCAGTCGGGTCTCCAGATGACTATCTGCGTCTCTATTTATATCATTTAATTTGTTAGGAATACTTTCTTTGTTTATAGTATCCGATGAAGCTCTATCAGGGGGAGTGGCTACCACTTGCGATACCATGCAACTATTAATATCACATAAATCAATTCGAGGGCCATCAGCAATTATGATATCAGATAAAGCCCTATCAGAAAAAGCATCTACAGCTTGTTGAATTCTACGTCTGTCTGTTATCCCTATTCCAGTAGGGTTGGTATCGATACTGGACGGATAGCAACCCTTTTGTCAGTCGATATCTTGAAGATTGCTCAGGGCCTGGAATCTATTTGAAATCGGTAATGCATATTGGGGGTGAGTGAGCGTATCAAAGGGCACCCCAGGTTTGCTGTATCCTTCATCTAACCTCATTTGGGTCGGCCTTTGATGCCTATAAAAAAAAACAAGGAGTAAGAGGGATATACTCTGATCATGTTGCCTAGACGAGCCTACTCTATCTAGAGTAATTCTTGCCCATCTTGGATTCTTAAAATTGATAATGATACAATCCCCTTTATAGGTCTTACGCAAGGGACCTATCCAACTCACTCTCTGCGTTAGCAGTATTTGATCAGCTCCTTCCACTGGGAATCCACAGTTCTTATTTAACCAATGCACTACTCTGTTCTTTAGGCTATCATGAGACTCCTTTTGTCCTGGCTGTAAAGGGGGGATATTGACTAACACTGTCACATAGGGGCAGCATTCAGGTGGAAGACTTATAGATACATCTGCTCTATTGTTATTGGCCCTATTCTCCTCCCTCGCGGAGTTTATAGTGTTTGCTCTGTCCGGGCCAGATCTATACACATAGGCTTGTTCCGCTTGATTAGCCTCTACCTGCTGTCTTTCGCTGATGTTATTTACTAATCTTGGTCTCCCAATTATTTCCTTTGAGGTTGATGGATCATTTATACCCTTTAGTGCATCCCTTTTCTTGTCATTACTCGATACCTTTTTTAAAGGGTCAGTTATTTGTGATAATGAACCAATTGCCTCTTCCCTTGTTTTTCTATCTCTTTTTTATTATTAGTGCTTATATCCTTAAGCATACCACTAATCTTAGAAACTTCTGTAGATAATTTGTTAAGTTTATCATTAATCGGCGTTAGCATCTCCTCAATTTTGCCTAAAATGGTATCTGTAATTTGTGTCATTTGTAAATTTGTAAGCAAATTTTGATCAGTACTTTTGCAGGCTACGGTGGTTAGTCTTGTGCCAGCTCTCACAGTAGGATCCTTCACATTCTTACTAACGCCCATCGTTACTTTCCTACCCCCTTTCTTCCTCTTTGGAGTTGATGTACCATTTGGCGTTTGGGCACAACGGGTATCAGCTTGTACTTTAGGCTCATGATCTAGCACAATTACCAGGGCATCAGGGGCTCCTTGTCTATGAATAGGGGTAGGTTATTCCAGGATGGTACCACCTTCCGTAACTAACCCAGTATCATCTACTGGTGACCCTCCTACCGTTCTACCTAGCCCCATAGAGAGATGGAGCTCAGTTCTATCTATTTCATCAGTTAGTGCGCTAACCGCAGATACCAGGAATGAATCAATGGTTGCACAGTGGGTATTAGTTATAGGAGTTTTTGCCAGTGTCTTCTTCTTTACAATCTTGAGGCCTTAAAGTAATTATATTCTAATTGTAAAGTGTAAGTGCAATATAAGGCCTGGAAATAATTCTATTTAAATAGTAAAATGCCGATACAAGTGCAATATGGGGCCTTGAGATAATTGTATTTGAATAATAAAGTGCCGGTGAAATTGCAATATAGGGCCTTGAGATGATTGTATTCGAATAATAAAGTGCCGGTGCAAGTGCAATATAGGGGTCTGTTCTATTATAATTACAATCACAGAGTAAAGCACAGTAAGATCCAGTTAATACAACTAACGAAATTACCATAAAAGGGAACTTCGAATAATAAAGTGCCGGTGCCGGTGCAGGTGCAATATAGGGGTCTGTTCTATTATAATCACAATCACAGGGTAAAACACAGTAAGATACAGTAAATACAACTAACCAAATTACCATAAAAGGGAACTGCAATTTTTGGACAATATTAAAACAAGTCAAATTAATGCAGGGTAAGTGCAGCAATAGACTTTGTATACTTTACATTACAACGAGGTTGGTGATTTCAGCTCTACTAGAGTACTTGAATGATAACCAAACTCAACTGCTATCCAGGTCAGTTAGAAAATAAGGTCTCATTTAATCAATATAATCGATGAGGGACTAATAAACCCTCCACTTATATTCCCTTTATTGTCCTGGTACAAAGGAATGATCAATGGAAGATGGTAACATCAAATCATCAAGTACTTTGCTGAATGCTGCCTCCGTGAAAGGAAACAAATAGAAACCGTCTGTATAGTGCTAAGTCTTACCAACAAGTCATCAAAATGGATAAGAACCAGGGGGTAGGCCCTGCCCTGCCTGTGACTGCTGCTGGCGGGCGCAGATGGGCCCGCCCTTGGCCTGGGCTTTGCCCGGGCACGGCTCGGGCACACCCACGTGTGTCCCGCACTGCAGGAGGCCCAAGGATGTTTAAGAGCGCCTCCGGGCGCGAAAGTACAGCGTCGGTGGCGGCACGCCGGCCGCATTGCCTTCTGGGGCTTGTGGTCGCCCCCAGATCCTGGTGCTGCAAAAACGGGCTCCCGCGCTGCAGGAGGCCCAAGGATGTTTAAGAGTGCCTCCAGGCGCGAAAGTACAGCGTCGGTGGCGGCACGCCGGCCGCGTTGCTTTCTGGGGCTTGCGGTCTCCCCCAGATCCTGGTGCTGCAAAAACGGGCTCCCGCGCTGCAGGAGGCCCAAGGATGTTTAAGAGTGCCTCCGGGCGCGAAAGTACAGCGTTGATGGCGGCACACTGGCTGCGTTGCCTTCTGGGGCTTGTGGTCTCCCCCAGATCCTGGTGCTGCAAAAACAGGCTCAACATTAGGCTATATACTCATTGTATATGTCCACGTGGGCCGCTTCAAACTGTTTCACTGAGGTGGTCGCATTCTGTAATATAAGGGTGTAGCCAGCCAGGGACTATGTCGTGGCCCATTTTCTTTTCCGTCCTACTTTCCATACCTGATCATACCACCACTGTGATAAACTGTGAGCCCTGAGGTATGGGTGGTGGTATATGATATGTTTCAAGGGATGGTATGTTCTGATCCTGATTGTATTTTTTGATACTTTTTTGTGTATACTTATTCAGAGTTCTACTTGCTGAGAGAGTCTGTTGACGGTCGAGTCGGACCTTGCCTACATAATTAGGGTAAGGTAAAGATACATGCTCACTGGGAGCACACAACACACGTTTTGCAGTGGTGGTGGTAGACACTGGTGTAGTAAACTGAATTTGAGGCACTAATAATAATTTCTGACCATAACATTCTTTGTATTTTTACAGTGCCATCTGGCCTGCTCAAGATGCTGGTGCTACATGTACAGCTGGTCAGCTGACTGTATGGCCTAATTATATAATTTTGATTATTATACAATCATACATGGCAGAAACATGTTGACCACAAGATAGGGTAATATCCATATCCCTATTTCACTATGCTTTTTTATTCCTATCCATTGGGGCATTTGAATAAAGTCTGTCCGCCACCAATGAGATAGTTTTATTCACTTTTTCTTTAGCACTATGCACCTCACTCTGCCCCTATAGGTAGTAGTACTACATGTGCTATAGAACATCCCTGCTCCTTTCCTACGGGAAAGTCAAAGCCCACACTGGGTACCTTGCGGTCCCAGTGTGCGGAGGGGACCCTATGATGAAACATGTCACCCTAGGGTGAGTGAGGGTTCTCATCCGAACACAACCAGTGCTCCACATTCACCCATATTTCTCCATGTTTCTACCCTCGTACATAGTGTGAGTTTGAAATTTTAGTCTGGAGCAGTACGTTTAAATTTGGGAAATCCATGCTCCTCTGAGACCCTCTTTGTGTGAGATTTAAGGTAAATGGCCACCCTGTAACATTTTTAGTTGATACTGGTGCTACTCATTCTTCTGTGAGAACAGTGGAAGTTCCAAACGTACCCCTCATGGGAAAAACAATCCAAGTTGCAGGCATTGCAAATAAACAAATGACCAATCCTGTAACTCCGTATGTGCCTGTAAAAATAAGGAATTTTGAGGATAATCATCAATTTATGGTATGTGATTCGAGTCCTGTGAGTTTGTTGGGGCGTGATTTGTTGTGTGCTAAATTGCACTATTTACTGGACACCGAGAGGTGTGGAGTGCCAAACCCATGAAGACGTTGCTTTTAAATTAGTTAATCAAATTCCAGCAATTGAACTGTTCACTATGATGACAGGTGAAGAGTTACCCCATGATCTCAGAGATACAGTGAAGTCAGAAGTGTGGGATTTTTCAGGGAAGGACATTGGATTCATCAAAGGAGTTGAGCCTGTCTGTATACAGATAAAGCCAAATGCTGAATACCCTAGAACCTCACAATATAATCTGACCTCTGAAACGGTTGCTGGAAAACCTTCAATAATCGAGGCAATGATCCAACAAGGTATTCTGAAGGAGATTATGAGGATTCCATGTAACTCACCCTTTCGGGCTTACAGAAGCTTATCGGTAAGTACCGCATAATGCAGGACCTCTGAAAGATAAACAATATTGTGTTTCCTTGTTGTCCCGTGGTACCAAATCCTGCTGTGATTCTCTTTCAGATTCCATGTGAGGCTGAGCGGTTTTCTGCCATCGATTTGTGTCAGGCCTTTTTCTTCATACTCTTGCATGAAGATAGTCAGTTCCACGTTTTGGTTCAGCAGTAGTGTTTTGGCATGGTGCCAAGTACCACAAGGGTATATGGAGAGACCATCTATTTTTTTATCAGATCCTGAAAAAAAATCTGGAGTCCTTGGTTATGACCTATAACTCTGTACTGGTGCAGTATATGGGTGACCTGCTGGTTGCAACAAACACTCAAGAAGCTTGCAAGATGGATACTATTGCCCTGATGAACCATTTGGCTAAGAATGAACATAAGATCTCCCCCAGTAAGTTGCAATACTGTTTGAAAGAAGTCCTATATCTCAGATACAAAAAAAAGGGGGTTACAAAGATGTCACAAGAAAGAATCTCAGCAATTCTGCAAATTAAACTGCCAAGAACACAGAAAGATGTCAGAACATTTTTGGAAATGGTAGGCTACTGTCGCCAGTGGATGCCCAACTTTTCCCAAGGATGTGTTGGATCCAGTTCCCTGGGATTATAACTATTTGGTTGCCTTCCTAGAGCTCATAGAAAGTCTCTGCCATGTCCCGGCACAGGGAGTGCCTGATTACAACAAAGCGTTTTCGCTTTTCTGCAGTAAGAGGGAGGGCTGCGCTCTCTCAGTGCTTACCCAGATGCATGGAATGGCTGTAGACCCGCAGCTTATTTCTCTTCTATCCTTTATCCAGTATCTGCAGCTTTGCCCAAATGTCTTAAATCTGTGGCTTCTGCTGGTGTCAGCATAGAAAGATATGAAGGCATTGTTATGGAAATCCTTTAACTGTGTATGTGCCCCACTCTGTAGAGATACTGTTGACGCGTACTCGCACTAAACACTTAACAAACAGCCGCTTCACCCGGTATGAGCACATTATACTTGCAGCAGAGAATGTTACCTTGAAAAGATGTGCTGTTTTAAACCCTGCCACATTGTTGCCCCTTACTGAGAATGAAAATGATGACAGTGAAGTGGAGCATGGCTGTCTCAATGTTACTGAACTGTGCACCAAGCCAAGACCAGTTATACAAGATGAGCCACTGCCTGAATCTGATTTTGCATTGTTTGAGGATAGCTCATGTTTGTGAGACCATGTAGGAAATCATGAGCTGCCTACGCAGTTTGTACAGCTTCAGGAGTAGTTGAAGCTTCATTGCTCCAAGGAGTATTTTCCACACAAGTAGCTGAATTGATTTCTCTTACTAGAACATGCTGTGTCTCTGACCAGCAAAGAGTGACCATTATCAGTGATAGTCAGTATGGCTTTGGTGTCATTCATGACTTTGGTCAGTTATGGTCCCAGAGTGGGATCACCACCTCCTCCGGGTTACCTATCTGAAATGGGGAGCAAGTTCAAAAGCTCTTTGAAGCATTGTAGATGCCTACTCAGATTGCAATCCCAAAGTGCGCTGCTCATTGTAAGGGTGATGATTATATGACTGTTGCCAACAGATAGGCCAACGAGGTTGCAATGTACTGTGCTCACCATGCTTGCGCCTGTAATGGTGAATACACCATTGAAGGGACAGACAAGACCAACTACAACCTTTTGTTAGTGACAGCTGATATGTGGGAAGAAGTCAAAAGGCTTCAGAAAGAAGTATCAGAGGCAGAACAGCAGAGCTGGGTTGATGCAGGTTGTGTCAAAAGGGATGAGAATGAGATTTGGGTTTCAGGAGATGGAAGACCTGTGTTGCCGAAGGTAAACAGCGTTTACTTCGCATGCGATACTTCACATGCCATTACAACGCGGTCGTTACAACGACCGCGTTGTTAGTTCGCATACCTTTACTACGGAAGTCGGAACAACGACTTGCGTTAGGGGGGAGAAGGTGTTGGATTTAAAATCCAACACCTTCCCAGTGTCCGCACAGACTGGAGTTGGAATAGTAAATTATACTATTCCAACATCCAGCGCCCCCTACTGCAATTCGTTAGTCCGAATTGCGTAGTAAAGGTATGCGAACTAACAACGCGGTCGTTCTTTCGACCGCGTTGTAATGGCATGCGTACTAAACGCATGCTAAGTAACAAGTGCTATTCGTTGCCGAATAGTCTTTTGCCCCCAATGGCTAGGCATTATCATGGCCCGACTCATGTACGGATGGATGACGTGGTCAGGTTGTTCAGGGAGACTTGGTTTAATCCCAGATTCAGATTGATGGCTGAAGCATTGTGTCACAGATGTGTTGTGTGTCAACAAAACAATATAGGGAAAAGGACTGCAGTGACATTGAGCCACATAGGGAGATAAAGTGGTCCCTTCAACAAGATGCAGTTGGATTTATTTGAGATGCCCATGTCCAATGGGTTGAGGCACATCCTGGTTGTTGTGTGTATCTTTTCATGATGGGTTGATGCATACCCGACTAGGAGGAATGATAGTCTCACAGTAGCCAAGTTGCTTTTGAGGGAGTTAATTCCTAGGTTTGTCTACCTGACTTCTCTGGAATCCAGTAACGGCTGCTAACGAACAGGCGTGAAAGGGTGGGGGTGAGCAGAGGGGGGAGGGAGTAAAAAAAAACACACCTGGATGCACCGGCCAGCTGGCCTGCCACCGCCTCTAATCCGGCCTCTTCTCTTCTCCCGGGGCAGCAGGAAGCACACAGACTCCCAGACTCCCCTCACCAATCACAACACTGCCTGACAGCAGCATTGTGATTGGTCTGAGCGCCGTAGTTCGGCGCTCAGAAAGGGGTTGGGAGGATGGGCATGTTCTCGACCCAGGCTTTCATGCAGCCTGGGTGGAGAACATGCAAAGTGTGCATGACATTTTGGCCGGCCCGAGACGGCAGGCCAAAATGTCATGCGCACTTAGGAAGTGCCTACCACTCCTCCCCCAGCCTCTAAACAGCACAGCCCGCCCGCCCGCCCCCCTACCAACTGAGCCAGTACACTTAAATATAATGATAATAACTTAATGTTATTTTATTTTTCCGTTTTTAATTGCTCAGTGGGGCAACGCACCTCTGCCTTAGCGGAAGAGCCGCCACTGCTGGACTCACACCGAGGCATGCACTTCAGCAATGAAATATTGAGGATGCTGTGTGCAGCTTTTAAAGTTGAACAGAGACTGCATTGTAGCTATAGAACTGAGGCTTCAGGTCTTGTGGAGCAGGTCAATGGGACTTAGAAATCCATACTTGCAAAACTGTGTGTTTCTACACCTTTGAAAAGGCCTGATACTTTGCCGCTTGTGTTGATGAGTCTACGCAGCATGCTTGATTGTAGGACAGGATTGTCCCCCCATGAAATCATCATGGGCAGAGAAATGAAATTGCCAGCTGTACCTGCAAATGCGCTTGTGAACATTACTGATGATCTGATACTTGACTACTACAAAGGACTGGCTGCCGTGGTGCACTCTGTGTCTCATCAGGTGGAAGCCGCCTCAGCCCCACCATACCAGGAGCAGTGCCATGACCTCAGTCCCGAAGACTGGGTCTTTGCAAAAAAGCACATGCGAAAGAGTTGTCTGGAGCCCCGCTGGAGTGGTCCTTTCCAGGTGATTCTGGTTACAACAACAGCTGTAAAGTGTAGAGGTCTCCCCAATTGGGTGCATGCTGAACACACTCACCGAGTTCAGTGTCCCCTTGATGATGTAACAGCACCTCTTCCAGAAGTGCAGGTGGTGGTCGAGAGATCATGAGAGCATGTTTGTCAAGGTGTAAGGTACCAGCAAGAATCTGAAACCAGCAATAATCTGAAACAACACTTGTCCGGCTTGATGGGAGTCTTGGAATGTCGATAGCTGAAGCTGAGGCAGGAGCGTCTAGTCCGGTGGTTGTGAACGAGCAAGACTCAGACCCAGTGGTGGCTCGCATAGGGCGTGCTGCGGGGCGGTGGGCGGGGGAGGGGCAGGGTGGGTGGGTAGTAAGCTCGGACATACGACGGAACAGAGGAAAGTAGTATTGCGTTCCTCCGTTCCATTGTATGTCCGAGGTTCTACCTCACCCGCCCTCCCCGCCCAGCCCCACTGCCCCGCAGCACGCTCTATGCGAGCCGCCACTGCTCAGACCCTGGCAAAGGGCCTAGTGCTGTAGAACCATGAGTGGCAGCAGGAGAATGTTGGCCGAGAAGACAGGAGAGAGGGAGACTGGTTCCTCACAATCAGGCATATTTCAGTGGTTTTTAAGTTTTATAATGTTAGTTCTTGTCTCATTTAAACACCTAACTACAACGTCTTTTCTCAGTAAATATTTGTTTTAAAAAAAAATCATATTCTAAATTTGACAGCTCTTAACCCTCTGCTAGAGTCCAACTCCCTCTGCACAAGGCCTTAGGCTATGTGCAAGCAACGTTGGCCACAGGGCCTGGCCTGACAGCTGGCTTTGTGCCCAACCCTCCACTGGCACCCAACCCTCTGAGAGTGCGCAGTGGGAGTTGGTGACTGGACCTGCACCCAATACTCAGGCATCCCTCTGCGGGTGCCAAACTAGCGCTGTGCACAAAGTGCATAGCAAGAGTTGCCCACAGAGCTTGACCACACGACTAAGCCCAGCGGTCTGTGTACAGAGTTTGTCTACCAAAATGTTTACTATTTGAAAAGTACGGAGCTGGAAAGCAACTGAGAAAATGGAAAGGATCAGTAAACAGATGTGGAAAGGAGATGCTGCAGTTATGCAGACGTCTCCCTCTAACTATTTTAGCCTCTTTAAAAATACATTATGCTTTAAATTACTAAAATGTAAACCTTCCGGCAAAGATGTAGTGTCAGACGCGTTTTGCTGACCATGTCAATGTGCACCATTTTTAAACTATTCTCCATAACAATAACATACACATATACAATAACATAAATGAGGGACTACACATTCGTCCTTTCTAATCCTCACCATCTTGTAAGGTCAAAAATAATATGCAAACAGTATAAGATTACGTATTTGGAAACAACAGGACTGTCACCTCCAGAAGTACACATTTCACAATTAGCTTAGTATTCAATACATTGGCTCTGTCCGGGCCAGATCTATACACATAGGCTTGTTCCGCTTGATTAGCCTCTACCTGCTGTCTTTCGCTGATGTTATTTACTAATCTTGGTCTCCCAATTATTTCCTTTGAGGTTGATGGATCATTTATACCCCTTAGTGCATCCCTTTTCTTGTCATTACTCGATACCTTTTTTAAAGGGTCAGTTATTTGTGATAATGAACCAATTGCCTCTTCCCTTGTTTTTCTATCTCTTTTTTATTATTAGTGCTTATATCCTTAAGCATACCACTAATCTTACACACTTCTGTAGATAATTTGTTAAGTTTATCATTAATTGGCGTTAGCATCTCCTCAATTTTGCCTAAAATGGTATCTGTAATTTGTGTCATTTGTAAATTTGTAAGCAAATTTTGAGCAGTACTTTTGCAGGCTACGGTGGTTAGTCTTGTGCCAGCTCTAACAGTAGGATCCTTCACATTCTTACTAGCGCCCATCGTTACTTTCCTACCCCCTTTCTTCCTCTTTGGAGTTGGTGTACCATTTGGCGTTTGGGCACAACGGGTATCAGCTTGTACTTTAGGCTCATGATCTAGCACAATTACCAGGGCATCGGGGGCTCCTTGTCCATGAATAGGGGTAGGTTATTCCAGGATGGTACCACCTTCCGTAACTAACCCAGTATCATCTACTGGTGACCCTCCTACCGTTCTACCTAGCCCCATAGAGAGATGGAGTTCAGTTCTATCTATTTCATCAGTTAGTGCGCTAACCGCAGATACCAGGAATGAATCAATGGTTGCACAGGGGGTATTAGTTATAGGAGTTTTTGCCAGTGTCTTCTTCTTTACCATCTTGAGGCCTTAAAGTAATTATATTCTAATTGTAAAGTGTAAGTGCAATATAAGGCCTGGAAATAATTCTAGTTAAATAGTAAAATGCCGATACAAGTGCAATATGGGGCCTTGAGATAATTGTATTTGAATAATAAAGTGCCGGTGCAAGTGCAATATAGGGCCTTGAGATAATTGTATTCGAATAATAAAGTGCCGGTGCAAGTGCAATATAGGGGTCTGTTCTATTATAATTACAATCACAGAGTAAAGCACAGTAAGATCCAGTTAATACAACTAACGAAATTACCATAAAAGGGAACTTCGAATAATAAAGTGCCGGTGCCGGTGCAGGTGCAATATAAGGGTCTGTTCTATTATAATCACAATCACAGGGTAAAACACAGTAAGATCCAGTAAATACAACTAACCAAATTACCATAAAAGGGAACTGCAATTTTAGGACAATATTAAAACAAGTCAAATTAATGCAGGGTAAGTGCAGCAATAGACTTTGTATACTTTACATTACAACGAGGTTGGTGATTTCAGCTCTACTAGAGTACTTGAATGATAACCAAACTCAACTGCTATCCAGGTCAGTTAGAAAATAAGGTCTCATTTAATCAATATAATCGATGAGGGACTAATAAACCCTCCACTTATATTCCCTTTATTGTCCTGGTACAAAGGAATGATCAATGGAAGATGGTAACATCAAATCATCAAGTACTTTGCTGAATGCTGCCTCCGTGAAAGGAAACAAATAGAAACCGTCTGTATAGTGCTAAGTCTTACCAACAAGTCATCAAAATGGATAAGAACCAGGGGGGTAGGCCCTGCCCTGCCTGTGACTGCTGCTGGCGGGCGCAGATGGGCCCGCCCTTGGCCTGGGCTTTGACCGGGCACGGCTCGGGCACACCCACACATGTCCCGCACTGCAGGAGGCCCAAGGATGTTTAAGAGTGCCTCCGGGCGCGAAAGTACAGCGTTGATGGCGGCACACCGGCTGCGTTGCCTTCTGGGGCTTGTGGTCTCCCCCAGATCCTGGTGCTGCAAAAAACAGGCTCAAGATTAGGCTATATACTCATTGTATATGTCCACGTGGGCCGCTTCAAACTGTTTCACTGAGGTGGTCGCATTCTGTAATATAAGGGTGTAGCCAGCCAGGGACTATGTCGTGGCCCATTTTCTTTTCCGTCCTACTTTCCATACCTGATCATACCACCACTGTGATAAACTGTGAGCCCTGAGGTATGGGTGGTGGTATGTGATATGTTTCAGGGGATGGTATGTTCTGATCCTGATTGTATTTTTTGATACTTTTTTGTGTATACTTATTCAGAGTTCTACTTGCTGAGAGAGTCTGTTGACGGTCTAGTCGGACCTTGCCTACATAATTAGGGTAAGGTAAAGATACATGCTCACTGGGAGCACACAACACACGTTTTGCAGTGGTGGTGGTAGACACTGGTGTAGTACACTGAATTTGAGGCACTAATAATAATTTTTGACCATAACTTTCTTTGTATTTTTACAGTGCCATCTGGCCTGCTCAAGATGCTGGTGCTACATGTACAGCTGGTCAGCTGACTGTATGGCCTAATTATATAATTTTGATTATTATACAGACATACATGGCAGAAACATGTTGACCACAAGATAGGGTAATATCCATATCCCTATTTCACTATGCTTTTTTATTCCTATCCATTGGGGCATTTGAATAAAGTCTGTCCGCCACCAATGAGATAGTTTTATTCACTTTTTCTTTAGCACTATGCCCCTCACTCTGCCCCTATTGGTAGTAGTACTACATGTGCTATAGAACATCCCTGCTCCTTTCCTACGGGAAAGTCGTAGCCCACACTGGGTACCTTGCGGTCCCAGTGTGCGGAGGGGACCCTATGATGAAACATGTCACCCAAGGGTGAGTGAGGGTTCTCATCCGAACACAACCAGTGCTCCACATTCACCCATATTTCTCCATGTTTCTACCCTCGTACATAGTGTGAGTTTGAAATTTTAGTCTGGAGCAGTACGTTTAAATTTGGGAAATCCATGCTCCTCTGAGATCCTCTTTGTGTGAGATTTAAGGTAAATGGCCACCCTGTAAAATTTTTAGTTGATACTGGTGCTACTCATTCTTCTGTGAGAACAGTGGAAGTTCCAAACGTACCCCTCATGGGAAAAACAATCCAAGTTGCAGGCATTGCAAATAAACAAATGACCAATCCTGTAACTCCGTATATGCCTGTAAAAATAAGGAATTTTGAGGATAATCATCAATTCATGGTATGTGATTCAAGTCCTGTGAGTTTGTGGGGGCGTGATTTGTTGTGTGCTAAATTGCACTATTTACTGGACACCGAGAGGTGTGGAGTGCCAAACCCATGAAGACGTTGCTTTTAAATTAGTTAATCAAATTCCAGCAATTGAACTGTTCACTATGATGACAGGTGAAGAGTTACCCCATGATCTCAGAGATACAGTGAAGTCAGAAGTGTGGGATTTTTCAGGAAAGGACATTGGATTCATCAAAGGAGTTGAGCCTGTCTGTATACAGATAAAGCCAAATGCTGAATACCCTAGAACCTCACAATATAATCTGACCTCTGAAACGGTTGCTGGAAAACCTTCAATAATCGAGGCAATGATCCAACAAGGTATTCTGAAGGAGATTATGAGGATTCCATGTAACTCACCCTTTCGGGCTTACAGAAGCTTATCGGTAAGTACCGCATAATGCAGGACCTCTGAAAGATAAACAATATTGTGTTTCCTTGTTGTCCCGTGGTACCAAATCCTGCTGTGATTCTCTTTCAGATTCCATGTGAGGCTGAGCGGTTTTCAGTCATCGATTTGTGTCAGGCCTTTTTCTCCATACTCTTGCATGAAGATAGTCAGTTCCACGTTTTGGTTCAGCAGTAGTGTTTTGGTATGGTGCCAAGTCCCACAAGGGTATATGGAGAGACCATCTATTTTTTATCAGATCCTGAAAAAAAATCTGGAGTCCTTGGTTATGACCTATAACTCTGTACTGGTGCAGTATATGGGTGACCTGCTGGTTGCAACAAACACTCAAGAAGCTTGCAAGATGGATACTATTGCCCTGATGAACCATTTGGCTAAGAATGAACATAAGATCTCCCCCAGTAAGTTGCAATACTGTTTGAAAGAAGTCCTATATCTCAGATACAAAAAAAAGGGGGTTACAAAGATGTCACAAGAAAGAATCTCAGCAATTCTGCAAATTAAACTGCCAAGAACACAGAAAGAGGTCAGAACATTTTTGGAAATGGTAGGCTACTGTCGCCAGTGGATGCCCAACTTTTCCCAAGGATGTGTTGGATCCAGTTCCCTGGGATTATGACTATTTGGTTGCCTTCCTAGAGCTCATAGAAAGTCTCTGCCATGTCCCGGCACTGGGAGTGCCTGATTACAACAAAGCGTTTTCGCTTTTCTGCAGTAAGGGGGAGGGCTGCGCTCTCAGTGCTTACCCAGATGCATAGAAGGGCTGTAGACCCGCAGCTTATTTCTCTTCTATCCTTTATCCAGTATCTGCAGCTTTGCCCAAATGTCTTAAATCTGTGGCTTCTGCTGGTGTCAGCATAGAAAGATATGAAGGCATTGTTATGGACATTCTTTAACTGTGTATGTGCCCCACTCTGTAGAGATACTGTTGACGCGTACTCGCACTAAACACTTAACAAACAGCCGCTTCACCCGGTATGAGCACATTATACTTGCAGCAGAGAATGTTACCTTGAAAAGATGTGCTGTTTTAAACCCTGCCACATTGTTGCCCCTTACTGAGAATGAAAATGATGACAGTGAAGTGGAGCATGGTTGTCTCAATGTTACTGAACTGTGCACCAAGCCAAGACCAGTTATACAAGATGAGCCACTGCCTGAATCTGATTTTGCATTGTTTGAGGATAGCTCATGTTTGTGAGACCATGTAGGAAATCATGAGCTGCCTACGCAGTTTGTACAGCTTCAGGAGTAGTTGAAGCTTCATTGCTCCAAGGAGTATTTTCCACACAAGTAGCTGAATTGATTTCTCTTACTAGAACATGCTGTGTCTCTGACCAGCAAAGAGTGACCATTATCAGTGATAGTCAGTATGGCTTTGGTGTCATTCATGACTTTGGTCAGTTATGGTCCCAGAGTGGGATCACCACCTCCTCCGGGTTACCTATCTGAAATGGGGAGCACGTTCAAAAGCGCTTTGAAGCATTGTAGATGCCTACTCAGATTGCAATCCCTAAGTGCGCTGCTCATTGTAAGGGTGATGATTATATGACTGTTGCCAACAGATAGGCCAACGAGGTTGCAAAGTACTGTGCTCACCATGCTTGCACCTGTAATGGTGAATACACCATTGAAGGGACAGACAAGACCAACTACAACCTTTTGTTAGCGACAGCTGATATGTGGGAAGAAGTCAAAAGGCTTCAGGAAGAAGTATCAGAGGCAGAACAGCAGAGCTGGGTTGATGCAGGTTGTGTCAAAAGGGATGAGAATGAGATTTGGGTTTCAGGAGATGGAAGACCTGTGTTGCCGAAGGTAAACAGCGTTTACTTCGCATGCGATACTTCACATGCCATTACAACGCGGTCGTTACAACGACCGCGTTGTTAGTTCGCATACCTTTACTACGCAAGTCGGAACAACGACTTGCGTTAGGGGGGAGAAGGTGTTGGATTTAAAATCCAACACCTTCCCAGTATCCGCACAGACTGGAGTTGGAATAGTAAATTATACTATTCCAACATCCAGCGCCTTCTACTGCAATTCGTTAGTCCGAATTGCGTAGTAAAGGTATGCGAACTAACAACGCGGTCGTTCTATCGACCGCGTTGTAATGGCATGCGTACTAAACGCATGCTAAGTAACAAGTGCTATTCGTTGCCGAATAGTCTTTTGCCCCCAATGGCTAGGCATTATCATGGCCCGACTCATGTAAGGATGGATGCCGTGGTCAGGTTGTTCAGGGAGACTTGGTTTAATCCCAGATTCAGATTGATGGCTGAAGCATTGTGTCACAGATGTGTTGTGTGTCAACAGAACAATATAGGGAAAAGGACTGCAGTGACATTGAGCCACATAGGGAGATAAAGTGGTCCGGTGAGAAGTTGGCCTGGTATATGCTGTTCACTAATTAAAGTGGACACCTTGCACCAGAACAATTCGACTCTTATGGTAGATAGGTTTAAGACAACCTTTATAGAAAGCTATCCTAGTGGTAGCTGTGGAGAGCAGCCTTCAGGCTAAGTCTTGAAGGAATGTAAAGCAGCTTGTTTTACCACACAATCTCTTGAATCACCAAATGAAAAGACACCACACAGGTATATATATCAAATATATATGTATTTATTAATAAACAACTCTCTACTAATCTCTTTATGAGATTAGAAGTCAGGAACATATGTACAAATCAAATGTTATCAAAATAAGTTTAGCACAATCGAATATCACAATCTTAGTTTGGCTAGACCTAGGTCTAGGGCATCTAGAATCGAGGGACCCCCAAGAACCACCCCAGGTAGTTGTAGGAGACCCACAGGGGACGGACGCGGTGTCCTGGCACCGGTGCGAGTCCTGTGCGAGTCTATGCGAACAGACGCGATTGAGATTTCAATGTTAAAGGTCCCTTGCGTGTTCGAGGCGAACACACCGATCGGTCCTTGTACGAGTCGAAGGACGCGGTTACAGATAGAGTTGCAAGGGAGTTGGACGCGGTGTGTCTAACACAGACGCGAACCATGTACGAGTCAGCGCGATAGTCGCACTTGGAAAGTAAGAGTTTTAGGGCACTTCTAGGGTAGCTACAAGCAAGTCACTTACAGGGTAAGTAGTTCTAGGGCCCACACCCACAGGAGCACCATAGTGCTGAAGTTACCTCACCCAGGGGAGCCGGGTGCATAGGTGTTCTTTGGTGTCGGGTCGCGGCGTCGTTTTCAATGGGAGCCAGTGAAGACTTGCTGCTTGCGGCGACAGGAGAAGTGTCCGGAGGAATCCAAGCCTGGATTCAGAAGATGGAAGACCTGAAAGCAGAGGGGACAGTGTTCAAAGTCACTTGGCAGTGACTCGGGGCAAGGAAGATGGATGCCCACCGTCGTCGCAAGATTCAGGTCGTTCACAGGTGCCTTGACTCTTCAGCCACGAGGTCCAGGAGGCGTCGACGACAACTAGGAGCTGGATTCGGCGTGTCCCACGATGTTTGCAGCTTACTGCGGTGTCGGCGACTCGATTGGAGCCAACAAGCCTTGGTAACAGCAAGTCTTGGGGAAAGTGTAACAAGTCAATGGCACAGACCAGCAAGGTCTGAGGGACTCACCCAGCGAGGGTAAGTCAGGGCAGGCCTGGAGCAACCAGGGGAGCCCTTTGGTTCTGTAGGAAAGCCTTCAGGGGACCCACAAGCCGGCTGGCAAGGGATCGCAAAGACGCCTCAGGAGGATTCGCTCAACAGGGGCCCACGGTCACTCGGGACAAGGTAGGCCTCTGATCTTCGGAGGAATTCCTGCTGGAGGCTAGGACCACACGTGGTCCAAAGCACAAGGTCGTAGGACGTTGTAAAGGGGTTGCAGTCGACAATAGGGCATGGTACCCCGGGGTCGCGGTTCCTCGTCACTCTTGGGGTCCACTGGCCTCAGCTTCGCTGGGGACTCACGATGGCCTTTGAGAAGTCAGGAAATCTACTTCTGGGGCTGCAGGGACTTCGGACTCCGGCGGGAGCGGCATAGTTTGCGACCGTCGTTTGTAGTTTTTGGTGCCTGCCAAGCAGGGGAGTCACTCCTTGACTCCAAGGGAGATTCTTCAGTCTTCCAAAGGTAGTGGAACGTCGAAGGTCCAGGATTCTTCTTCAGAGCGTCGTCCAGGGATATCTAGTTTGCAATGCACAGGTTCCCCCTCTTATACTAAAAGAAAGGGAGGGACTAGCTCTATGACCCCACCTATGGGAGGGTCAGGGGAGTGGGTGGTTACACCTACTTCCCTTTGTCCAGTTTCACGCCAGAGCAGGGGCAGGTAGCCCCTGAGCCGGTTTGAACTGGGGTATGCACAGAGGAGCCTTCTGCTCCCCCAGTGCAGGACTTCAAAGCACTCTAAGAGTGCACCCACCCAGCCCCAATACACTAAACCCTGTCTGGGAGGTGGTCACACCCTCTTGGGACAGGATATCTATTGTTGGGCTTCCTCCACTGCGAGTGTTGGTCATCAGCAGGAGGGCAGCCCAGTGTCTGTGACTGGTGGCATCCATTTTGTGATGCCAGGGCTCTGCAGGATTCTACCGCGTTTCCACAGTAGGTACATGTCTATCCCTCTAGAAGGGTGGAATGCTACCCCCGCCGCCAGAACTGGCGGGGGGTAGTATTCCAAGATGTTTGACACCAAACACGACATGTTTTGATGCAGCCATTCCAAAGTTAGCATTCTACCGCGAGGATATAATGCACTTAAGAGTATATGGTTTAACCGCATCCACAAACAGCCCCAGAGAATGGACTCTGAGAGCTGCAGAGGGGCCCTGCTCAGGCAGAGGCACCCCCTCACATGGAAACTAAGCACCCTGCCCTCAGGATTGATAGGGCCTGCTTTAGGGGTGACTGATAAGTCTCAATGTGTGTGCAGGAGAGATATAGGGGACCTATATCTCAGTGAGGAGTGCTAGCACTTCCTCACCCAGGCTGCAGTAGCAGGCCTGTGGTGTCAGATTTAGTCTGCTTCCCAGGGGTGGCATAATACATGCTTCAGCCCCTGGTAGGCCTGTGAAGTACCTATGCCCTTGGTACCTAAGGTACCATATACTAGGGACTCATAAGGTACCACAGTATCCAATCACTAGTGCACCTAGAGTGCACTCCAAATCGTTTAGAGAGAACAGAGAGGCTGGGGCCCTGATTGGCAGGGTCCCAGCCAGACTATAGCCAGAAACCAGTGTAAACATCAGAAAAAAAGTGGGGGCAACATAAGAGGCAGATCCTACTCTCCTACACAGCCCCCCCCCCCAAACGCAGGGACACTAAACTAACCTTGACCAGTTGAGTCTTCGTGTTCAAAGTGGAAATACCTTGAGAGTCCATCTGCATTGGCATGTTGGGTCCCAGGTCTATGTTCCACTGTATAGTCCATCCCCTGTAGGGAAATGGACCACCTCAAAAGTTTTGGGTTTTCTCCTTTCATTTGTTTAAGCCATAGGAGGGGCTTGTGGTCAGTCTGAACTATGAAGTGAGTGCCAAACAAGTATGGCCTCAGCTTCTTCAGGGCCCACACCACAGCAAAGGCCTCCCTCTCTATAGCTGACCAACGTTTCTCTCTAGGGGTCAGCCTTCTGCTAATAAAAGCTACTGGCTGGTCTTGACCTTCATCATTCAGTTGGGACAGTACAGCTCCCACACCCAGCTCAGAAGCATCTGTTTGGACAATGAACTTTTTGGTGTAGTCTGGACTCTGCAAGATGGGGGCAGTGCACATGGCCTGCTTTAGGTCTTCAAATGCCTTCTGACAGCTAGCTGTCCACTGAACCTTTTTTGGCATTTTCTTTGAGGTCAGATCATTCAAGGGGGTCACTATAGATCCATATCCCTTGACAAACCTCCTATAGTACCCAGTCAGGCCTAAGAAGGCTCTCACCTGTGTCTGGGTGATTGGAGCAACCCATTCCATTATGGTTTGGATCTTGCTCTGTAAAGGCTGAACCTGGCCTCCACCTACAAGGTGGCCCAGGTACACAACCTGACTCTGCCCTATCTGGCACTTAGTGGCCTTGATAGTGAGGCCTGCTTTCTGCAGAGCCTCCAAAACATTTCTGAGGTGGACCAGGTGATCCTGCCAGGAGGAACTAAAGACAGCAATATCATCTAGATAAGCTGAGCAATAAGTTTCCATCCCTGCCAGAACTTTATTCACCAACCTCTGAAAAGTGGCAGGTGCATTTTTCAATCCAAAGGGCATCACCACAAAGTGGTAGTGCCCACTAGGGGTCGAAAATGCTGTTTTGGCTTTTGCATCATCAGCTAATCTGATCTGCCAGTAGCCAGCTGTTAGGTCAAATGTACTTAGATACTTGGCTGAGGCCAAAGTATCAATCAGCTCATCTGCCCTTGGTATGGGATAGGCATCAGTCCTAGTGACTGCATTGAGGCCTCTGTAGTCTACACAAAACCTCATTTCTTTCTTACCACCCTGGGTATGAGGCTTGGGTACCAGGACTACTGGGCTAGCCCAAGGGCTATCTGAAGGCTCAATTACACCTAGCTCCAACATTTTCTGGACTTCAGTCCTGATACAGTCCCTGACATGGTCAGGTTGCCTGTAGATTTTACTCTTGACAGGCAGACTGTCTCCAGTGTCCACCTCATGGGTGCACCAGGTAGTCTGACTAGGGGTCAGGCTAAACATATGTCTATACTGTTGCAGAACTTGTCTGCACTCAGTTTGCTGATGGTCAGTGAGGCTGCTTGCCAAAGCAACACCATCCACTGACCCATCATCAGGGTTCTGAGAGAGCAGGTCAGGGAGAGGGTCACTCTCCTCCTCCTGGTCCTCATCAGTTGCCATGAGCAAGCCCATGTCAGCCCTGTCAACATATGGCTTTAATCTGTTGACATGGAGCACCCTCAGGGGGCTCCTGGGAGTTCCAAGATTCACCAGATAGGTGACTTCTCCCTTCTGTTCAACTATGGTATGGGGGCCACTCCACTTGTCTTGGAGGGCTGCTGGGGCCACAGGCTCCAACACCCACACTTTCTGTCCTGGCTGGTATACAGTCAGTACAGCCTTTTGGTCATGCCAAGCTTTTTGCAATTCTTGGCTGGCCTCCAGGTTTTTGGTTGCCTTTTTCATGTATTCGGCCATCCGGGAGCGGAGACCAAGTACATAGTCCATCACATCCTGTTTGGGGGTTTGAGAGGTAACTCCCAGCCCTCTTTAACCAAACACAATGGACCTCTTACAGGATGCCCAAACAGAAGCTCAAATGGGCTGTAACCAACCCCCTTCTGTGGAACCTCTCTGTATGCAAACAACAGGCAAGGAAGAAGAAGGTCCCATTTCCGCCTAAGCTTCTCTGGGAGTCCTTTAATCATTCCCTTCAGGGTTTTGTTGAAACGTTCAACCAACCCATTGCATTGTGGGTGATAGGGGGTGGTGAACTTATAAGTTACACCACACTCCTTCCACATTGCTTTCAGATATCCTGACATGAAGTTAGTACCTCTGTCAGAGATGACCTCCTTTGGGAAACCCACTCTGGAGAAAACTCCAATGAGGGCTCTTGCCACCACAGGGGCTGTGGTGGTCCTCAGAGGAATTGCCTCTGGGTACCTGGTGGCATGATCCACTACCACCAGGATAAATCTGTGCCCAGATGCAGTTTGAGGGTCAAGGGGACCAACAATGTCAATCCCTACCCTTTCAAAGGGTACCCCCACCACAGGTAGTGGTATCAGGGGGCCTTTGTTGTGCCACCTGCCTTGCCACTGGCTTGGCATGTGACACAGGAGCGACAAAACTCCTTTGTGTCCTCTGACATATGTGGCCAATGAAAATGTGGAACAAGCCTGTCCCAGGTCTTGTTTTGGCCCAAGTGACCTGCCAAAGGGATATCATGTGCTAGGGTCAAGAGGAACCCCTAAACTTCTGAGGTATCACCATCCTCCTGGTGGCTCCAGGGGCTGGATCTCTACCCTCAGAATATAGGAGTCCCTCATCCCAATAAACTTTATGGGACCCACTAGCACTCCCAGCAGCCTCAGCAGCAGCCTGCTGTCTGAGGGGTTCAAGAGAGGGGCAGCACTGTTGCTCCTTACTCAGATCTTCCCTAGAAGGGCCCCCTGCCCCCAAGAACTCAACCTGATCAGGCTCAAGTCCCTCTGGGGCAGTTCCTTCTTCAGGATCTGCTTCACCTCCCTCTGGAGGTGAATCTGTGATCTGAGACAGAGGGGAAGGCACTGCCTTTACCCTACTGCTCCTCCTCTTGGGAAGCATCTGGTCCATTGTTCCAGGATCCAGAGCTGGTTCAGTGTTATGCATTCTTGCTTGTGACCTGGTCACAGCAAATACCTCTGCAGGGATGCCCAACATCTCAGCATGAGTCCATAACTCTACTTCAGACCAGGCTGAAGTCTCTAGATCATTGCCCAGTAGACATTCTACAGGGAGGTCTGCACTGACTACAACCTTCTTGAGGCCAGTTACCCCTCCCCAGGAGAAATTCACAACTGCCAGACTATGGTTGGTCCTGACATTGCTTGCATTGGTCACCTGGTACATTTCGCCCAGGATGATCTGTCCAGGGTCCACAAGATCCTCTGCCACCATGGTGACACTAGCACCTGTGTCCCTAAATGCCAAAGCCTGTTTGCCATTTATTACAGGCTGCTGTTTGTATTTGCCCAGATTACTGGGGCTTACTAGGAAGGACATATCAAGGTCTCCATCACAAATCAGCATTGCCTGAGTGGGCACTCTGACTAGGTCAGAGTCCACTTCAGAACCCAGGGTCAACCCTACTACACCCTTATTCTGAGTACCACCTCCACCAGTAGCTGAGCTAGGGGGAACAGTTGCCTTAGGGGCAGGAGTGGTGGTGGTTTGGTCTTTGGACTTGTTACAATCAGAAGTCCAGTGCCCTTTCTGTTTACAGAATTTGCACCAGGGCTTCTTTTGGCCTTTTCCCTTGTTGGATTGTGACTCCCCACCAGATGCAGATTTTTGGGGCCCTTGTGAAGACTTCTGGTCTTTTGACTTATCCCCACCTTTCTCAGAGCCCTTAGGATCTTGCTTCTTGGTGTCACCCCCTTGGTTCTGGGGTTTCTGCCTTACCCTGGTTCTGACCCATTTGTCTGCCTTCTTTCCCAATTCTTGGGGAGAGGTCAGATCTGAGTCCACCAGGTATTGATGCAACAACTGGTTCTGGCAATTATTAAGGATCTGTTCTCTCATCATCAGATTATACAATCCCTTGAAATCAGTAACCCTACTGCCAACCAGCCAACCCTCCAGAGCCTTGGTTGCACAATCTACAAAGTCAGTCCAGTCCTGAGTCTGTGCCTTCTGGGTGTCTCTGAACTTCAACCTGTACTGCTCAGTGGTTAAGCCAAACCCATCTATCAGTGCACTCTTCAGGACTTCATAATTATCAGCATCCTCTTCTCTAACAGTGAGGAGCTTGTCTCTACCTTTGTCTGAAAAGGAGAGCCACAAGATTGCTGCCCACTGCTTTTGGGGGACCTGCTGTACTCTACAGGCCCTCTCCATAGCAGTTATCCACTTGTGGATATCATCCCCACTCTGGTAGGGAGGAACAACCTTGCTCAGGTTCCTATGGTCTGGAATAGATTCTCTGCCTCTAGGGACACTGTTGCTGCCACCAAGGGGTTCTAACCCCTCTCTTCTAGAAGCTCTCTGGATCTCCAGGGCTTCTCTATCTAGTGCCAACTGCTTGGTTCTGAGGGCAACTCTTGCTTCCTCATACTGCAGCAGTTTGCACATTCTGTCAGAGGAGCTCTCTCTTATGGGAAAGTATGAGTTCCTCTGCTGGACAAATTCTCTGCCAGAGTGATAAGAGTGGTCAGATTCCCTGGAAGGGGACCTATGCCTCTCATCCACTCTGTCAGTTCTCTTAGGGAGAATTCCTCTGTCCTTTTCAGGCCCCTTGGAGCCTGGCCCTTCAATCACAGAGTCTTGGTCATTCTGATTTTCATCATCTGACCCAGACACTGTAATTGACCCACCCCCTGATTCAGACCCATTAGCTCCTAGAGCCAATCTAAGATCATCTGCTGTCAGCAGATCTATCAGGTGTAGTGTGGAGGGACTCTGTCCTAGCTTCAGGTGTCTTTCAACACACATGGCTCTCAAGTCAGAGAAAGCCATGTCCTTATACTGAGGCTGAGTGGATCCACTGGTTCCACCCTTTAAGGACATTCTAGTGTTGTGCAGTGTTGTACTACCTACACTAGTTTGTGGCCTACTGATACTAGCTTGAGCTGTAGAAAGGGTGTGCTATCCCTTGGCACACAGCTCTAAGTTCAGTAGAACTTATTGATACTAAGCTTGACTTTATATGTACCTTAAGTACCTATAGTGGTTTTCAGTTAGTAATTCAAATAGAGATTTTCTGGTAAAACAATAGCAAGCTGGAATCCCACACGCTGCCCACCAATGTGAGAAGTTGGCCTGGTATATGCTGTTCACTAATTAAAGTGGACACCTTGCACCAGAACAATTCGACTCTTATGGTAGATAGGTTTAAGACAACCTTTATAGAAAGCTATCCTAGTGGTAGCTGTGGAGAGCAGCCTTCAGGCTAAGTCTTGAAGGAATGTAAAGCAGCTTGTTTTACCACACAATCTCTTGAATCACCAAATGAAAAGACACCACACAGGTATATATATCAAATATATATGTATTTATTAATAAACAACTCTCTACTAATCTCTTTATGAGATTAGAAGTCAGGAACATATGTACAAATCAAATGTTATCAAAATAAGTTTAGCACAATCGAATATCACAATCTTAGTTTGGCTAGACCTAGGTCTAGGGCATCTAGAATCGAGGGACCCCCAAGAACCACCCCAGGTAGTTGTAGGAGACCCACAGGGGACGGACGCGGTGTCCTGGCACCGGTGCGAGTCCTGTACGAGTCTATGCGAACAGACGCGATTGAGATTTCAATGTTAAAGGTCCCTTGCGTGTTCGAGGCGAACACACCGATCGGTCCTTGTACGAGTCGAAGGACGCGGTTACAGATAGAGTTGCAAGGGAGTTGGACGCGGTGTGTCTAACACAGACGCGAACCATGTACGAGTCAGCGCGATAGTCGCACTTGGAAAGTAAGAGTTTTAGGGCACTTCTAGGGTAGCTACAAGCAAGTCACTTACAGGGTAAGTAGTTCTAGGGCCCACACCCACAGGAGCACCGTAGTGCTGAAGTTACCTCACCCAGGGGAGCCGGGTGCATAGGTGTTCTTTGGTGTCGGGTCGCGGCGTCGTTTTCAATGGGAGCCAGTGAAGACTTGCTGCTTGCGGCGACAGGAGAAGTGTCCGGAGGAATCCAAGCCTGGATTCAGAAGATGGAAGACCTGAAAGCAGAGGGGACAGTGTTCAAAGTCACTTGGCAGTGACTCGGGGCAAGGAAGATGGATGCCCACCGTCGTTACAAGATTCAGGTCGTTCACAGGTGACTTGACTCTTCAGCCACGAGGTCCAGGAGGCGTCGACGATGACCAGGAGCTGGATTCGGCGTGTCCCACGATGTCTGCAGCTTACTGCGGTGTCGGCGACTCGATTGGAGCCAACAAGCCTTGGTAACAGCAAGTCTCGGGGAAAGTGTAAAAAGTCAATGGCGCAGACCAGCAAGGTCTGAGGGACTCACCCAGCGAGGGTAAGTCAGGGCAGGCCTGGAGCAACCAGGGGAGCCCTTTGGTTCTGTAGGAAAGCCTTCAGGGGACCCACAAGCCGGCTGGCAAGGGATCGCGAAGATGCCTCAGGAGGATTCGCTCAACAGGGGCCCACGGTCACTTGGGATGAGGTAGGCCTCTGATCTTCGGAGGGATTTTTGCTGGAGGCTGGGACCACATGTGGTCCAAAGCACAAAGCCGTAGGATGTTGTGAAGGGGTTGCACTCGACAATAGTGCATGGTACCCCGGGATCGCGGTTCCTCGTCACTCTTGGGGTCCACTGGCCTCAGCTTCGCTGGGGACTCACGATGGCCTTTGAGAAGTCAGTAAATCTACTTCTGGAGCTGAATGGACTTCGGACTCCGGCAGGAGTGGCGTAGTTTGCAACCGTCGTTTGTAGTTTTTGGTGCCTGCCAAGCAGGGGAGTCACTCCTTGACTCCAAGGGAGATTCTTCAGTCTTCCAAAGGTAGTGGAACGTCGAAGGTCCAGGATTCTTCTTCAGAGCGTCGTCCAGGGATATCTAGTTTGCAATGCACAGGTTCCCCCTCTTATACTAAAAGAAAGGGAGGGACTAGCTCTATGACCCCACCTATGGGAGGGTCAGGGGAGTGGGTGGTTACACCTACTTCCCTGTGTCCAGTTTCGCGCCAGAGCAGGGGCAGGTAGCCCCTGAGCCGGTTTGAACTGGGGTATGCACAGAGGAGCCTTCTGCTCCCCCAGTGCAGGACTTCAAAGCACTCTAAGAGTGCACCCACCCAGCCCCAATACACTAAACCCTGTCTGGGAGGTGGTCACACCCCCTTGGGACAGGATATCTATTGTTGGGCTTCCTCCACTGCGAGTGTTGGTCATCAGCAGGAGGGCAGCCCAGTGTCTGTGACTGGTGGCATCCATTTTGTGATGCCAGGGCTCTGCAGGATTCTACCGCGTTTCCACAGTAGGTACATGTCTATCCCTCTAGAAGGGTGGAATGCTACCCCCGCCGCCAGAACTGGCGGGGGGTAGTATTCCAAGATGTTTGACACCAAACACGACATGTTTTGATGCAGCCATTCCAAAGTTAGCATTCTACCGCGAGGATATAATGCACTTAAGAGTATATGGTTTAACCGCATCCACAAACAGCCCCAGAGAATGGACTCTGAGAGCTGCAGAGGGGCCCTGCTCAGGCAGAGGCACCCCCTCACATGGAAACTAAGCACCCTGCCCTCAGGATTGATAGGGCCTGCTTTAGGGGTGACTGATAAGTCTCAATGTGTGTGCAGGAGAGATATAGGGGACCTATATCTCAGTGAGGAGTGCTAGCACTTCCTCACCCAGGCTGCAGTAGCAGGCCTGTGGTGTCAGATTTAGTCTGCTTCCCAGGGGTGGCATAATACATGCTTCAGCCCCTGGTAGGCCTGTGAAGTACCTATGCCCTTGGTACCTAAGGTACCATATACTAGGGACTCATAAGGTACCACAGTATCCAATCACTAGTGCACCTAGAGTGCACTCCAAATCGTTTAGAGAGAACAGAGAGGCTGGGGCCCTGATTGGCAGGGTCCCAGCCAGACTATAGCCAGAAACCAGTGTAAACATAAGAAAAAAAGTGGGGGCAACATAAGAGGCAGATCCTACTCTCCTACAGGTCCCTTCAACAAGATGCAGTTGGAATTATTTGAGATGCCCATGTCCAATGGGTTGAGGCACATCCTGGTTGTTGTGTGTATCTTTTCATGATGGGTTGATGCATACCCGACTAGGAGGAATAATAGTCTCACAGTAGCCAAGTTGCTTTTGAGGGAGTTAATTCCTAGGTTTGTCTACCTGACTTCTCTGGAATCCAGTAACGGCTGCTAACGAACAGGCGTGAAAGGGTGGGGGTGAGCAGAGGGGGGAGGGAGTAAAAAAAAACACACCTGGATGCACCGGCCAGCTGGCCTGCCACCGCCTCTAATCCGGCCTCTTCTCTTCTCCCGGGGCAGCAGGAAGCACACAGACTCCCAGACTCCCCTGACCAATCACAACACTGCCTGACAGCAGCATTGTGATTGGTCTGAGCGCCGTAGTTCGGCACTCAGAAAGGGGTTGGGAGGATGGGCATGTTCTCGACCCAGGCTCTCATGCAGCCTGGGTGGAGAACATGCAAAGTGTGTATGACATTTTGGCCGGCCCGAGACGGCAGGCCAAAATGTCATGCGCACTTAGGAAGTGCCTACCACTCCTCCCCCAGCCTCTAAACAGCACAGCCCCGCCCGCCCGCCCGCCCCCCTACCAACTGAGCCAGTACACTTAAATAAAATGATAATAACTTAACGTTATTTTATTTTTCCGTTTTTAATTGCTCAGTGGGGCAACGCACCTCTGCCTTAGCGGAAGAGCCGCCACTGCTGGACTCACACCGAGGCATGCACTTCAGCAATGAAATATTGAGGATGCTGTGTGCAGCTTTTAAAGTTGAACAGAGACTGCATTGTAGCTATAGAACTGAGGCTTTAGGTCTTGTGGAGCAGGTCAATGGGACTTAGAAATCCATACTTGCAAAACTGTGTGTTTCTACACCTTTGAAAAGGCCTGATACTTTGCCGCTTGTGTTGATGAGTCTACGCAGCATGCATGATTGTAGGACAGGATTGTCCCCCCATGAAATCATCATGGGCAGAGAAATGAAATTGCCAGCTGTACCTGCAAATGCGCTTGTGAACATTACTGATGATCTGATACTTGACTACTACAAAGGACTGGCTGCCGTGGTGCACTCTGTGTCTCATCAGATGGAAGCCGCCACAGCCCACCATACCAGGAGCAGTGCCATGACCTCAGTCCCGAAGACTGGGTCTTTGCAAAAAAGCACATGCGAAAGAGTTGTCTGGAGCCCCGCTGGAGTGGTCCTTTCCAGGTGATTCTGGTTACAACAACAGCTGTAAAGTGTAGAGGTCTCCCCAATTGGGTGCATGCTGAACACACTCACCGAGTTCAGTGTCCCCTTGATGATGTAACAGCACCTCTTCCAGAAGTGCAGGTGGTGGTCGAGAGATCATGAGAGCATGTTTGTCAAGGTGTAAGGTACCAGCAAGAATCTGAAACGAGCAATAATCTGAAACAACACTTGTTCGGCTTGATGGGAGTCTGGGAAAGTCGATAGCTGAAGCTGAGGCAGGAGGGTCTAGTCCTGTGGTTGTGAACGAGCAAGACTCAGACCCAGTGGTGGCTCGCATAGGGCGTGCTGCGGGGCGGTGGGCGGGCGGGGGAGGGGCAGGGTGGGTGGGTAGTAAGCTCGGACATACGACGGAACAGAGGAAAGTAATTATTACGTTCCTCCGTTCCATCGTATGTCCGAGTTTACTACCCCCCACCCTGCCCCTCCCCCGCCCAGCCCCACTGCCCCGCAGCACGCCCTATGCGAGCCGCCATTGCTCAGACCCTGGCAAAGGGCCTAGTGCTGTAGAACCATGAGTGGCAGCAGGAGAATGTTGGCCGAGAAGACAGGAGAGAGGGAGACTGGTTCCTCACAATCTGGCATATTTCAGTGGTTTTTAAGTTTTATAATGTTAGTTCTTGTCTCATTTAAACACCTAACTACAAAGTCTTTTCTCAGTAAATATTTGTTTTAAAAAAAAATCATATTCTAAATTTGACAGCTCTTAACCCTCTGCAAGAGTCCAACTCCCTCTGCACAAGGCCTTAGGCTATGTGCAAGCAACGTTGGCCACAGGGCCTGGCCTGACAGCTGGCTTTGTGCCCAACCCTCCACTGGCACCCAACCCTCTGCGAGTGCGCAGTGGGAGTTGGTGACTGGACCTGCACCCAATACTCAGGCATCCCTCTGCGGGTGCCAAACTAGCGCTGTGCACAAAGTGCATAGCAAGAGTTGCCCACAGAGCTTGACCACACGACTAAGCCCATCGGTCTGTGTACAGAGTTTGTCTACCAAAATGTTTACTTTTTGAAAAGTACGGAGCTGGAAAGCAACTGAGAAAATGGAAAGGATCAGTAAACAGATGAGGAAAGGAGATGCTGCAGTTATGCAGACGTCTCCCTCTAACTATTTTAGCCTCTTTAAAAATACATTATGCTTTAAATTACTAAAATGTAATCCTTCCGGCAAAGATGTAGCGTCAGACGCGTTTTGCTGACCATGTCAATGTGCACCATTTTTAAACTACTCTCCATAACAATAACATACACATATACAATAACATAAATGAGGGACTACACATTCGTCCTTTCTAATCCTCACCATCTTGTAAGGTCAAAAATAATATGCAAACAGTATAAGATTACGTATTTCGAAACAACAGGACTGTCACCTCCAGAAGTACACATTTCACAATTAGCTTAGTATTCAATACATTGGCTGGCAATATTAGGAAAACATAAGTGTGCATTCCTGATTGCTCGTATAATGTTACGACATTGCAAGTGCACTTGATTTTAAAAAAAATAGAAAAGGGACTTCTTTTCAGTCTTTTTAACTCACCGCCATATTGCTCGTCCACATAGTGCGTGCACAGAGTCATAGTGGGCTGCAATTTTTCAAATATGATTATCAGGTATGTTCACAATAGGTGGCAAGCCTTAACCATGCAGAAGCAAAACAATATAATTATACATTAATTGCATTGTGGCATTCATGTTCTTCATTAATGCCCTTTGAAATGAATCATGTGAGTGAAATTGGCTCACAATAGGAATACTATATTTGAATTGGAGACATTTTGCCCCAGTGGGCTTATTAACATTTCCAAAATTAGTCATAGCAATTACATAATTATTAGTAGTGTCTTCCAAACTGTCTTGTGCACACGTGGCACCCCTCCCTGGGCCGTTTTCGGCCTGGGGACCCCATCCTCCAAGGCCCAACCGAATAACATACTGGGAGGGGTGCTGGAGGCCCCACTTGTGGGCCGATTGTGGCTCCAGGGACCGCCACACCCTGGGGCCTTATAACTAAGGGAGGTCACGTGGACCCACCCTCCCTGGGCTGTTTTCGGCCCTGTGGATCCCATCCCACAGGGCCGGCTCAGCTATGTCACAGTTGCCCACCTCTGGGACATAGCGGTTTCCCTGCCTGCAGTGGTGCGGGCAGGGAAACCTCTGTTTGCTCTCGCTTGGCTGGAGCAATTTTAAAGCTCCCGCCAAGCAAGAGCAAACATTAAGGGGTCGATTCCGATCTCGGTCGGAGACGCACCTAACGCCATTCGGTCGGGAAAAAAGCCATGCGAATGCCTGTTTCCCGACCGATCCGCACATGAATCCGAACAAACAAGTACGATGCGCACAACAGCACAGATTCCAACCCAGTCGTACTCACCCAATCCAGGTCCTGATCCCGACCGAGCCGGATCCGTAAACGCAGAATACGAGTCGCCCGGAAGCCAAAAGCAGCCCCGTCCGGCCGGACAAGTACGATGCGCTTCCCGTATGCGCCGAACCCGTCGCTACGCACGGCACGTCAAAGCATCCGGGAGAGGCGCACATAAGCTCCGATTCACGCCAGAACACGATCCACGGCTACGAGATGAACACGCAAGCGACGAGGACGAGGCGAAGCAACGACAAAGACGAACGAGACGAACCAACCATGAATCCCATCGTTCCGATCCTACCAATATTCTACATCTACTACCGGAACAGGCACGGACGCGTACGGCGCAGAAGGTAGGTCAGACACCAACCACAAACACAAACTACACGTACCCGACATATCACATACACACACAGGGATGCAGAAATTACTTACTCCAGAAACAGGAGCACCATAGGGGCGGGATGCCCATCACCAATGCCACATATACACATAGGGGCCCGGATGCCTGTCACTACTACCACCTCTACCCATGGGGTGCCAGGTGCCTACCACTACTACCACCTCTACCCATGGGGGCTGGATGCCTGTCACTACTACCACCCTTACCCAGGGGTGCCAGGTGCCTACCACTACTACCACCTCTACCCATGGGGTGCCAGGTGCCTACCACTACTACCACCTCTACCCATGGGGGCTGGATGCCTGTCACTACTACCACCCTTACCCAGGGGTGCCAGGTGCCTACCACTACTGCCACCTCTACCCAGGGGTGCCAGGTGCCTACCACTACTACCACCCATACCCAGGGGTGCCAGGTGCCTACCACTACTACCACCTCTACCCATGGGGGCTGGATGCCTGTCACTACTACCACCCTTACCCAGGGGTGCCAGGTGCCTACCACTACTACCACCTCTACCCATGGGGGTGCCAGGTGCCTACCACTACTACCACCTCTACCCATGGGGGCTGGATGCCTGTCACTACTACCACCCTTACCCAGGGGTGCCAGGTGCCTACCACTACTGCCACCTCTACCCAGGGGGTGCCAGGTGCCTACCACTACTGCCACCTCTACCCAGGGGTGCCAGGTGCCTACCACTACTGCCACCCTTACCCAGGGGTGCCAGGTGCCTACCACTACTGCCACCTCTGCCCAGGGGTGCCAGGTGCCTACCACTACTACCACCTCTACCCATGGGGGTGCCAGGTGCCTACCACTACTACCACCCTTACCCAGGGGTGCCAGGTGCCTACCACTACTACCACCCTTACCCTGGGGTGCCAGGTGCCTACCACTACTACCACCTCTACCCAGGGGTGCCAGGTGCCTACCACTACTACCACCCTTACCCAGGGGTGCCAGGTGCCTACCACTACTGCCACCCTTACCCAGGGGTGCCAGGTGCCTACCACTACTGCCACCTCTACCCAGGGGTGCCAGGTGCCTACCACTACTACCACCCATACCCAGGGGTGCCAGGTGCCTACCACTACTACCACCCTTACCCAGGGGGTGCCAGGTGCCTACCACTACTACCACACATACCCAGGGGGTGCCAGGTGCCTACCACTACTGCCACCTCTACCCAGGGGGTGCCAGGTGCCTACCACTACTGCCACCTCTACCCAGGGGTGCCAGGTGCCTACCACTACTACCACCTCTACCCATGGGGGTGCCAGGTGCCTACCACTACTACCACCTCTACCCATGGGGGCTGGATGCCTGTCACTACTACCACCCTTGCCCAGGGGGTGCCAGGTGCCTACCACTACTACCACCTCTACCCATGGGGGTGCCAGGTGCCTACCACTACTACCACCTCTACCCATGGGGGCTGGATGCCTGTCACTACTACCACCCTTACCCAGGGGTGCCAGGTGCCTACCACTACTACCACCTCTACCCATGGGGGTGCCAGGTGCCTACCACTACTACCACCTCTACCCATGGGGGCTGGATGCCTGTCACTACTACCACCCTTACCCAGGGGTGCCAGGTGCCTACCACTACTGCCACCTCTACCCAGGGGTTGCCAGGTGCCTACCACTACTACCACCCATACCCAGGGGGTGCCAGGTGCCTACCACTACTACCACCTCTACCCAGGGGGTGCCATGTGCCTACCACTACTACCACCCTTACCCAGGGGTGCCAGGTGCCTACCACTACTGCCACCTCTACCCAGGGGGTGCCAGGTGCCTACCACTACTATCACCCATACCCAGGGGTGCCAGGTGCCTACCACTACTACCACCCTTACCCAGGGGTGCCAGGTGCCTACCACTACTACCACCCATACCCAGGGGTGCCAGGTGCCTACCACTACTACCACCTCTACCCAGGGGTGCCAGGTGCCTACCACTACTACCACCCTTACCCAGGGGTGCCAGGTGCCTACCACTACTGCCACCTCTACCCAGGGGTGCCAGGTGCCTACCACTACTACCACCCATACCCAGGGGGTGCCAGGTGCCTACCACTACTACCACCCTTACCCAGGGGTGCCAGGTGCCTACCACTACTACCACCCATACCCAGGGGGTGCCAGGTGCCTACCACTACTGCCACCTCTACCCAGGGGGTGCCAGGTGCCTACCACTACTACCACCCTTACCCAGGGGTGCCAGGTGCTTACCACTACTACCACCTCTACCCATGGGGGTGCCAGGTGCCTACCACTACTACCACCTCTACCCATGGGGGCTGGATGCCTGTCACTACTACCACCCTTACCCAGGGGTGCCAGGTGCCTACCACTACTGCCACCTCTACCCAGGGGTGCCAGGTGCCTACCACTACTGCCACCTCTACCCAGGGGTGCCAGGTGCCTACCACTACTACCACCTCTACCCATGGGGGTGCCAGGTGCCTACCACTACTACCACCTCTACCCATTGGGGTGCCAGGTGCCTACCACTACTACCACCTCTACCCATGGGGGGCTGGATGCCTGTCACTACTACCACCACCCTTACCCAGGGGGTGCCAGGTGCCTACCACTACTACTACCTCTACCCATGGGGTGCCAGGTGCCTACCACTACTACCACCTCTACCCATGGGGGGCTGGATGCCTGTCACTACTACCACCCTTACCCAGGGGGTGCCAGGTGCCTACCACTACTGCCACCTCTACCCAGGGGGTGCCAGGTGCCTACCACTACTACCACTCATACCCAGGGGGTGCCAGGTGTCTACCACTACTACCACCTCTACCCATGGGGGTGCCAGGTGCCTACCACTACTACCACCCATACCCAGGGGGTGCCAGGTGCCTACCACTACTATCACCTCTACCCATGGGGGGCTGGATGCCTGTCACTATTACCACCCTTACCCAGGGGGTGCCAGGTGCCTACCACTACTACCACCTCTACCCATGGGGGGCTGGATGCCTACCACCACCAACACCCCCACTCACAGGATGGCAAATACATGCCACAAGAAGCACACACCAGCAGAAAGAATGCAACACAAAGACATCCCCCCAACACCATGACAAGCGTGTGTAGACTGTGTCAAATGCCTACAACACTGAACAGGACTGTGGACATACAATGTGACCCCTATCACAAGTGCCACACATAAATGTGTGTGGCACCCGACAATGCAAGCAGGCCATGACCATTGTGGCAATGGGGTCCAAACCCCCATCATCACAGTGCCCAAAATGTAAGTGTGGGGTCCATAGCTGAAGCACATATTGAACATTGTGGCAGTGGGGTCCAAACCCCCATCATCACAGTGACCAAAATGTGAGTGTGGGGTCCATAGCTGAAGCACACATTGAACATTGTGGCAATGGGGTCCAAACCCCCATCATCACAGTGACCAAAATGTATGTGTTGACAAAGAATAAGCTGCAACTGCCAAACTGCATGGATGATTCCTGGTCACAGAACAACAAACACATCAGTGGCAAAGTAGTGCTTGTGTCCCATAGCAACATAGAATGGGGGAGGCAAACAGTGCAGTGCAAACAAGACATACCTTTGGCCATGTGCAGACAAACATCACCCATTGGGGCTGACACTGTCAACATTCATCAATGACACAATGACAGAAGTGACCATCAGAATGCAGACCCACATATTTGCACCAATGGGCACACAAATTCAGATACCCAGTGGAGACTGTAGAAGGGAGGTGAACAGATACCATACCATGGCAGCAATGGGACACACACACAATGATCATTGTGCTGACTGATGACCTAGGAGTCCCAGGGACAGCAGGGCAAACACACCAAACAACATACAGCCAATGGCACACCTAAGATATGCCAATGCAGTGGTGCCGATGCACATACACAAACAGGCAGACCCACACTGCACATCAAACACAACAGGTGAGGGGGGGTACCAGTGTCCCCAGGCAACCACACAACACATGAGGAGGCCGGAATACCAATTACACAGATGTGCATACAGTGCCACACAAAGGTAACTCATCGATCCAAATCCCCTATGTGGGCAATCAGGCATTGTCAGATGAGAGGGAGCACAAATCACACATGTCACACAAGCATGTAGGAACAGCAACTGACACAGCAAGACACACAGACACCACAGCACCACACCCAGGGCTCCCACAATGTGGTGACCCTGGGCTGCATTACAATCCCACTGTGATGACAAAGCTAGATGTCGTTCACACTGTGAACCACAGTCATGTGTCCTGAGCAACAAACTACCATCACACCTACACAAGCACAAATCAACCAGCACGGCCTGTCAGCCAAGGCCAACATGGAGGCAGGGGTCTAGCCGGGCAACAACTCTCATCTGCACACACTCAACACCACACACCTCGACCTCCAACAATGTGCAGCAGTGAAGCTCACATGCACTGGTGACATTGCACATGCACCCATG
>CAWUFW010018850.1:0-207199 GCA_963921515.1 Calotriton arnoldi | reverse complement strand
TGTACTTCCGTTCAGTTGTGTGCTGGCTATCAGCCTTCATCAGCCAGGATAGCTTGACTCCAGTGGCGTAGTGAGCACGGGACCCACGTCTGGGCATACCCTTCCCACTTAGGGCGAAATGCAAAACACACAAGATGATGGACGGAATGCTGCACATTGGCAAACATTCACCCCCAGTCACAGATCTGGGTTTAATCCATCGTTATTTTGCTTCACCACGCCACCCCAGTTCAGACATAGCCATATGCAAATCAGTCTTGACCCTGTGCCTCATGGGAACAGTCCAGACCGAACTGCCAAGCCATGTCTTCCCTGGACCGGAATCAAGCATCCTAGGACCGGTTTCAGGCTATCAGCCTTCATCAGCCAGGATAGCTTGACTCCAGTGGCGTAGTGAGCACGGGACCCACGTCTGGGCATACCCTTCCCACTTAGGGCGAAATGCAAAACACACAAGATGATGGACGGATGGTTGCACATTGGCAAACATTCACCCCCAGTCACAGATCTGGGTTTAATCCATCATTATTTTGCTTCACCACGCCACCCCAGTTCAGACATAGCCATATGCAAATCAGTCTTGACACTGTGCCTCATGGGAACAGTCCAGACCGAACTGCCAAGCCATGTCTTCCCTGGACCGGAATCAAGCATCCTAGGACCGGTTTCAGGCTATCAGCCTTCATCAGCCAGGATAGCTTGACTCCAGTGGCGTAGTGAGCACGGGACCCACGTCTGGGCATACCCTTCCCACTTAGGGCGAAATGCAAAACACACAAGATGATGGACGGAATGCTGCACATTGGCAAACATTCACCCCCAGTCACAGATCTGGGTTTAATCCATCGTTATTTTGCTTCACCACGCCACCCCAGTTCAGACATAGCCATATGCAAATCAGTCTTGACCCTGTGCCTCATGGGAACAGTCCAGACCGAACTGCCAAGCCATGTCTTCCCTGGACCGGAATCAAGCATCCTAGGACCGGTTTCAGGCTATCAGCCTTCATCAGCCAGGATAGCTTGACTCCAGTGGCGTAGTGAGCACGGGACCCACGTCTGGGCATACCCTTCCCACTTAGGGCGAAATGCAAAACACACAAGATGATGGACGGAATGCTGCACATTGGCAAACATTCACCCCCAGTCACAGATCTGGGTTTAATCCATCGTTATTTTGCTTCACCACGCCACCCCAGTTCAGACATAGCCATATGCAAATCAGTCTTGACCCTGTGCCTCAGGGGAACAGTCCAGACCGAACTGCCAAGCCATGTCTTCCCTGGACCGGAATCAAGCATCCTAGGACCGGTTTCAGGCTATCAGCCTTCATCAGCCAGGATAGCTTGACTCCAGTGGCGTAGTGAGCACGGGACCCACGTCTGGGCATACCCTTCCCACTTAGGGCGAAATGCAAAACACACAAGATGATGGACGGAATGCTGCACATTGGCAAACATTCACCCCCAGTCACAGATCTGGGTTTAATCCATCATTATTTTGCTTCACCACGCCACCCCAGTTCAGACATAGCCATATGCAAATCAGTCTTGACCCTGTGCCTCATGGGAACAGTCCAGACCGAACTGCCAAGCCATGTCTTCCCTGGACCGGAATCAAGCATCCTAGGACCGGTTTCAGGCTATCAGCCTTCATCAGCCAGGATAGCTTGACTCCAGTGGCGTAGTGAGCACGGGACCCACGTCTGGACATACCCTTCCCACTTAGGGCGAAATGCAAAACACACAAGATGATGGACGGAATGCTGCACATTGGCAAACATTCCCCCCAGTCACAGATCTGGGTTTAATCCATCGTTATTTTGCTTCACCACGCCACCCCAGTTCAGACATAGCCATATGCAAATCAGTCTTGACCCTGTGCCTCATGGGAACAGTCCAGACCGAACTGCCAAGCCATGTCTTCCCTGGACCGGAATCAAGCATCCTAGGACCGGTTTCAGGCTATCAGCCTTCATCAGCCAGGATAGCTTGACTCCAGTGGCGTAGTGAGCACAGGACCCACGTCTGGGCATACCCTTCCCTCTTAGGGCGAAATGCAAAACACACAAGATGATGGACGGAATGCTGCACATTGGCAAACATTCACCCCCAGTCACAGATCTGGGTTTAATCCATCGTTATTTTGCTTCACCACGCCACCCCAGTTCAGACATAGCCATATGCAAATCAGTCTTGACCCTGTGCTTCATGGGAACAGTCCAGACCGAACTGCCAAGCCATGTCTTCCCTGGACCGGAATCAAGCATCCTAGGACCGGTTTCAGGCTATCAGCCTTCATCAGCCAGGATAGCTTGACTCCAGTGGCGTAGTGAGCACGGGACCCACGTCTGGGCATACCTTCCCCCTTAGGGTGAAATGCAAAACACACAAGATGATGGACGGAATGCTGCACATTGGCAAACATTCACCCCCAGTCACAGATCTGGGTTTAATCCATCGTTATTTTGCTTCACCACGCCACCCCAGTTCAGACATATCCATATGCAAAACAGTCTTGACCCTGTGCCTCATGGGAACAGTCCAGACCGAACTGCCAAGCCATGTCTTCCCTGGACCGGAATCAAGCATCCTAGGACCGGTTTCAGGCTATCAGCCTTCATCAGCCAGGATAGCTTGACTCCAGTGGCGTAGTGAGCACGGGACCCACGTCTGGGCATACCCTTCCCGACTTAGGGCGAAATGCAAAACACACAAGATGATGGACGGAATGCTGCACATTGGCAAACATTCACCCCCAGTCACAGATCTGGGTTTAATCCATCGTTATTTTGCTTCACCACGCCACCCCAGTTCAGACATAGCCATATGCAAATCAGTCTTGACCCTGTGCCTCATGGGAACAGTCCAGACCGAACTGCCAAGCCATGTCTTCCCTGGACCGGAATCAAGCATCCTAGGACCGGTTTCAGGCTATCAGCCTTCATCAGCCAGGATAGCTTGACTCCAGTGGCGTAGTGAGCACGGGACCCACGTCTGGGCATACCCTTCCCACTTAGGGCGAAATGCGAAACACACAAGATGATGGACGGAATGCTGCACATTGGCAAACATTCACCCCCAGTCACAGATCTGGGTTTAATCCATCGTTATTTTGCTTCACCACGCCACCCCAGTTCAGACATAGCCATATGCAAATCAGTCTTGACCCTGTGCCTCATGGGAACAGTCCAGACCGAACTGCCAAGCCATGTCTTCCCTGGACCGGAATCAAGCATCCTAGGACAGGTTTCAGGCTATCAGCCTTCATCAGCCAGGATAGCTTGACTCCAGTGGCGTAGTGAGCACGGGACCCACGTCTGGGCATACCCTTCCCACTTAGGGCGAAATGCAAAACAGACAAGATGATGGACGGAATGCTGCACATTGGCAAACATTCACCCCCAGTCACAGATCTGGGTTTAATCCATCGTTATTTTGCTTCACCACGCCACCCCAGTTCAGACATAGCCATATGCAAATCAGTCTTGACCCTGTGCCTCATGGGAACAGTCCAGACCGAACTGCCAAGCCATGTCTTCCCTGGACCGGAATCAAGCATCCTAGGACCGGTTTCAGGCTATCAGCCTTCATCAGCCAGGATAGCTTGACTCCAGTGGCGTAGTGAGCACGGGAGCCACGTCTGGGCATACCCTTCCCACTTAGGTCGAAATGCAAAACACACAAGATGATGGACGGAATGCTGCACATTGGCAAACATTCACCCCCAGTCACAGATCTGGGTTTAATCCATCGTTATTTTGCTTCACCACGCCACCCCAGTTCAGACATAGCCATATGCAAATCAGTCTTGACCCTGTGCCTCATGGGAACAGTCCAGACCGAACTGCCAAGCCATGTCTTCCATGGACCGGAAACAAGCATCCTAGGACCGGTTTCAGGCTATCAGCCTTCATCAGCCAGGATAGCTTGACTCCAGTGGCGTAGTGAGCACGGGACCCACGTCTGGTCATACCCTTCCCACTTAGGGCGAAATGCAAAACACACAAGATGATGGACGGAATGCTGCACATTGGCAAACATTCACCCCCAGTCACAGATCTGGGTTTAATCCATCGTTATTTTGCTTCACCACGCCACCCCAGTTCAGACATAGCCATATGCAAATCAGTCTTGACCCTGTGCCTCATGGGAACAGTCCAGACCGAACTGCCAAGCCATGTCTTCCCTGGACCGGAATCAAGCATCTTAGGACCGGTTTCAGGCTATCAGCCTTCATCAGCCAGGATAGCTTGACTCCAGTGGCGTAGTGAGCACGGGACCCACGTCTGGGCATACCCTTCCCACTTAGGGCGAAATGCAAAACACACAAGATGATGGACGGAATGCTGCACATTGGCAAACATTCACCCCCAGTCACAGATCTGGGTTTAATCCATCGTTATTTTGCTTCACCACGCCACCCCAGTTCAGACATAGCCATATGCAAATCAGTCTTGACCCTGTGCCTCATGGGAACAGTCCAGACCGAACTGCCAAGCCATGTCTTCCCTGGACCGGAATCAAGCATCCTAGGACCGGTTTCAGGCTATCAGCCTTCATCAGCCAGGATAGCTTGACTCCAGTGGCGTAGTGAGCACGGGACCCACGTCTGGGCATACCCTTCCCACTTAGGGCGAAATGCAAAACACACAAGATGATGGACGGAATGCTGCACATTGGCAAACATTCACCCCCAGTCACAGATCTGGGTTTAATCCATCGTTATTTTGCTTCACCACGCCACCCCAGTTCAGACATAGCCATATGCAAATCAGTCTTGACCCTGTGCCTCATGGGGACAGTCCAGACCGAACTGCCAAGCCATGTCTTCCCTGGACCGGAATCAAGCATCCTAGGACCGGTTTCAGGCTATCAGCCTTCATCAGCCAGGATAGCTTGACTCCAGTGGCGTAGTGAGCACGGGACCCACGTCTGGGCATACCCTTCCCACTTAGGGCGAAATGCAAAACACACAAGATGATGGACGGAATGCTGCACATTGGCAAACATTCACCCCCAGTCACAGATCTGGGTTTAATCCATCGTTATTTTGCTTCACCACGCCACCCCAGTTCAGACATAGCCATATGCAAATCAGTCTTGACCCTGTGCCTCATGGGAACAGTCCAGACCGAACTGCCAAGCCATGTCTTCCCTGGACCGGAATCAAGCATCCTAGGACCGGTTTCAGGCTATCAGCCTTCATCAGCCAGGATAGCTTGACTCCAGTGGCGTAGTGAGCACGGGACCCACGTCTGGGCATACCCTTCCCACTTAGGGCGAAATGCAAAACACACAAGATGATGGACGGAATGCTGCACATTGGCAAACATTCACCCCCAGTCACAGATCTGGGTTTAATCCATCGTTATTTTGCTTCACCACGCCACCCCAGTTCAGACATAGCCATATGCAAATCAGTCTTGACCCTGTGCCTCATGGGAACAGTCCAGACCGAACTGCCAAGCCATGTCTTCCCTGGACCGGAATCAAGCATCCTAGGACCGGTTTCAGGCTATCAGCCTTCATCAGCCAGGATAGCTTGACTCCAGTGGCGTAGTGAGCACGGGACCCACGTCTGGGCATACCCTTCCCACTTAGGGCGAAATGCAAAACACACAAGATGATGGACGGAATGCTGCACATTGGCAAACATTCACCCCCAGTTACAGATCTGGGTTTAATCCATCGTTATTTTGCTTCACCACGCCACCCCAGTTCAGACATAGCCATATGCAAATCAGTCTTGACCCTGTGCCTCATGGGAACAGTCCAGACCGAACTGCCAAGCCATGTCTTCCCTGGACCGGAATCAAGCATCCTAGGACCGGTTTCAGGCTATCAGCCTTCATCAGCCAGGATAGCTTGACTCCAGTGGCGTAGTGAGCACGGGACCCACGTCTGGGCATACCCTTCCCACTTAGGGCGAAATGCAAAACACACAAGATGATGGACGGAATGCTGCACATTGGCAAACATTCACCCCCAGTCACAGATCTGGGTTTAATCCATCGTTATTTTGCTTCACCACGCCACCCCAGTTCAGACATAGCCATATGCAAATCAGTCTTGACCCTGTGCCTCATGGGAACAGTCCAGACCGAACTGCCAAGCCATGTCTTCCCTGGACCGGAATCAAGCATCCTAGGACCGGTTTCAGGCTATCAGCCTTCATCAGCCAGGATAGCTTGACTCCAGTGGCGTAGTGAGCACGGGACCCACGTCTGGGCATACCCTTCCCACTTAGGGCGAAATGCAAAACAGACAAGATGATGGACGGAATGCTGCACATTGGCAAACATTCACCCCCAGTCACAGATCTGGGTTTAATCCATCGTTATTTTGCTTCACCACGCCACCCCAGTTCAGACATAGCCATATGCAAATCAGTCTTGACCCTGTGCCTCATGGGAACAGTCCAGACCGAACTGCCAAGCCATGTCTTCCCTGGACCGGAATCAAGCATCCTAGGACCGGTTTCAGGCTATCAGCCTTCATCAGCCAGGATAGCTTGACTCCAGTGGCGTAGTGAGCACGGGAGCCACGTCTGGGCATACCCTTCCCACTTAGGGCGAAATGCAAAACACACAAGATGATGGACGGAATGCTGCACATTGGCAAACATTCACCCCCAGTCACAGATCTGGGTTTAATCCATCGTTATTTTGCTTCACCACGCCACCCCAGTTCAGACATAGCCATATGCAAATCAGTCTTGACCCTGTGCCTCATGGGAACAGTCCAGACCAAACTGCCAAGCCATGTCTTCCATGGACCGGAAACAAGCATCCTAGGACCGGTTTCAGGCTATCAGCCTTCATCAGCCAGGATAGCTTGACTCCAGTGGTGTAGTGAGCACGGGACCCACGTCTGGTCATACCCTTCCCACTTAGGGCGAAATGCAAAACACACAAGATGATGGACGGAATGCTGCACATTGGCAAACATTCACCCCCAGTCACAGATCTGGGTTTAATCCATCGTTATTTTGCTTCACCACGCCACCCCAGTTCAGACATAGCCATATGCAAATCAGTCTTGACCCTGTGCCTCATGGGAACAGTCCAGACCGAACTGCCAAGCCATGTCTTCCCTGGACCGGAATCAAGCATCTTAGGACCGGTTTCAGGCTATCAGCCTTCATCAGCCAGGATAGCTTGACTCCAGTGGCGTAGTGAGCACGGGACCCACGTCTGGGCATACCCTTCCCACTTAGGGCGAAATGCAAAACACACAAGATGATGGACGGAATGCTGCACATTGGCAAACATTCACCCCCAGTCACAGATCTGGGTTTAATCCATCGTTATTTTGCTTCACCACGCCACCCCAGTTCAGACATAGCCATATGCAAATCAGTCTTGACCCTGTGCCTCATGGGAACAGTCCAGACCGAACTGCCAAGCCATGTCTTCCCTGGACCGGAATCAAGCAGCCTAGGACCGGTTTCAGGCTATCAGCCTTCATCAGCCAGGATAGCTTGACTCCAGTGGCGTAGTGAGCACGGGACCCACGTCTGGGCATACCCTTCCCACTTAGGGCGAAATGCAAAACACACAAGATGATGGACGGAATGCTGCACATTGGCAAACATTCACCCCCAGTCACAGATCTGGGTTTAATCCATCGTTATTTTGCTTCACCACGCCACCCCAGTTCAGACATAGCCATATGCAAATCAGTCTTGACCCTGTGCCTCATGGGAACAGTCCAGACCGAACTGCCAAGCCATGTCTTCCCTGGACCGGAATCAAGCATCCTAGGACCGGTTTCAGGCTATCAGCCTTCATCAGCCAGGATAGCTTGACTCCAGTGGCGTAGTGAGCACGGGACCCACGTCTGGGCATACCCTTCCCACTTAGGGCGAAATGCAAAACACACAAGATGATGGACGGAATGCTGCACATTGGCAAACATTCACCCCCAGTCACAGATCTGGGTTTAATCCATCGTTATTTTGCTTCACCACGCCACCCCAGTTCAGACATAGCCATATGCAAATCAGTCTTGACCCTGTGCCTCATGGGAACAGTCCAGACCGAACTGCCAAGCCATGTCTTCCCTGGACCGGAATCAAGCATCCTAGGACCGGTTTCAGGCTATCAGCCTCCATCAGCCAGGATAGCTTGACTCCAGTGGCGTAGTGAGCACAGGACCCACGTCTGGGCATACCCTTCCCACTTAGGCGAAATGCAAAACACACAAGATGATGGACGGAATGCTGCACATTGGCAAACATTCACCCCCAGTCACAGATCTGGGTTTAATCCATCGTTATTTTGCTTCACCACGCCACCCCAGTTCAGACATAGCCATATGCAAATCAGCCTTGACCCTGTGCCTCATGGGAACAGTCCAGACCGAACTGCCAAGCCATGTCTTCCCTGGACCGGAATCAAGCATCCTAGGACCGGTTTCAGGCTATCAGCCTTCATCAGCCAGGATAGCTTGACTCCAGTGGCGTAGTGAGCACGGGACCCACGTCCTAAGTTGGCAGGGTATGCCCAGACATGGGTCCCTTGCTCACTTTGCCACTGGATTCAAGCTAGCCTGGCTGATGACGGCTGAATAGCCAGAAACCGGTCCCAGGATGCTTGTTTCCGGTCCAGGGAAGACATGGCTTGGCAGTTCGGGCTGGACTGTTCCCATGAGGCACAGGGTCAGACTGATTTGCATATGGCCATGTCTGAACTGGGGTGGTGGAGTGAGCTAAAGAATGATGATGGATTAAACCCAGATCAGTTGACTGGGGGTGAGTGTTTGATTTGCTCAAACGCTCCGTTCATCATCCCCTTTGGTATCGCTTTGTTCGCCCTAAGTTGGCAGGGTATGCCCAGACGTGGGTCCCTTGCTCACTTTGCCACTGGATTCAAGCTAGCCTGGCTGATGACGGCTGAATAGCCAGAAACCGGTCCCAGGATGCTTGTTTCCGGTCCAGGGAAGACATGGCTTGGCAGTTCGGGCTGGACTGTTCCCATGAGGCACAGGGTCAGACTGATTTGCATATGGCCATGTCTGAACTGGGGTGGTGGAGTGAGCTAAAGAATGATGATGGATTAAACCCAGATCAGTTGACTGGGGGTGAGTGTTTGATTTGCTCAAACGCTCCGTTCATCATCCCCTTTGGTATCGCTTTGTTCGCCCTAAGTTGGCAGGGTATGCCCAGACGTGGGTCCCTTGCTCACTTTGCCACTGGATTCAAGCTAGCCTGGCTGATGACGGCTGAATAGCCAGAAACCGGTCCCAGGATGCTTGTTTCCGGTCCAGGGAAGACATGGCTTGGCAGTTCGGGCTGGACTGTTCCCATGAGGCACAGGGTCAGACTGATTTGCATATGGCCATGTCTGAACTGGGGTGGTGGAGTGAGCTAAAGAATGATGATGGATTAAACCCAGATCAGTTGACTGGGGGTGAGTGTTTGATTTGCTCAAACGCTCCGTTCATCATCCCCTTTGGTATCGCTTTGTTCGCCCTAAGTTGGCAGGGTATGCCCAGACGTGGGTCCCTTGCTCACTTTGCCACTGGATTAAAGCTAGCCTGGCTGATGACGGCTGAATAGCCAGAAACTGGTCCCAGGATGCTTGTTTCCGGTCCAGGGAAGACATGGCTTGGCAGTTCGGGCTGGACTGTTCCCATGAGGCACAGGGTCAGACTGATTTGCATATGGCCATGTCTGAACTGGGGTGGTGGAGTGAGCTAAAGAATGATGATGGATTAAACCCAGATCAGTTGACTGGGGGTGAGTGTTTGATTTGCTCAAACGCTCCGTTCATCATCCCCTTTGGTATCGCTTTGTTCGCCCCTAAGTTGGCAGGGTATGCCCAGACGTGGGTCCCTTGCTCACTTTGCCACTGGATTCAAGCTAGCCTGGCTGATGACGGCTGAATAGCCAGAAACCGGTCTCAGGATGCTTGTTTCCGGTCCAGGGAAGACATGGCTTGGCAGTTCGGGCTGGACTGTTCCCATGAGGCACAGGGTCAGACTGATTTGCATATGGCCATGTCTGAACTGGGGTGGTGGAGTGAGCTAAAGAATGATGATGGATTAAACCCAGATCAGTTGACTGGGGGTGAGTGTTTGATTTGCTCAAACGCTCCGTTCATCATCCCCTTTGGTATCGCTTTGTTCGCCCTAAGTTGGCAGGGTATGCCCAGACGTGGGTCCCTTGCTCACTTTGCCACTGGATTCAAGCTAGCCTGGCTGATGACGGCTGAATAGCCAGAAACCGGTCCCAGGATGCTTGTTTCCGGTCCAGGGAAGACATGGCTTGGCAGTTCGGGCTGGACTGTTCCCATGAGGCACAGGGTCAGACTGATTTGCATATGGCCATGTCTGAACTGGGGTGGTGGAGTGAGCTAAAGAATGATGATGGATTAAACCCAGATCAGTTGACTGGGGGTGAGTGTTTGATTTGCTCAAACGCTCCGTTCATCATCCCCTTTGGTATCGCTTTAACACCAGTAGAAGGCAGGTGTTAAATCCCTGCTGCTAACGCGCCTTATCGCCTGTTTTTGGTTCGCTTCACCGATCTGGCTGGTCGTTGAGAATATTGCGAAGTGGTGTTTTCGTGTGTTTTTGCACGGGAACGCCTACTCTGCATATCATTAGCGTTAGTTGTCGCTCTCATCCGTGGCGATGTTTTTTGCGGCAGCTATCGCTGGAAAACTGGCGATTTCAGCAGTTTGCACCAGCTTGAGAATGGGGCGATAGATCTATCGCCACTTTTGCGGCGCTAAAGTGCCGATAAATCGGCGATAAGTCCTTGAGAATAAATGTCCAGTATTTGTACAGCGCACAGCTACCTCCGGAGAGGTGTCCCGGCGCTGGGGGCCCTTCAGGAAGATTAAGCGAGCTTTTGCCCAGAGTCACATGGTGCTGGGCTGATCTGCCGCCGGTGCTGTGGATCGAACCGTGAGCCCCAGGATCCGGAGTCAGTCGCCCTGGCCGTTGCGCCACACCTCTTCCCTATATGCCCCATCGTGTCGAGAATATCGAGGACAAAAATATTGTGAAGATAGGTTTCTATGGAAAATAAATGTGACTATACTTAACTCCACATCCATGTACCTTGGCAATACATTGCGTCGATCTTCCAGCTCCCAGCGACAAGCAGTCTCTAGAGGTCCTAAACTGCAGCAGGCACCTCTTTGCAGGTTAGAATTCCCAGCAAGGAAATTCAGGGGAGCTGGTGGTGAAGTCTTTGTGTCCCTGAGACTTCAGAACAGGAAGCAAACTCAGTTTCAAGCCCTTGGAGATCTTCCTCAAGATGACAAAGCAAACAGCAAAGTCCTTTTTCTCCTTTCCTTGGCAGCAAGCAGCCACTGCACGCCAACCCCAAACAGCACAGGGGCAGTAATCTTCCTCAGCTTCTCCGGCTCGTCTCCTTGGCAAAGGTTCCTCTTGATTTCCCAGAAGTGATCTAAAGTTCTGGGGTCATTCAAAAGCCAGATATGCAATACACAAACCTAGCAGAGGCACACTGGATGGTTAGGCAAGAAAATACCTACTTTCTAAAAGTGGTATTTTCAAACACAGAATGTAAAAATCACCCACACTAAAAGATGCACTTTAACATTCTGAGTTCAGGCATACAAAACTTTATTTTCCTATCTTGTTCCCAGGGTCAGCAATGCTTATAAGATGTTATAAACAAACTGCCCATTCTGGCCTATGGGAACAGATAGCCTTGCAATAGTGAAAAACGAAATTGGCAGTATTTCACTATCAGGACATGCCACACACATCAGGGCATGTCCTACCTTTCACATACAATGCACCCTGCCCACAGGGGTACCTTGCGCCTACCTTAGGGGTGACTAACATGTAGAAAAAGGAAGGTTTAGGGACTGGCAAGTGGGTGCACTTGCCAAGTCGACATGGCAGTCCCAGACTGCACACAGGCTCTGCAATGGCAGGCCTGAGCCACATTTTACAAGCTGCTTCTGTGGGTGGGACAATCGGTGCTGCAAGCCCACCAGCAGCATTTTATTTACAGGCCCTGGACACACATGGTGCATTGTACTAGGGTCTGACAAGTAAATCAAATCAGCCAATGATGGAATCACTAATCCATTACATCATTTTACAAAAAGGGAGCACTTGCACTTTGGCACTGAACAGCAGTGGCAAAGTGCCCAAAGCATCTAGACCAGCAAAAACAGATGAGGCAACAGCAAAAAATGGAAGGGAGACCCACGCCAATGGTGCCAAGTCTAACCCGGGTCCCCTCCAGCTGAAATGTGGGGAGAACTACCCACCCTCTTGGGAGTTCTCTTCACTAAGGCGGAAAAATCTGGACAGACCATCAGCATTGGCGTGTTCTGTACCAGGGCGGTGTTCCACCGTAAAGTCCATCCCCTGTAGGGAAATGGACCACCTCAACAGCTTTGGATTCTCACCCCTCATCCGCATCAACCATCTGAGGGGCCTGTGGTCTGTCTGAACCCGCAAGTGAGTCCCAAACAAGTATGGTCTCAACTTCTCCAGTGCCCAGATCACAGCAAATGCCTCACGCTCAATCGCACTCCACCTCTGTTCCCGTGGAAGTAACCTCCTACTAATGAAGGCTATAGGTTGGTCTAGGCCCTCTTCATTCATCTGTGAAAGCACAGCCCCCACACCATGCTCTGAAGCATCTGTCTGCACAATGAATTCCTTTGAGAAGTTGGGCGCCTGAAGCATGGGCGCTGTGCACATGGCAGATTTCAGGGCATCAAAAGCTTTCTGGCAGGCATCAGTCCAGTTCACTTTCTTGGGCTGCTTCCTGGAAGTCAGCTCTGTCAAGGGTGCAACAATGCTGCCATACCCCTTGACAAACCTCCTGTAACACCCTCTGAGTCCTAAAAAGGCCTCTGTCTGGGTCTTGGGGGTTCCCATGCCAGAATGGTATCAATCTTGGGCTGTAGGGGCACCACCTGGCCGCTCCCAACCTGATGCCCCAAGTACACCACTGAACCCTGCCTGATCTGGCACTTACTCGCCTTGATCGTGAGGCCTGCCCTCCGCAGCGCCTTCAACACTTCCCAGAGGTGGTGCAGATGTTCCTCCCAAGTAGCACTGAACACTGCAATGTCATCCAGGTAGGCGGCACTGAAATCTTCCAGTCCAGCCAACACCTGGTTGACCAACCTCTGAAAGGTGGCAGGGGCATTCTTCATCCCAAAGGGCATCACCCGGAATTGGTAGTGCCCATCTGGTGTGAAGAATGCTGACCTCTCTCTTGCCCTATCAGTTAAGGCGATCTGCCAGTATACAGACGTTAAGTCAAACGTACTAAGGTACCGGGCAGCCCCCAACCGATCGATGAGCTCATCAGCTCTGGGGATGGGGTGCGCATCAGTCCTGATGACTGAATTGAGCCCTCGGTAGTCCACACAGAACCGGAGTTCTGGTGTGGCACCGGGTGTGGCAGCCTTCAGGACCAAGACCACTGGGCTGGCCCAAGGACTGTCTGAGGGCTCAATCACCCCTAGCGCTAACATCTTGGAGACCTCCTCCTTGATGCAAGCTCTGACCCTGTCAGTTACTCTGTAAATCTTATGTTTTACTGGAGGACTGTCCCCAGTGTCCACATCATGGACGCACCACTGAGTGACACCGGGGGTCAGGGAGAACAGGTCAGGAAACTGCCCCAACAGTTGGCGATAGTCACTCTGCTGCTCAGGGGTCAGGGTGGTAGAGAGGTTCACACCGTCCACTGACCCATCTTGCTCCTTTGCAGACAGGAGGTCAGGAAGAGGCTCAGGCTCCTCTTCCATTCCAGTATCTGTTGCTAGGAGCTTGCCCACTTCGGACCTCTCTAAGTGGGGCTTCAGGCGGTTCACATGCAGGACCTGCAAAGGGTTCCTAGGAGTCTGCAAGTCCACCAAGTAGGTGACGTTACTCTTGCACTCCACCACCTCAAATGGTCCGGTCCACTTATCCTGGAGCACACAAGGCTCCACTGGGGCCATGACCCACACTTTTTGTCCAGGCTGAAACTCGATCAGAGTGGCATTCTGATCATACCAACATCATTAACTGGGACAACGTCTTGCCCCAAAAACCGATCGCACAGCTAGATTGCGCCGCTTTGGCTAGTATTTCTTCATTATTCCAAATTTTACTCCATATTTAATCACGTACTCCATCCTTTTTACGCCTCAATTTTCCATCACAATATACTGTAATCCACACACGGGTTAATGTGCCATTTTTCAAATTTTCTAATGTTAAAGCTGTGCCCATCCGGACCTCTTGCTGAAACACGGCAGATGCACGAGTTCGTTCAAAACAGCGTTTATTAAAAAGGACCCAATGCATTTCGGGCTACAAACGCCCTTCGTCAGGGGACGCTGAAAAATGAACAATAATACACATAATCATTACCCTGTTAACAATTTCTCAACAACTTACATCTTCAACATGCTTTAGTGATCAATATTCAAAATGATTTGTCTTGTTCCAACCCATCCTCATTTCATATGATAAACAATATAAGTATTACCCCTTCAGTTTGCCAATGAACGCAACCCCATCTACGTGATTAAATATGGAGTAAAATTTGGAATAATGAAGAAATACTAGCCAAAGCGGCGCAATCTAGCTGTGCGATCGGTTTTTGGGGCAAGACGTTGTCCCAGTTAATGATGTTGTTGTTAATTTTGGTGCCTCAGGGCGTGGCACCTAACCGGTATGCACGCACTCTTGGAAAATTCATTGGACAAGCATGGATTATGTTAAAACAAAGGTGTGCATCCCACCCTTACAATTGTACATTCTGATCATACCACCATTTCATCTCTTCCTGGCTGGCTTCCAGATTCGCCTGAGCGAGTTGTCTGAAACTCCTAGTCTGGTTTCTGAAGGCCAGCATGTAGCTATATACATCCTGGGGAGGTTTACTGGGAGCTTTCTCCCAGCCTTCTTTCACCAAACTCAGAGGTCCTCTTACAGGATGGCCGTACAGCAGTTTAAAGGGACTGAACCCTAAGGACTTCTGTGGCACCTCTCTGTAAGCAAACAGAAGGCATGGCAAGAGGACGTCCCACTTACGCCTCAAGGGTTCCTCAAGACCCATAATCATGCCCTTCAAGGTCCGGTTGAATCTCTCAACCAGCCCATTACCTTGGGGGTGGTAAGGAGTGGTGAACTTATAGGTTACACCACACTCCTGCCACAGGGACTGCATATACTTAGATATGAAGTTGGTACCACGGTCTGACACCACCTCTCTGGGGAACCCCACACAGGAGAAAATCCCCATCAACGCACGACCCACCACGGGGGCCATCACAGTCCGGAGAGGGATGGCTTCCGGGTACCGGGTGGCATGGTCCACCAAGACCAGGATGAACCTGTTGCCCATGGCTGTCTTGGGATCCAGAGGCCCCACAATGTCAATACCCACCCTCTCAAAGGGGGCGCTGACCACAGGGAAAGGTTGGAGAGGAGCCTTGTGCTTCCTCCCACTCTTACCACTTGCCTGGCAAGTCTGACAGGTCCTGCAATGAGTATCTGAACTCTTGCGCATTTGGGGCCAGTAAAGGTGGGTGACAAGACTTTCAAAGGTCTTGTCTTGCCCCAAATGTCCTGCTAAAGGCACATCATGAGCCAGACCCAGTAGGAAGGCTATGAAGCGCTGGGGTACCACCAGCACACGGGCTGACCCAGGCTCAGCAACCTTAGGCCCACTATACAGGAGACCATTCTCCCAGTAATTCCAATGTGATCCAGAGTGATCACCTGCTGCCTGGTTTGCAGCCTGTTGCCGCAAACCCACAAGAGAAGGGCACTTTTTCTGCTCCTCGCAGAACTCTTCCCTGGAGGGGCCTCCTTCCTGCTGCCAATGGGTTAGCTCAGGCAGGTCCCCCAGTTCAGCCACTTGTTCCCTTGTAGGCTCCAGGGCATCCCCCTCAAGGTTTGCCTCCTCCTGGACCATGGGAACTTCGGGGGCCGGTTTCCCGTGCCCCCTGCCTCTTCTCTTTAAGGCAGGCACCTGGGCCACTCTTTCAGGCTCCAGGTCCTCTTGAATGCCTTTACCGGCTGCCATTGACCGAGTGGTCACACACGCCCACTCAGGCAGACCCAACATCTCCAAATTAGACCTTCTCTCCACCTTTTCCCAAGGGGAGCTCTCCAAATCATTGCCTAGCAGACAGTCAACAGGCATGGCTGGCCTCACAGCTACTTGAAAGGTACCTAAGACCCCCCCCACTCAAAGGGAACCTGTGCCACCTTGCAGTGGCACTCTGAATTGTCAGCAGCAACTACCGGGTAGAATGGGTTGTGAATCACCTGCTCTTCAGACACCAGCCGACAACTCACAGCTGTCACACTGGCTCTGGTGTCTCTCAGAGCATCCACCTTATGGCCATTGATGGTCACCCACTGCCTGTACTTCTTAGTGTTATCAGGCAGCTGAGTCCTAGGGACCATCTCACTGTGTCCTAAAGAGACTAGGGACATCTCTGCGGGACCCCAGCCACCTTGGGCACCCGACTCCTCCCCAGGGCTACACTAGCAATCTGACAGGGCGGTGCACCAGTGGGTGCAGCGTTGACCTTGTTGGGACACTTAGGATCCCAGTAGGAGTGGCCCACCTGACCACAACCAAAACATGTCTTGGAACCCCTCTAAACAGGCTTATCTGTCGAAACCACTGTTCCCTGTAAGGTGCGCGCGCGCACGCGCGCACCTCTCTTTCTGCGATCGCGCACTGCTGTTTGGAGCGCACGCACACACAGAACATCCCGCGAGAGAGTTCGCGCCGCCGCTTTAAAAAAGCGAGCGGCACAAAAAACGGGCACTTCCTGGATGCGGCGTGGACAGAGGAAGAGTCGGGACTCGGGAGTGCAGGTAAGCCTGGCTGTCTGGCTTGGGGCTTGGTGCTGTTAGTAAAGTGCGGTGCGGGGAATATTGTGTGCTTTAGTTTAAGTATTCATGTTAATCACAGCTCGTGAAGGGGCTGTGATTAACATGAATACTTAAATAAAAGCACACAATCTACCCCGCACAGCGCTTTACTCACAAAAGAGTACAGCAAGTTTAAAAACACAGCGTGTACTTTCAATTTATTCTGAAAGTACACGCTGTGTTTTTAAACTTGCTGTACTCGTTTGTTAGTAAATCGCGGTGCGGGGCATATTGTGTGATTTAGTTTAAGTATTCATGTTAATCACAGCCCCTTCACGAGCTGTGATTAATATGAATACTTAAATAAAAGCACACACTCTGCCCTGCACCGCGCTTTACTCACAAGAGTGCCACCCATCCATCACTTACTAATGTATGCAAACTCCATTTGTTCAGGCCTGTATTTTATGCTCACGCTCCTTAAAGCCACAATCATTAGCTTTGCCCAATACCCGTTAATGTCCACCTTCTCACTACTTCCTAGTTCCTACTACTTTTGTGCTTGGCAAGCAGTATGCATAAATCTGCTAGTTGAGTACACTATCTCTTGGAGGATGAACTCCATCTTGACAGCAAGAAGTTCTATGTTTATCCAGAGCTAAACGTTTTCTGCAGCAAATCGTGGAAGCCATTTCTGGGATTGCTAGTGGAGGTGGTGGCTTTGGGTGTAGGGAGAGGTGGTTTTAACTAGGCTTGCAATTGGAGGTGATGGTTTGAGTTAGGTAGAGGAGGTGTCCAGACCTGCAAGTGGAGGTGATGGTTTGAGCTAGGGAGAGGCAGGTGTCCGGACTTGCAAGTGGAGGTGATGGTTTGAGCTAGGGAGAGGGGGTGGCCAGGCATGCAGGTGGAGGTGATGGTTTGTGTTAGGTAGAGGTGGTATACAGGCTAGCAAGTGGAGGTGATGGTTTGAGATAAGTAGAGGAGGTGGCCAGAGTAGTAAGTGGAAAGATATTTTGAACAAAGTAGAGGAGGTAGCTAGGCTGGGGATAGTTTGAGTTAGGTAGAGTGGTTGTGCAGACTTGCAAGTGGAGGTGGTGGTTTGAGCTAGGCAGAGGGGGTGTGCAGACTTTCAAGTGAAGGTGATGGTTTGAGCTAGGTAGAGGGGATGTCCAAACTTGCAAATGAAGGTGATGGTTTGAGGTAGGTAGGGACGTGGAGTGGTGTCCAGACTTGCTAATGGAGGTGATGACTTGGGGTGTAGGGGAGACAGTTATAGCTTTTATTTATTTATTTGAGTTTTTTGTTGCACGAACTAGACCCGAGGGCATCCGAGCACTTTACAAGAATTACATAAAGATAGATTACAAGAGCTATAACCACAGGGTACGGCTTTACAAGAATTACATGTACATCGTTTACCTCGTTTTCAGTAGGCACAGCAAAGAGTCATACAATATAGGGAGAGAAAAGTCATACAATATAGGGCAGGAAGCATGAAAACAGGGTTTGTTTACCGGGCTCAGATAAAGGGGGGAAGCGAACATTAGTACAATATATGGCGGTGGTGGGGTATTCAGAGGAGGGGTTGAGTTCAGAGTGATCAATGAGTTTGGTAAACAGGGTACTTAGTAGGTCAAGCAGGGTAGTTTGGGCTATTAAGAGGGGGTATCTAGGCCATCGTCCCTATGAACATTAAGGTGATGAATATGTACAGGGTCTAATTTGCACTGTGCTCTGGCCACCTGGTTGCCGTGCTCACCATGCCACTGGACTCAAGCTAGCCTGCTATTGAGGGGTGATACCCCCCCCAAAAAAAACGCCCATCAATTGTTCTTTTTGTATTTGTCACCCTAAGTGGGATAGGTATGCCCAGACGTGGGCCCCATGCTCGCCATGCCACTGGAGTCAAGCTAGCCTGGCTGATTTGGGGTGATACCTCTAAACCTGTCTCAGGATGCTTGTTTCCGGTCCAGGGAGGACCTGGCCTGGCAGTTCGGGCTGGACTGTTTCCATACTCAGTGGCTGATATGTATCTGCTCACGATCAAACACTTTTAGCTCTGAACAAGTTAATGTTAATGGCCTTCTATTAGTTGTCTCTCAAGATTTAAAGGTACCATTCTGCCCCCCTTTGAACTGTGAACTCTGTCATTCCTTTTTTGAACAGTGCGGATTTGCTTCCTCCTCACTACACAACCCATTGCTGTAACTCACCCCTCATGCCTTTATTTACTTCAAATTTCTCCCCAGGAGTTAGTGGAACTCTTACTTTTAGCAGGAGAGTCTCCTTATAGTAAGGAATTTGATGCAAAGTTATCTCTCAAAAACTGTGTGTTGCATGAAACTTCGCTACCAGGTGAAGTTCAAATAAGTTTGGCGATGCGGCCAAACTTTGTGAAATCCACCAATGGCTGCTTTATGCATTAAATACTAAAGTGTTATTTGTCAGGTACAGTTTAAATACTTTGCAATTGTCATCCCCGTGTGTTGTAGGTGTCCACACACCCCTTCAGCACCGCTCTCTCTTACAGCCTTTCAGTCTCTTGTTCTCTGCTCCTTTCTCACACATCCAGGTGTTAGCAGTGGTTTCAGTTCAAATGTTCTGAGGGCAATTTCCCCACAAAAGGGCTGATGCAAACTGTGTGGCTTATGACCTTTCAAGGCTTTACAACTTTGAAAATGATGTTATTTGTATAGCTCTACCCGCTGTTACTGTTGTGTCATTGCGCTTTCTCTATCTGAGAAGCTCTGGGAAGGCCATTAATAGAAATGGTGATTTGTGAGGCTCAGCTGTGGACTACTTCATGGGCCCAGGTGTGGCCAGGTGTTCATGTGCGGGTGTGTTTCTCTCCAGCTGTGAAACAGTATTCATGAGCCCAAGATTGTGGCCTGGAGCTTGTGGGCAGGTTTGTCATTGGCCGGGTGTTTTTCTCTTCAGCTGTGAAACAGTGTTCGTGGGCCCGAGGTTTGGAACTAGAGTTTATGGCCAGCTGTGGCCAGGTGTTTATGTACAGGTGTGTTTCTCTCCAGCCGTGAAATGATGTTCATGAGCCTAAGGCTGTGGACAGGAGTTTGTGGAAAGCTGTGAACAGGTGTATGTGTGCAGGTGTGTTTCTCTCCAGCTGTGAAACTGTGCTCATGAGCCCGAGTTGGAGACTGGAGTTTGTGGCCAGCTGTGGAAGGTGTTCATGTGCGTGTGGGTTTCTCTTCATCTGTGAAATGGTGCAATGTCTGACCCTTAACGTGGCGCTGTATGTGTGGAAATGCACCATCTTTTCACTTTTTTAAGTAATCGTTTGGAGTGACATTTGGCGCTGCACACACGCGCAGTGTGGTTCCTGGCGCACATAGCCATGGTTGCAGCGCACAGAGACCCTCCACTGCCGCACACAGAGGAAAAAAATTAGAGGGAACATTGGTCGGGACCCATGGTTTCTTCTCAGTGGGAGGCTGGAAACCCTTCCCTTGGTTCCCTTGGGGATTACTTTGGGGCCCTTTCTGGAACTCCTTTGGTTTAACCTTGTCCCCCCCACTCTTCTGCTGGAGACCCTGCCCACCTTTGGCGGCGTCTCCCACAAGACCCTTCTGGACCCTGGTACTGACCCTGCGGTCCGCCTCTACAGCAAGCTTCCTGGGATCAGTCAGCTTACTATCAATCAGGTGGTGGCGTAGCTCTGGAAAACAACTACTGGACAAGTGCTCCCATGCAATTAAATCATAGAGCCCCTGTCAGTTACCTTGCTACCCTTCACCCAACCATCCAATGCTCTGCACAAAAAAGACACATATTCCACCCAGGTGCTAGACTCCAGCTTCTTGCAATTTCTAAATTTCTGCCTATATAGCTCTGGGGTCAATCCATACCTGGCTATTAAGGCTTCCTTCATGGGGGCATAGGACATCTGATCCTCTTTGGGCAATGCTAGTAAGGTGTCCCTTCCTTCATCCATAAAGCGGTTCCACAACCCCGCTCCCCAATCTTTCTCAGGGACCCGGTGGGATGTCATCGCTACCTCATAGGCCTTAAACCACTTCCCAATGTCCTTCCGCTTCATGAATTCCTTAATGACATCCTTGGGAATATATACTCTTCCTTCTACAGGCACCGACGGGGTGCTGCCACCAGAGGGAGTGATCTCTAAGCCTGCTGAGGCCCGTCAGGGACGCTGTTCTGAGCGGCCGCCGGGGTTCCTGCAGAGAGGCTCAGGAAACAGAAGCGCTGCCCGCGGGGGCCCGACGCAGAGGTGAATGCCCGGACTAATGCTGCTATGCTCCCGGTGGAGCGGATACGGGGGCGACTGCTCTGAGGCCCACATACAGTGCTACTCTGCCTGGTGAGGCCGGGGGACACATCTATTTGCCAAGTAAATTGCGGACGCACCCGTTTGCACGGTTTACCCGCGAGTGCATCGGAATTGCGGAGTTGGGCCGCTTCTGCACAGCAGCGCGTGTGGTGTGCTACCTCATAGACTAATGGGCGGCCCTAGACCCTTGTGAGACGTTCCATGGTGTTTGTGTGGGCAGGGGCTCCTACTGCAGAACCGTGAGCCTTCTTACAACTGCGGACCTACGTTGGGTGCGGAGCGCAGGGAATGCAGGCGACACCTCACAATACTTATGGTATTCGTGTCGGCAGCGATGCATGACACGCTTTGAGCACAGCGATGGTGGATTGTGGGGAGTGCCTGTGGACCCACTAATGCATAACCAATTGCATCTGCACCTTCCAAATTGTGGCATTGAAACAGGGGAGAGCACCTCTCTGCAGAAGACTCACACTAACTCTTCGCACACTGCATGATAACGCCCTGCGAACCTTGTGAACTGCAGTGTATGCTTCGCGCCCCCATGAGTCCCATGATTGCGAGTGAGGGGAAGACGTGTGGCACCACATAGACCCTGGTGCAGAGAGCACAATCGTTCCTTTACTGCCTACCTGTGACTCCTTGCAATCTTGTCCTTGTTGCTACTGGAGGCGATCACTGTTTGCTACGTGGGACCTAGATCGAGCCTACAGGAGGGAGGAGAACAATGGGCCGCACTGACAGTAAGCAGCCGAAACTGCAATTCTCAGCGCGGAAACAGCCCCCAGCGATGATGCTGAAGCGCAACTTGTTTAAAATCATTGGGACTGCCTCACCCCAAGATGACTGCCACAGTGTTCCCTACCACGTCGTGCTACTCCTCTGAGAAAAACCGGACTTCGTCCAGACCTCGAACACATCCCCCATCCGGCCTACCCTTCAGTATACCGAATCTGTGAACCTGCCTCTGACCGTGGAGACCTAGCTTTTTGGCCGATGCCCGGTGGAGCTACTTGATAGCTATAGAGGAGATGGGCTGTGGTCTACCCCTTCGGCCGTCACCTACCCAGCCGGACAATGGGCAGACCTTACTTCGTCTCTCTGTCGTACTCTCCCTCATACCCCTTTACTCCACCCACTTTCTTCTTTATGCTCCATTTATCCCTCCTCTTTGCTCTCCAATTGTTTTCTCATTGAGACCTAGCCGCTTGACTGATGCCCGGTGGAGCTACCTGATAGCTAAAGAGGAGATGGGCTGTGGACTTCCCCCTCGGCCGTCACCTACCCAGCCGGACTTTGGGCAGACTCTCCTTCGTCTCTCCATCCATCCTATCTCCATCCTTTCTCCCTCCTACACCTTACCCCACCTCCTTACCCTTCTAAGCTCCATTTATTACATCTTCCGACACTCTTGAAATGTTTTCTTGTAACTGATGTAACTTGTAACTGATGTAATTTTGTAATTTTGTGGAACCTTATGTAAAGCGCTCTGATACCTCCGGGTCTAGCCAGCGCTATATAAAACTCAAATAAAAAAAATAAAAAAATAGGCTCTTTGCTTTCAGCTCCAGCTCCCTCAACACTCTCTCATGCTCTAAAAGCATCTTCTTTTCTTCCATGGCTAACCTCTTATTTTCCAACTCCAATTTCTTAGTTTCTATGTTATCCTGACTCCCCTGTTTGAGCTTGGCTAGCTCCATCTCATGCACTCTGCTTCTTTCCCTGTCCTCCAACTCTTCTGGGGACGGGCCCTTTGAAGAAACACTGCTGCCCACCCTGGAAGGCGCTTTCCCCCCAGTCAGGCCCAATTGCCCCTCCTGTTGCCCATCTAAATTCTCTACCTCCTCCCTAGGCTCTTCAGGATGCTCACTGGTATTCCTAGATTCCAACCAGGCCCTCAGCGCCTTTTGGGATTCCTCCTTTCTGGTGAGGCCTCTTATAGAGATTTTAAATTTCTTGCAAACAGCTTTGAGGTGTGGCACAGTGTAGGTATCAACCCTCTCTTCTTCAAACTCAATATCCACAGATGCAATGAATGCTGTTTTGCTCATGGTAAAAAATTGGCAGTTCTCAAAAAATAGACGTTCCAAGGAAAAACTCTACCAAAATGTTTGTGGTCGCGTAATGGTATGCACTCACTAGTAGTGTACACCAATTACTATATGTAAATCACAAATGCAAGTCCAAATCCTCACTGCTGACCACCAATGTTAGAAAAGGGGGTCTCTAGTTGGCAGAGGTAGGTACCTTTGTCCAAATAGGGGCCCTTGCTTCTAGTCAGGGTAAGGGGGATACACTCCTAAAATAACCCCTGCTCTCCCCCTTGGTAGCTGGGCACGAGCAGACAGGCTTATCTCAGAGGCAGTGTGTAAAGCATTTGTGAACACATACAGTAACACAGTGAAAACACTACAAATGGACACCACACCGGATTAGAAAAATAAGTAATCTTTATCTAAACCAACACAAGACCAAACGACAAAAATCCACAATACAGTATCAAAAATAAGGCTCTTAAATGGTTGAAATAGTTCAGTTCAATGCAAGTTGTAAATGCGACACTTTTCTCACAAAGTACCTTTGATGCGTCACGCAAAACAAACAAAAGGGTCGCAGGGAAGGTGATGCATCAGTTCCTTGCTTCGGGGGAGGCGTTGCGTCTGTTCTTTACTGCAGCGCAGGGGAGGAGATGCGTCTGTTCCTTACCAGAGAGGAGGGGATGCGTCTGTTTCTTACTGCGTTCCGGTTATGATGCAACAAGATGGCGCCTCGATGCGTGGCGACGATCCGGTGCGATGCGACAAAATGGCAGCTCGATGCAATGTGATGGTCTAGTACGATGCGTGATCTTTTGCAGCCGCACGGCAGGTGCTGCGACGGTTTTCTCGGCGATGCGTCGGGACCCGGTGTGGATGCGGCGCGCTTCTCCCTGGTTGCTCGGCGAGGCGTCGGAACCAAGTGCGGATGCGGCACGCTTCTTCCCCGTGGCTCGGCGATGTGTCGGGAATCGGTGCGGATGCGACACGCTTCTTCCTCATTGCGTCGATCTTCCAGCTCCCAGCGACAAGCAGTCTCTAGAGGTCCTAAACAGAAGCAGGCACCTCTTTGCAGGTTAGGATTCCCAGCAAGGAAATTCAGGGGAGCTGGTGGTGAAGTCTTTGTGTCCCTGAGACTTCAGAACAGGAGGCAAGCTCAGTTTCAAGCCCTTGGAGATCTTCCTCAAGATGACAAAGCAAACAGCAAAGTCCTTTTTCTCCTTTCCTTGGCAGCAAGCAGCCACTGCAGGCCAACCCCAAACAGCAAACAGCACAGGGGCAGTAATCTTCCTCAGCTTCTCCGGCTCTTCTCCTTGGCAAAGGTTCCTCTTGATTTCCCAGAAGTGATCTAAAGTTCTGGGGTCTGGGTCCCCATTTTTATACACACAAATTCTTTGTTCTCTGAAGGCAGAGAGTGTCTGTACCCAGCCAAAACCAGTTCGGTCCTCACTGGTGCAGCTTCCTGGCAGGAGGTGGAGACAGCATTGTTGAAAGCAGATCTGGGCCAGGCAGGTGAAAGGAAATCTCCTCCCCCTACTCTAAATTCAACCCAGGCCTATTCAGCCCAGCCCTGACTCATCAGACTGCCGGAGCCGCTGCCCTCCTCCATCCCCTGTCATTCAAAAGCCAGACATGCAATACACAAACCTAGCAGAGGCACACTGGATGGTTAGGCAAGAAAATACCTACTTTCTAAAAGTGGTATTTTCAAACACAGAATGTAAAAATCACCCACAATAAAAGATGCACTTTAACATTCTGAGTTCAGGCATACTAAACTTTATTTTCCGATCTTGTTCCCAGGGTCAGTTATGTTTATAAGATGTTATAAACAACCTGCCCATTCCGGCCTATGGGAACAGATAGCTTTGCAATAGTGAAAAACGAAATTGGCAGTATTTCACTATCAGGACATGCCACACACATCAGGGCATGTCCTACCTTTCACATACAATGCACCCTGCCCACAGGGCTACCTTGGGCCTACCTTAGGGGTGACTAACATGTAGAAAAGGGAAGGTTTAGGGACTGGCAAGTGGGTGCACTTGCCAAGTCGACATGGCAGTCCCTGACTGCACACAGGCTCTGCAATGGCAGGCCTGAGCCACATTTTACAAGCTGCTTCTGTGGGTGGCACAATCAGTGCTGCAAGCCCACCAGCAGCATTCGATTTACAGGCCCTGGGCACACATAGCGCACTGTACTAGGGTCTGACAAGTAAATCAAATCAGCAAATCATGGAATCACTAATCCATTACATCAATTTACAAAAAGGGAGCACTTGCACTTTGGCACTGAACAGCTGTGGCAAAGTGCCCAAAGCATCTAGACCAGCAAAAACAGATGAGGCAACAGCAAGAAATGGAAGGGAGACCCACGCCAATGGTGCCAAGTCTAACAATGTAGATCTAGAAAAGCTGCCAAAAACTCACTTCTGAGGCACTAGGACTGGAATGACGGCAAAGGAGGACTCACAGTTGGCAGAGTCCAGCTGCTTGAGTAGGGTTGAACGAAGTCTTTGATGACCCGGAGACTTCAAGAACAGGAAGCAAGTCAGCAAGCCCTTGGAGAACCTGGGTGCAAGGATATAGAGAGCAGGTCCAGTCCTTCTCACTCCCAGGCAAGAAGCAGCAGGCAGCAGGCCAACACAGCAAAGCAAGATGCAAAGTGAGAATTCCTCCTGGAGCACAGCAATCAGGAGTCAGCAGGCCAACACAGCAAAGCAATTAGCAAAGTGGCTGTCCCTCCTACAGCACAGCAGTTCTTCTTCCTGGCAGAATGTCCTTTGTTCCAGCAAAGTTCTGATTTGGTAATGTCAGGGGTCCAGTACTTATCCCCAGTTGTGCCTTTGAAGTGGGGGAGACTTCAAAGAGGCCTTTGAAGATCACAAGGCCCCTGCCTTTCCTGCCTTTCCTGCCTTTCCTGCCTTTCCTGCCTTTCCTGCCTTGACTCCAGACTCACTACAGGAGGGTACGCAGCTCTTTGTGTGGAGACAGTCAGAGCTCTATTCAGGTGCAAGTGTCAGCTCCTCCCTCCCAATCTACCTCTGGAAGGCCTGTTAGCTTGGCGATGGGCCATCAGGATGCAAATGTCACACCCCAGCTCCCTTTTTGTGTGACTGTCTAGAAGGAATACAACTAGCCCAGCTGTCATCCAACCCAGACGTATATTCAGAGACAGGCAGAGCCACCGAATGGTTAAAGTAAGAAAATACCAACTCTCTAAAAGTGACAATTTCAGACTTGCAATTTAAAATCCGACTTCAACACACTCCAAATCTCTATGTTTTTTCTAATTGGAAATTACACTTAAAAGATGTTTTACAGCAATCCCAATGTTAACCTATGGGAGAGATAGGCCTTGCAGTAGTGAAAAACAAATTTGATAGTTTTTCACTACCAGGACATGTAAAATTCAGACGTTCATGTCCTACCTTTTAAATACACTGCATCCTGCCCATAGGGCTGCTTAGGGTCTCCCTTAGGGGTGATGGAGATGTAATAAAAGGGAAGGTTTGGGCTTGGCAAGTAGGTCAGAAACGTAGGAATACAAATAGTGTGCATTCTGTCGCCCCTATCTTTTTTGACATATATTATGACTGCCCTGATGGCAGTTTGCACACAGGATTACTGTCTCAAAGCAGATAAACGGACTTGGAGACACATGTGAGACGTGAAAGGATTACATCACATCCATAAAGTGGAAATTCAATCCAGGAACTAACACCTAATAGATCGTCACGGCAGACCTTGTCATTTTTCATTGTGAATTGTGCACGACGGACATCTAGTGCATGATCATTTAAACTTTTGAAATTGTAAAATGGTGGATATAATTAATGTCATGTTCGGACAATCAATGTTTGAAGAACAGCTATTGGTGGGTTGGGTTGTAGGCTCGCTGGGTGTGGTATTTCTGATAAGTATTGGTTGTATCACGGGTTAGCGGTATGATTGAAAAATTGGGTGGGTCCATAAGGTGTTCAATGAGGTGGTTTATGGGATTCGTATTTTTGGTTTAAATTGGTGGTTTTGAAGTAATTGGTCTATAATTAGGATGGGGAAACGTGGTATGAGTGGTTAAAGGTAGAGACACGGAGTAGGAGTGGGTGGAACTTTTTTGACACGAAAGAAGCAGAAATGTGTTGGATTCGATGGTATTAAAATGGAGGATTCAGGTAGATGTGAATGTTTAGTCTGTTTTCTGGTGGGCACGGGTTAATTTGAGTTTGTTGGGAGTATCAGTTATTGTGTTTGGGAGAATACCTTGTTTGGGAGAACGCTTTGTGGGATACACACTGGAGGCATGTAAACACGCTTTTTAGAGGGATAATACTGTTTATGGAAACACGGTAAAACATGATAGAAGCATGTACGTTTCGTTAAAGACGACAGAATTAATTTTGATGTATAGAGGCTTGTATGGTAATCTAATGGCAATCTTTTAATGTTATAGTGAACCCCTGAAGAAGGGCTAGGAAAGCCCAAAATGCATTGGGTAATATTATATACACTGCTATGGATGGATTACTTATTCCCTCGTGCTACAGAGAAAGGCCCGGATAGGCATATCTGCCGCATTGGAAATATTGGGATTACGTATCATCTCACATGTGAATGGAGAAAGTAAATGTAAAAATGTGAAAACATTTGGAGTACATGAAATAAAAAATGGCAAGTAAAGACAAGTGCAATGTATTTTTGAGAAAGAATCACGGATTCAGCAGTGCGCCTAGTAGTGGAGCGTAATCACGTTCCTGCTTTGGAAGCAGGTTCACTTGCCAGGTCAAAATGGCAGTTTACAACTGCACACACAAGTTCTGCACTGGCAGGAGTGAGACATTTTTAAAGGGCTACTGACGTGGATGGCACAAGCAGTGCTGCAGGCACACTATTAGCATTTAATTTACAGACCCTGGGCAGATATAGTGCACTTTTCTAGGGATTTATAATTAAACTGATTATGCCAATTGTGGATAAGCCAATGCTACCATGTTTAGAGTACAGAGCACATGCACATTAGCACTGGTTAGGAGTGGTAAAGTGACCAGAGTCCTCGAGCCAACAGAATAGAATTCAGCAAAAAAGGGATGGAGGAAGGCAAAAAGTTTGGGGGTGACCCTGCATAAAGGGCCCTTTCCAACAGTTTGCTACTGTAATTCCGGGGCCGTGTTATAGAAGTGCCCTGAGGGTGCAACAGGCATTTGCGCCTGCTTTTAGCACCCCCGGGGCACTTTGGTATTACAGAAGGGGCCGCTGACGCTTGTGTGTCCCCTTCTGTAATACTGTAAGCGCTGGCACACACACAGCTCCAGCGCTTCCTCAAGAGGGCCTTTCCTCATTTGCATGGGGGCGTGGCCCCATGCGAATGAGGAAATTACTTTGTCTCTGCGACCGCGGTGTATTACAGATGCAGGCGCAGAGGCAAGGAAGCTCTCAGGAGGCGCACTGACAGTGCACCACCTAAAAGGTGGCACACTGTCAGTGCACCCCCTGATTGCAGCCCTCTGGTGGGGGAAAGGGGTCCCATGGACCCCCAGACATCCCCTTGCAGGCGGGTGCTGTCACTGACTGTACCCGGCTGCAAGGGGATCTCTAATCCCCTTCAAAAGCACAGGCGGGTTGCCGCCTGCAGTGTGAAAACACAGGGCAACTTTAAAGCAGCCGCTCCGTTTTTCACATGAATGCGCTGCTCCCAGGGCAGCACGAGTCCGCGGCTGACCTGGGGGCAGTACATTCACCATAATGTGGTGCATTTTCCTGGATTGCGCTGGGCGCACCTTTTGAAAGGTGCGCCCAGCGCAATCCAGCAAAATGCTCCGCATCCGTAATATCGCCCCTGGTTGGCAACTATTGATCAGTTGCTGACTCCCATGTTGAGGTGGAAACTGATTCACAAAGGATAAGTGTTTTCTTTGGACCCCTTGGATAACAACTTCAGGGGAAGTAGGCAGTGGTCTGGTGGACAGCTGCCAACTCTCAGTGAGTTTTTTCTAAATGGAATTTTTTTTATACCCCTATTTTCTTTACGGAAATTGGGATTCTTTAAAAGAAAAAAAAAGGTTCCTGTTTTGAAATGCAACGACAAGGATGGTGGTCTGCTGTTCCTGGCAGGCCAGCATTCCTGTCACTGCAGCCAATCACAGGGGGTCGCAAATTGTACCCTGCCTAATAAATATTCACTGGACAGGTCTTTCTGCGACCCTCTTGTGATTTTTTATTTTACGAACCGACCTATCAGTACCCACATTGCTTTGCGAAATAAAATAATGTTCCTAAAAATTTTATGTGCAATTTGTGACAGCTTTTTGCAATCAGTATGTAAATATATCCAGCTCAATATACTTTATCTGACAGTGGGCATTTCCGTGTCCTTTCATATTGTAAGCAATAGAGGTTAACAAAAGTTATGAATGTTATTAGGGGTTGGCAATACTACTTGACATATCATGAAATTTACTGCCAGTGTCTAGTTTGAAAAAAAGCCTCAAGGACGTCCCTCACATTCAAATGGTGCATGAGTTACTGGCAGGAGACTGGTGCAAAGAAAAAAAGTGTCTGGATTGTAGTTTTTCTGCTTTCTCAAGATATTATCTGCTGGAATCAATCTCTAGCCGTTTAGAATTATTCGAAATTCCGTATTACTTGATTTACTTTAATTTTGTGTGTTTTTTAGACATTTTTGTAACATGTACTTTGCAAATTCCAATTGGATGTGTAAAATGCAGATTTCTTGCAGCTCTATATATACCATGTGTGAAATGCACAATCTGCCATTGGTGTGTCTTATAGCACTATCAACTGTCCAGCTGCTTTTCCAATATTATTCCAACATTGGGGTCTGAATTGGCTCGTGATGATTTGTGGCTGGAATTGTGCTCTGGCTGTTTCTCATTTAGGTGACTGCCTCTTGCTCACTGAACTGTGGGTGAATGATTTTCGTGTCAGCATCAACATTTATATTGACAGCTACATGTGTATACGTGCATGTTTCATGTAAACAAGCACAAAAGAACTTCTACTGCTCACAGTGCTGTATTCAAGTGGTTGACATTCTGCACCACATCCTGGACACATGCAGAGTTTCTATGTGCCATCTATCAATAATTTAGGTTTTTCTCTGTTTAGCATTATGTACATGGCCCCATGCACAAACGTATAAGTGGTTCCTTACAACTGTGCTTGGCTTATCTTCTAATCTAAACCAAGTGCACCTTTTAATCGCAATAATATTAAAGGGCACAGCAGGGACACACAAGCTACAAGTTCACGAGATTGGGTGTCATTAGAAGTGCGAAGTAGTTCAGTTTGCCGCAGAATCGTTTTTCTTCGCTGCCTCTTATTGTAGCCTTCTGGAGTAGACCAGCTGTTGATGGCAGAAGAAGACATCAAATAGAGTGATGATGACATTGAACACATCTCTACGCGGTAAGGTCATGTATTCACTCTTTGTGTGAGCAACGTGTTGCATTCTGCGCTTCTGTGTTGTTCGCACACAGGCATGTGTGTGTCTGTGCCTCCACTGTCGATTACCTGCTCAGTCATAAGTGCATCATACCATATGGCATAAGTGGAACCATGATAGAAGTGTGTTAAGTTAATAAAGGAGAGCCACCTGTTTCTGCATATGTCTGCTGCCTGGTTCATCTATCAGAGCTGGGAACACGATCATACACGGCCCCATATCTTTACAAAGATAAGCATTTCAGGACACCAAACACCGAGCACTACTACTAGTACTGCTCCCAGGAGCTGACATTTTTTTACATTTCCAAATCAACTTCTGAACGCCACACATATGTTTTTGCTGGTATCTGGGCTGCTGATTTCTTTAGAGATATTGGAGAACCCTTCTCAGTAGGGTACAGTGCATTGTATTACAATTTAGAAAGTCAATTTTTTTAACTGTTTTCATATTGTTGGACTTGGCCCTTTTTGCAGGGTTATTCCCAAACTTTTTGCTTCTTCCTCCTATTTTTTCCTGACCTGTTGTTGTTGGTTTTAGGACTCTGGGCACTTTATCACTGTTAATCAGTGCTAAAGTGCATATGCTCTCTGTGTAAATTGTGAACATGATTGGTTATCCATGATTGGCATATTTGACTTACTGGTCACTCCCTAGTAAAGTGCACTAAGTGTGCCCGGGCTGGTAAATCAAATAGTACTAGTGGGACTGCAGCACTGATTGTGCCACCCACATGTGTAGCCCTGAAAATAAGTCTCAGGCCTGCCACTGCAGTGCCTGTGCACAGTTTGCTAACTGCCATGTCGACTTGACAAGTGCACCCACTTGCCAGGCCTTAACCTTCCCTTTTCTTACATATAGGACACCCCTATGGTAGGCCCAAGGTACCCCCCTGGGCAGGGTGCAGTGTATGTGAAAGGTAGGACATGTACTGATGTGTGTAACATGCAGCACACACACATAAGAAACAGAGATGACATCTCAAATGACATCACTGATGACATCACTGATGACATCATCCACGTGATAATCTGATGCACCTCCTCACACCCTAATATAACCATAAGAAACAGAGCACATCAACATTGACAACAATGTGGTACAGACTGCAACACTTTCACAACAGAACAGAGGACACAACTGCTGCCGCCTGTGTGTAGAAACTGGCCAATCACATTTGGCATATCAGAAAACTGTTAGATGATAATGTACAAGTACAACCCCATCATCATGGAGAACATGGAGCGGGCCCCCCTTCCCTGGGCCTCTATTGGCCCCGGGGACCCCATCCCCCAGGGCATGCCCTCTTTTTTTAAAAATATTTGGAGGGGGCTCGGTGGCCCCCCTCCTCAGGCCATTTAAGGCCCCGGGGACCACATCCCCTGGGGCCGGCCTTGCCCTTTTTTTGGGGGGGAGGGGGGCTGCGTGGCCCCCCTCCCGAACCACTACTTGCCCCGGGGACCCCATCCCCCGGGGCTGGCCCTCTCCATTGGGGACCGTGGGGGGGTCCCCAAACCCCCCACGGTCCCGCCGGCTCCCCGCGTCCCTCGGGAGCCGTGATTGCTTTTCCACATGGGGAGCTGCTAAGATGCAGCTCCCGTGTGGAAAAGCAATTTGCTTTGAATTTTGGAAGAGAGAGCAGGTTTCCTGCTCTCTCGTACAAAATTCAAAGCAGTTTGCTATGACAGGACGGGAGCCGCGAGGCTACCGCCCTGCCATAGCAAACTATAGTGTCCCGGGCCTAGGCACCCCGGGACACTGCAGGAGCCGGCCCTGGGGGATGGTGGTCCCCAGGGCCATAAAGGGCTCCAGGAGGAGGGCCGCGCGGCCCCCCTCCCAACATGTTGAAAGCCCCGGGGAGGTGGTGGTCCCCGGGGCTCTGGGGGTCCGTAACGGACCCCCATATTTAACAATTTAGTGCCCCGGAGAGGTGGCGGTCCCCAGGGCGTGTGGGGGGGCTGGAGCCCCCCCACACAACTAATTTTAATTTTAAAAAAAGAAGCCCCGGGGAGGTGGCGGTCCCTGGGGCTGCGGGAGGGCTGAGAACCCTCCCGCACCATTTTGTTTAAAGCCCCGGGGGGTGGCAGTCCCCAGGGCTTGGGGGGGGCCTTAGAGGCCCCCGCATATAATTATTAATAAACCCCGCATGCCCCCGGGACTAGGCCCACCCGGGGGCCAATTAACCACGAAGCGCTGGAGGCCGCGCTTCGTTTTTTTTTTTTTATCGGCAGGATCCGCGCACCCAGCGCGTTTTTTGCCGATTTAAAAAAAAAATAAAATTATGGGGCCCTGGGGGTCCTTGTCGGACCCCCTGAGCAGGCCTAGGGGGTCAGGGTGTTTCTACCCTGCCCCCTTTTTGTGTTTTGCGCAGTTGTTTTACTGCTTTCTTGTTCCTCGGTTCTACCGAGGAACAAGATGGCTGCCAACACTTCCTGATTTGGAGTGTTCACAGCCAATTACCATACAGCTCGTGATCGGGAGGGTACGCGGACCCTACGCGGCCGTAGATATATATATGTGATTTTCCTTTTGATTTTCTCAGGAACTACTGAACGGATTTACACCTTTTAAGCAAAAGGCACGACTCTGAACCAAGGGCTACCTTTTTGCCAAATTTGGTGTAATTCCGTTCAGCAGTTCGGGCTGTAGCTGCGATGAAACGATCCTGTGGAAAAATGAATGGGGAAAACACGTTTTGGGACCCCCCTTTTTTCTCGGCCCCCGCTTGACGAATCACCCCGAGACTTTCAGGGTAGGAGCAGACCGGAGCGGGCCACAAAGTTTGAACATTTCGCGAAGATTCGTCAACCGGCGCAAGAGTTATTTCAAATAGAATGTTGCGGATTTCCTATGGAAAATAGGTCCTAACTATAACTATCTACTGGCGACCCTCGGGATTGAGGAGGAATTAATTCTCCAACTTAAAACGCGCCACAGGGCGTGTTTGCAGACATGTCACCTCAGGCCCCACCCCCTTCCTTCACCATTGTGCAAATATTCCTCTAAAATCAGCCGAACTACGAATTCCGATTTACTCACCTGTTATCAGGAGAGACCACAGTGCTGCATCTTTGAGCTCAGTACTGATCCTGAAAAGTAATTTTAACCGTACTTACCAGTAACTTGAATTTCCTTCCATAGGCTAACATTGACTGGTTTCACTTGAAAATTCTTCTAAGTGTGGAGTTTTGGAACTTTATAATATTCCTCTAAAATCAACCGAACTACGAATTCCGATTTACTCACCTGTTATCAGGAGAGACCACAGTGCTCCATCTTTGAGCCCAGTACTAATCCTGAAAAGTAATTTTAACCATACTTACCAGTAACTTGAATTTCCTTCCATAGGATATCATTGCCTGCTTTTTGCTGAAAAAGTTTCTAAGTGTCGATTTTTTAAATTTACAAATATTCCTCTAAAATCAGCAGAACTACGAATTCCGATTTACTCACCTGTTATCAGGAGAGACCTCAGTGCTGCATCTTTGAGCCCAGCACTGACCCTGAAAAGTAATTCTAACCGTACTTAACAGTAACTTGTATTTCCTTCCATAGGAATCCATTGTCTGGTTTTCAGCAGAAAAGTTTCAAAGTGTCGATTTTCACAAACTACAAATATTCCTTAAAAATCGCCTGTATGACTTAAACGCATTCTTTCAACTGTTTACAGGAGATGCCCCAGTGCTGGATCCAGGATCCACCACTGAATAAGAAAAAGCAACGATAACACTACTTACCTGCTAAGTGAATTTCCTCCCATAGGATAACTTAGGTGATTCTATGTGAAAAAGTTTCTAAGTGTCAACTTTTAAAATACAATAATATTCCTTAAAAATCACTACTGTAACCAAAACGCTTTTACTCAACTGTTTACAGGAGATGTCCCAGGACTGAATCTAGGATCCAGTCCTGTGGTTAGAAAAGTAATCCATAAAGTAACTAATTGCATTTAACTAGAAATTCACATTGAGCTCAATGTTGCATTGTGTTTGAAATTGTGTTGGCCATTGCAACAACTGTAACTACTGTACTTAAAAGTCTATTGCCTATTTGCAAAGTATTTACACTAAAGTAAATCATTCTGAGAAAGTATATTTTGTAATGTAATGTATAATGTAATTACAATGTAATTTAAAAAATAAAATATCTAAAAATAAATAGTTTAAAAAATGTAGTAAATCAGTATCAAAAAAATAAATATAACAATTAATACATTTAAAAATTGTCATTTACAAAACCTTTGAAATTCACTGAAAAAAACCATAGGTTTCAGACATGTTATGTTAGGAATTAGCATTTAAAAAACCTTTGAAATTCACTGAAAATACCAGAGGTTTCAGGCACGTTATAGTTAGAAATTAGCATTTAAAAACCTTACAAATTCACTGAAAAAACCATAGGTTTTAGGGACAGTTATAGTTAGTTGGACATTTCACTCGTACAAAACCCGTGAAATTCCCCGTTATAGTTAGTTCAGCTAACTATAACTAGCGCCCCATAATGCACTGCTGATGACGTCACATATTACATCACTCATGACATGGTCAGTGACATCACTGATGACATCACTGATGACATCTCAAATGACATCACTGATGACATCATCCACGTGATAATCTGATGCACCTCCGTACACCCTAATATAACCTTTGATACACCCACTCTAAATTACAGACTGCCATTCGCAAAACCATAGACACTCCAACACCAATAACTACATACCCACTCACTGATTCTTAGGTCTACACACACATCCACTCACTCACCCGTACAGTCACTCATACTTACGGTCACTCAGTACAGGACTATCATATGCATTCATACTCCTATATAGACACTCAAACACCGCCACTCATCCATAGAGGTACTCACACACCTAGTAAGTAATGCAAATAATTAAACACACTGCCATTTACTCACCTATACAGTTATACACACACCAGCTCAGTTACTCATACAAATACTAGCACATTCGTACGCTCTTATACAATCACTGATACAAGCACACACTCATCCATACAGTCACTAACACAATCACACACTCTCGCTTATAGCCATTTATATACTCCAACAAACATATATACTGCCTTTCACATATGTAGTTACTCACACTTGTACCACTGAGATATACATTCACTCACTAACACACCCATACACACACTCACCCACCCATTCAGACCATCACAGATGCACTCTTGAAACCATCCACCCAGTGAATCACCCACTCACACATCTATGCACAGAGTCGCACACACCCCACCCACACAAACACTCAGGCACCCATACAGATACTCAGACAACCAATCAATAACTCATATAGACACTCATGTAGCTATTCACAAACCCATGCAGCCACTTACACAGCAACAGACAGACGGATACAGACATTCACCCAGTTTAGTCACTAACCCATGCATTCAGTAAGATACGTTTAATCACTCACTTATAGTTAGTCACGCACCTACTAAATCATCCATACAGACACTTATACACCCACTCATTCTTCAATACGCCTTTCCCTATATATATTAAAAATATTTAAACTTTACAGAAACACACAGTCACTGGATGATGTCATCAGTGATGTCATTTGAGATGTCATCAGTGATGTCACTGACCATGTCATGAGTGATGTAATATGTGATGTCATCAGCAGTGCATTGCGGGCGCGAGTTATAGTTAGCTGAACTAACTATAACGGGGAATTTCACGGGTTTTGAACGAGTGAAATGTCCAACTAACTATAACTGTCCCTAAAACCTATGGTTTTTTCAGTGAATATATATATATGTATATATGTCTATGTATGTATATTATCTACTGGCGGTCGCCAGTAGATAGTTATAGTTAGGACCTATTTTCCATAGGTAATCCGCGACATTCTATTTGAAATAACTCTCTTGCTGGTTGACGAATCTTCGCGAAAGTTTCAAACTTTATGGCCCGCTACGGTCCGCTCCTACCCTGAAAGTCTCGGGGTGATTCGTCAAGCGGGGGCCGAGAAAAAGGGGGGTCCCAAAACGTGTTTTCCCATTCATTTTCCCATAGGAAACTTTAGACACGACTACAGCCCGAACTGCTGAACGGAATTACACCAAATTTGGCAAAGAGGTAGTTCTTAGTTCAGAAAGAACCCTTTTGTTAAATGGTGTAAATCCGTTCAGTAGTTCCTGTGAAAATCAAAAGGAAAATCACATATATATCTATGGCCGCGTCGGATTCGCGCACCCTCCCGAACACGAGCTGCATGCTAATTGGCTGTCAAGTGGCTGTCAACACTCCAAATCAGGAAGTGTTGGCAGCCATTTTGTATCCTCGGTAGAACCGAGGGACAGAAACAAGTGCGCAAAGTGCAAAAGGGGGCAGGGTAGAAGCACCCTGACCCCTAGGTCTGCTCAGGGGTCCCACAAGGACCCCCTGAGCAGAAAAAGCATTTTTTAAAAAAATCGGCGGGATGCGCTCAGGGTGCGCGAATCCCGCCGAAAAACAAGCGCGGTCTCCGCGCTTGTTAGTTAATTGGCCCCGGGTGGGCCAAGTCCCGGGGGCATGGGGGGTATTTATAATATGTGGGGGCCTCTAAGGCCTCCAAGCCCCGAGGACCGCCACCCCCGGGGCTTTAAAATAAATGGTGCGGGAGGGCTCTCGGCCCTCCCGCAGCCCCGAGACCGCCACCTCCCGGGGCTTCTTGAAATATTGTTTTATAAATTTACCTGTGTGGGGGCTCGAGCCCCCACACGCCCGAGACCGCCACCTCCCCGGGGCACTAAAAATGTCAATATGGGGGTCCATTACGGACCTCCAGAGCCCCGGGACCACCACCTCCCGGGGCTTTGTCAATGGAGGGAGGGGGCCGCGCGACCCCTCCTGGAGCCTATAATGGCTCTGGGGACCACCACCCCCAGGGCCGGCTCCTGCAGTGTCCCGGGTGCCTACCCCGGGACACTGTAGTTTGCTATGACAGGACGGGAGCCTCGCGGCTCCCGTCCTGTCATAGCAAACTTGGTTTGAATTTTGAAGAGAGAGCAGGAAACCTGCTCTCTCTTTCAAAATGCAAACCCAATTAGCTTTCCACATGGGGAGCAGCATGTTAGCTGCTCCCCATGTGGAAAAGCAATACCGCTCGCGCAGGAGGCGGGGAGCCGGCTGGGACTGTGGGGGATTGGGGACCCCCACAGTCCCCAACGAAGAGGGCCAGCCCTGGGGGATGGGGTCCCTGGGGCAAGTAGTGGCCCGGGAGGGAGCCACGCGGCCCCCTCCCCAAAAATAATCATTTAAAAAAAAAAAAAAAAGGCCTGCCCGGGGGATGGGGTCCCGGGGCAAAAGGAGGCCTGAGGAGGGGGCCACGCAGCCCCCTCCTTAAAATGTATTTCAAAGTGTGGCCATGCCCGGGGATGGGGTCCCCGGGGCCGGATTCGACCATGGGAGGGGCCACGCGGCCCCTTCCCGTTTAATTTTTTAAAAAGGGATAAGGCCCAGGGAAATGGGGTCCCCAGGGCCCAAAAATAGGAAAAAGTAAGGGGGCCACACAGCCCCCTTGAGAGGGAAAAACGATCGGGCCGCAGGCCCGCCCCTTCCTTTACCACGAGCGCGTTTGCAGATGGGGAGCAGATTCCCCTTCAATACTGAGGGTCCCTGGGGCCAACTAGCCCACCAGGAACCTCCAGTATGCGTCAGGGGCTGCGTTGCAGAGAGGTGTACAGAGGCCACGCCCTTTTTACACCTCTCTGCAACGCAGCTCTGTGGCGCTTTTGGAGGTACATGGTGAGCTAGTTGGCCCCCAGGGACCCTCAGTATTCAAGGGGACTTAATTCTCCAACTTAAAACGCGCCACGGGGCGCGTTTGCACAGTGGTGAAGGGAGGGGCGGGGCTTCAGGTGACATGTGTGCAAACAGGCCCCGTGGCGCGTTTTAAGATGGGGAATTAAATCCCCTTCAATCCTGAGGGTCCCTGGGGGCCAACTAGCCCACCAGGTACCTCCAGTAAGCGCCACGGAGCTGCGTTGCAGAGTGTTGTAAAAGGGGCATGGCCTCTGTACACCTCTCTGCAACACAGCCCCTGGCGCATACTGGAGGTTCCTAGTGGGCTAGTTGGCCCCTAGGGACCCTCAGGATTGAGGAGGAATTAATTCTCCAACTTAAAACGCGCCACAGGGCGTGTTTGCAGACATGTCACCTCAGGCCCCACCCCTTCCTTCACCATTGTGCAAATATTCCTCTAAAATCAGCCGAACTACGAATTCCGATTTACTCACCTGTTATCAGGAGAGACCTCAGTGCTGCATCTTTGAGCCCAGTACTGATCCTGAAAAGTAATTTTAACCGTACTTACCAGTAACTTGAATTTCCTTCCATAGGCTAACATTGACTGGTTTCACTTGGAAATTCTTCTAAGTGTGCAGTTTTGGAACTTTATAATATTCCTCTAAAATCAGCCGAACTACGAATTCCGATTTACTCACCTGTTATCAGGAGAGACCTCAGTGCTGCATCTTTCAGCCCAGTACTGATCCTGAAAAGTAATTTTAACCGTACTTACCAGTAACTTGAATTTCCTTCCATAGGATATCATTGCCTGCTTTTTGCTGAAAAAGTTTCTAAGTGTCGATTTTGAAACATACAAATATTCCTCTAAAATCAGCCGAAATACGAATTCCGATTTACTCACCTGTTATCAGGAGAGACCTCAGTGCTGCATCTTTCAGCCCAGTACTGATCCTGAAAAGTAATTTTAACCGTACTAACCAGCAACTTGAATTTCCTTCCATAGGCTAACATTGACTGGTTTCACTTGGAAATTCTTCTAAGTGTGGAGTTTTGGAACTTTATAATATTCCTCTAAAATCAACCGAACTACGAATTCCGATTTACTCACCTGTTATCAGGAGAGAACCCAGTGCTGCATCTTTTAGCCCAGCACTGACCCTGAAAAGTAATTCTAACCGTACTTACCAGTAACTTATATTTCCTTCCATAGGAATCCATTGTCTGGTTTTCAGCAGAAAAGTTTCAAAGTGTCGATTTTCACAAACTACAAATATTCCTTAAAAATCGCCTGTATGACTTAAACGCATTCTTTCAACTGTTTACAGGAGATGCACCAGTGCTGGATCCAGGATCCAACACTGAGTAAGAAAAAGTAACGATAACACTACTTACCTGCTAAGTGAATTTCCTCCCATAGGATAACATTGGTGATTCTATGTGAAAAAGTTTCTGAGTGTCAACTTTTAAAATACAATAATATTCCTTAAAAATCACTACTGTAACCAAAACGCTTTTACTCAACTGTTTACAGGAGATGTCCCAGGACTGAATCTAGGATCCAGTCCTGTGGTTAGAAAAAGTAATCCATAAAGTAACTAATTGCATTTAACTAGAAATTCACATTGAGCTCAATGTTGCATTGTGTTTGAAATTGTGTTGGCCATTGCAACAACTGTAACTACTGTACTTAAAAGTCTATTGCCTATTTGCAAAGTATTTACACTAAAGTAAATCATTCTGAGAAAGTATATTTTGTAATGTAATGTATAATGTAATTACAATGTAATTTAAAAAATAAAATATCTAAAAATAAATAGTTTAAAAAATGTAGTAAATCAGTATCAAAAAATAAATATAACAATTAATACATTTAAAAATTGTCATTTACAAAACCTTTGAAATTCACTGAAAAAAACCATAGGTTTCAGACATGTTATGTTAGGAATTAGCATTTAAAAAACCTTTGAAATTCACTGAAAATACCAGAGGTTTCAGGCACGTTATAGTTAGAAATTAGCATTTAAAAACCTTACAAATTCACTGAAAAAACCATAGGTTTTAGGGACAGTTATAGTTAGTTGGACATTTCACTCGTACAAAACCCGTGAAATTCCCCCGTTATAGTTAGTTCAGCTAACTATAACTAGCGCCCCGCAATGCACTGCTGATGACGTCACATATTACATCACTCATGACATGGTCAGTGACATCACTGATGACATCACTGATGACATCTCAAATGACATCACTGATGACATCATCCACGTGATAATCTGATGCACCTCCGTACACCCTAATATAACCTTTGATACACCCACTCTAAATTACAGACTGCCATTCGCAAAACCATAGACACTCCAACACCAATAACTACATACCCACTCACTGATTCTTAGGTCTACACACACATCCACTCACTCACCCGTACAGTCACTCATACTTACGGTCACTCAGTACAGGACTATCATATGCATTCATACTCCTATATAGACACTCAAACACCGCCACTCATCCATAGAGGTACTCACACACCTAGTAAGTCATGCAAATAATTAAACACACTGCCATTTACTCACCTATACAGTTATACACACACCAGCTCAGTTACTCATACAAATACTAGCACATTCGTACGCTCTTATACAATCACTGATACAAGCACACACTCATCCATACAGTCACTAACACAATCACACACTCTCGCTTATAGCCATTTATATACTCCAACAAACATATATACTGCCTTTCACATATGTAGTTACTCACACTTGTACCACTGAGATATACATTCACTCACTAACACACCCATACACACACTCACCCACCCATTCAGACCATCACAGATGCACTCTTGAAACCATCCACCCAGTGAATCACCCACTCACACATCTATGCACAGAGTCGCACACACCCCACCCACACAAACACTCAGGCACCCATACAGATACTCAGACAACCAATCAATAACTCATATAGACACTCATGTAGCTATTCACAAACCCATGCAGCCACTTACACAGCAACAGACAGATGGATACAGACATTCACCCAGTTTAGTCATTAACCCATGCATTCAGTAAGATACGTTTAATCACTCACTTATAGTTAGTCACGCACCTACTAAATCATCCATACAGACACTTATACACCCACTCATTCTTCAATACGCCTTTCCCTATATATATTAAAAATATTTAAACTTTACAGAAACACACAGTCACTGGATGATGTCATCAGTGATGTCATTTGAGATGTCATCAGTGATGTCACTGACCATGTCATGAGTGATGTAATATGTGATGTCATCAGCAGTGCATTGCGGGGGCGCGAGTTATAGTTAGCTGAACTAACTATAACGGGGGAATTTCACGGGTTTTGAACAAGTGAAATGTCCAACTAACTATAACTGTCCCTAAAACCTATGGTTTTTTCAGTGAATATATATATATGTATATATGTCTATGTATGTATATTATCTACTGGCGGTCGCCAGTAGATAGTTATAGTTAGGACCTATTTTCCATAGGAAATCCGCGACATTCTATTTGAAATAACTCTCTTGCTGGTTGACGAATCTTCGCGAAAGTTTCAAACTTTATGGCCCGCTACGGTCCGCTCCTACCCTGAAAGTCTCGGGGTGATTCGTCAAGCGGGGGCCGAGAAAAAAGGGGGGTCCCAAAACGTGTTTTCCCCATTCATTTTCCCATAGGAAACTTTAGACACGACTACAGCCTGAACTGCTGAACGGAATTACACCAAATTTGGCAAAGAGGTAGTTCTTAGTTCAGAAAGAACCCTTTTGTTAAATGGTGTAAATCCGTTCAGTAGTTCCTGTGAAAATCAAAAGGAAAATCACATATATATCTATGGCACGCGTCGGATTCGCGCACCCTCCCGAACACGAGCTGCATGCTAATTGGCTGTCAAGTGGCTGTCAACACTCCAAATCAGGAAGTGTTGGCAGCCATTTCTGTCCTCGGTAGAACCGAGGGACAGAAACAAGTGCGCAAAGTGCAAAAGGGGCAGGGTAGAAACACCCTGACCCCTAGGTCTGCTCAGGGGTCCCACAAGGACCCCCTGGGCAGAAAAAGCATTTTTAAAAAAATCGGCAGGATGCGCTCAGGGTGCGCGAATCCTGCCGAAAAGAAAAACGAGCGCGGTCTCCCGCGCTTTGTTAGTTAATTGGCCCCGGGTGGGCCAAGTCCCGGGGGCATGGGGGGTATTTATAATATGTGGGGGCCTCTAAGGCCCCCAAGCCCCGGGGACCGCCACCCCTGGGGCTTTAAAAATAAATGGTGCGGGAGGGCTCTCGGCCTCCCGCAGCCCTCGGGACCGCCACCTCCCGGGGCTTCTTGAAATATTGTTTTATAAATTTGACCTGTGTGGGGGCTCGAGGCTCCCCACACGCCCAGGGACCGCCACCTCCCGGGGCACTAAAAATGTCAATATGGGGGTCCATTACGGACCCCCAGAGCGCCGGGACCACCACCTCCCCGGGCTTTGTCAATGGAGGGGGCCGCGCGTCCCCCTCCTGGAGCCTATAATGGCTCTGGGGACCACCACCCCCAGGGCCGGCTCCTGCAGTGTCCCGGGTGCCTACCCCGGGACACTGTAGTTTGCTATGACAGGACGGGAGCCTCGCGGCTCCCGTCCTGTCATAGTAAACTTGGTTTGCATTTTGAAAGAGAGAGCAGGAAACCTGCTCTCTTTCAAAATGCAATCCAATCAGCTTTCCACATGGTGAGCAGCATGTTAGCTGCTCCCCATGTGGAAAGCAACTGCTGGCTCGCGCAGGAGGCGGGGAGCCGGCTGGGACTGTGGGGGATTGGGGACCCCCACAGTCCCCAACGAAGAGGGCCAGCCCCGGGGGATGGGGTCCCTGGGGCAAGTAGTGGCCCGGGAGGAGGCCACGCGGCCCCTCCCCAAAAATAATCATTTAAAAAAAAAAAAAGGCCTGCCCCGGGGATGGGGTCCCCGGGGCAAAAGGGAGGCCTGAGGAGGGGGCCACGCAGCCCCCTCCTTAAAAATTTATTTCAGAGTGTGGCCATGCCCGGGGATGGGGTCCCGGGGCCGGATTCGGCCATGGGAGGGGCCACGCGGCCCCCTTCCCGTTTAATTTTTTTAAAAAAAGGGATAAGGTCCAGGGAAATGGGGTCCCCAGGGCCCAAAAATAGGAAAAAGTAAGGGGGCTACACAGCCCCCTTGGGGAGAAAGCGATCGGGCGCAGGCCCCGCCCCTTCCTTTACCACGAGCGCGTTTGCAGATGGGGGAACGATTCCCCTTCAATACTGGGGGCCCTGGGGCCAACTAGCCCACCAGGAACCTCCAGTATGCGCCAGAGGCTGCGTTGCAGAGAGGTGTACAGAGGCCACGCCCCTTTACACCTCTCTGCAACGCAGCTCTGTGGCGCTTTTGGAGGTACATGGTGAGCTAGTTGGCCCCCAGGGACCCTCAGTATTCAAGGGGACTTAATCCCCCAACTTAAAACGCGCCACGGGCGCGTTTGCACAGTGGTGAAGGGAGGGCGGGGCTTCAGGTGACATGTGTGCAAACAGGCCCCGTGGCGCGTTTTAAGATGGGGAATTAAATCCCTTCAATCCTGAGGGTCTGAGGGCCAACTAGCCCACCAGGTACCTCCAGTAAGCGCCACGGAGCTGCGTTGCAGAGTGTTGTAAAGGGGCATGGCCTCTGTACACCTCTCTGCAACACAGCCCCTGGCGCATACTGGAGGTTCCTGGTGGGCTAGTTGGCCCCTAGGGACCCTCAGGATTGAGGAGGAATTAATTCTCCAACTTAAAACGCGCCACAGGGCGTGTTTGCAGACATGTCACCTCAGGCCCCACCCCTTCCTTCACCATTGTGCAAATATTCCTCTAAAATCAGCCGAACTACTAATTCCGATTTACTCACCTGTTATCAGGAGAGACCTCAGTGCTGCATCTTTGAGCCCAGTACTGATCCTGAAAAGTAATTTTAACCGTACTTACCAGTAACTTGAATTTCCTTCCATAGGCTAACATTGACTGGTTTCACTTGAAATTCTTCTAAGTGTGCAGTTTTGGAACTTTATAATATTCCTCTAAAATCAGCCGAACTACGAATTCCGATTTACTCACCTGTTATCAGGAGAGACCTCAGTGCTGCATCTTTCAGCCCAGTACTGATCCTGAAAAGTAATTTTAACCGTACTTACCAGTAACTTGAATTTCCTTCCATAGGATATCATTGCCTGCTTTTTGCTGAAAAAGTTTCTAAGTGTCGATTTTTGAAACATACAAATATTCCTCTAAAATCAGCCAAAATACGAATTCCGATTTACTCACCTGTTACAGGAGAGACCTCAGTGCTGCATCTTTCAGCCCAGTACTGATCCTGAAAAGTAATTTTAACCGTACTAACCAGCAACTTGAATTTCCTTCCATAGGCTAACATTGACTGGTTTCACTTGGAAATTCTTCTAAGTGTGGAGTTTTGGAACTTTATAATATTCCTCTAAAATCAACCGAACTACGAATTCCGATTTACTCACCTGTTATCAGGGAGAGAACCCAGTGCTGCATCTTTTAGCCCAGCACTGACCCTGAAAAGTAATTCTAACCGTACTTTACCAGTAACTTATATTTCCTTCCATAGGAATCGATTGTCTGGTTTTCAGCAGAAAAGTTTCAAAGTGTCGAATTTTCACAAACTACAAATATTCCTTAAAAATCGCCTGTATGACTTAAACGCATTCTTTCAACTGTTTACAGGAGATGCACCAGTGCTGGATCCAGGATCCAACACTGAGTAAGAAAAATAACGATAACACTACTTACCTGCTAAGTGAATTTCCTCCCATAGGATAACATTGGTGATTCTATGTGAAAAAGTTTCTAAGTGTCAACTTTTAAAATACAATAATATTCCTTAAAAATCACTACTGTAACCAAAACGCTTTTACTCAACTGTTTACAGGAGATGTCCCAGGACTGAATCTAGGATCCAGTCCTGTGGTTAGAAAAGTAATCCATAAAGTAACTAATTGCATTTAACTAGAAATTCACATTGAGCTCAATGTTGCATTGTGTTTGAAATTGTGTTGGCCATTGCAACAACTGTAACTACTGTACTTAAAAGTCTATTGCCTATTTGCAAAGTATTTACACTAAAGTAAATCATTCTGAAAGTATATTTTTGTAATGTAATGTATAATGTAATTACAATGTAATTTAAAAATAAAATATCTAAAAATAAATAGTTTAAAAAAATGTAGTAAATCAGTATCAAAAAAATAAATATAACAATTAATACATTTAAAAATTGTCATTTACAAAACCTTTGAAATTCACTGAAAAAAACCATAGGTTTCAGACATGTTATGTTAGGAATTAGCATTTAAAAAACCTTTGAAATTCACTGAAAATACCAGAGGTTTCAGGCACGTTATAGTTAGAAATTAGCATTTAAAAACCTTACAAATTCACTGAAAAAACCATAGGTTTTAGGGACAGTTATAGTTAGTTGGACATTTCACTCGTACAAAACCCGTGAAATTCCCCGTTATAGTTAGTTCAGCTAACTATAACTAGCGCACCCGCAATGCACTGCTGATGACGTCACATATTACATCACTCATGACATGGTCAGTGACATCACTGATGACATCACTGATGACATCTCAAATGACATCACTGATTACATCACTGATGACATCATCCATGTAATAATTTGATGCATCTTCTCACACCCTAATATAACCTTTGATACACCCACACTAAATTACAGACTGCCATTCTCAAAACCATAGACACTGCAACACCAATAACTACATACCCACTCACTGATTCTTAGGTTTACACACACATCCACTCACTCACCCGTACAGTCACTCATACTTATGGTCACTCAGTACAGGACTATCATATGTACTCATACAGCTATATAGACACTCACACACCGCCACTCATCCATAGAGGTACTCACACACCTAGTCAGTCATGCAAATAATTAATCACACTGCCATTTACTCACCTATACAGTTATACACACACCAGCTCAATTACTCATACAAATACTAGCACATTCTTATGCTCTTATACAATCACTGATACAAGCACACACTCATCCATACAGCCACTCTCACAATCACACACTCTCACTTATAGCCATTTATATACTCCAACACACATATATACTGCCTTTCACATATGTAGTTACTCACACATGTACCACTGAGATATACATTCACTCACCAACACACCCATACACACACTCACCCACCCATACAGTCCATCACAGATGCACTCTTGAAACCATGCACCCAGTGAATCACCCACTCACACATCTATGTACAGAGTCACACACACCACACCCACACAAACACTCAGGCACCCTTACAGATACTCAGACAACCAATCAATAACCCATATAGACACTCATGTAGCTATTCGCAAAACCATGCAGCCGCTTACACACCAACAGACAAACGGATACAGACATTCACACAGTTTAGTCACTAACCCATGCATTCAGTAAGATACGTTTAATCACTCACTTATAGAGTCAGTCACGCACCTACTAAATCATCCATTCAGACACTTATACACCCACTCATTCTTCAATACGCCTTTCCTATATATATTAAACATATTTAAACTTTACAGAAACACACAGTCACTGGATGATGTCATCAGTGATGTCATCAGTGATGTCATTTGAGATGTCATCAGTGATGTCATCAGTGATGTCACTGACCATGTCATGAGTGATGTAATATGTGACGTCATCAGCAGTGCATTGCGGGCGCGAGTTATAGTTAGCTGAACTAACTATAACGGGGAATTTCACGGGTTTTGTACGAGTGCAATGTCCAACTAACTATAACTGTCCCTAAAACCTATGGTTTTTTCAGTGAATTTCAAAGGTTTTTTAAATGCTAATTTCTAACTATAACGTGTCTGAAACCTATGGTTTTTTCAGTGAATATATATATGTATATGACTAATTGCACCAAAGAAATAAGATCATTTATTGGAAAATAGTGAAAAGATGTTATTAAAGACAGGTCAGTAACTACCTGAAAGTTAAAACCAAGATCCCAATTGAGCATATAGTACACAGAAATTACATGGGAAAGGAGCACATGAAGAAGAGAATAAAAGAGAGTGAGAACAAACAGTGAAACTGGCCTGCTAAATATGCAAAAAGTACACCCACAATCATGCCTGAAGTCCTAATGCCATTACTGCGAGTGAAATTAAAAGGAAGAACAGTTCGCTTCAACCTCTTGTTAGTGAGCAGAATGCACATGAGAGGGTTGTGTATTAAACAAATATCAGAAAACTGTATAAAAACTACTTCACGCAACGGACATCTACTATAAATGTAAGGAAGTCACAGTAGAGTGAGGTCATCAGAACAAATACTGAATTGCAGGTCAATAAATCTAAGTAGGGGTATCAGTGCAAAAAATGGGGTGCTTCTACTCATTAATAGATGGTCAATAACCTAGTAGTATCTGTGGAAATAGAAAGAAAATACTCATTGACAAAATGGGGTTTGCGAGAGGGTTGGAAAAATGCACACGAAATTGAGAAGCGAAGGAGGGGTGGGGGTCGCAAAGCAAAGTAAATGTGTCTAACAGCAGTCAGTTAGGTCAGAATGTAAAATTCAGAAAGCACTGTTATGTTATGTTATAGGCATTTATATTGCACACGGCTACTCAAGAGTGTCCCGGCGCGGAAGCCAAATGAAAACGGTGAGGAGCTGAAAGGCAACTGCAAATTTGATAAAAAGCATACCAGTTGCTCAGAAATTGGTTTGGAATGGAGTGTTGAGTCTGCGTTGTAGTGTATTGGTTTGTGTGTGCACAAGTGAGGGAAATGTGTAAAAGGGTTAAAATTACCACCATGTTGAACAGTGGCTGGATGAGAATTTGGGAATGAGAAAACTTAGGTTTCAATCAAAATAAAAATAATGGTAAGTTAAGAAATTGTAGTGCAGAAGAGTCAGCTATGATAAACGGAGTTAAAGACTGAAAGGAATAGAAGAATAGAGATGCATGGAATTAATTACAAGTATACAGGTGAGTGCCGATTTTTCCAAATCACTGGAGCAGCCCACCCCAGATGCGAGGATCAGGGTGCCGAATTGCTGTACATGGTATGGTCCTGCCCCACATTAGTTGATTATTGAGAAGGAATGGTTGACTGTATCAAAAAGATCACCTACAAGTCCATCCCTTGTACTCCGCTGGCCTGCTTAAGGGGGGTTTTCACGACCCAACAAATGTAAAATTACTACCAGATTTGTTGATCTGTCCCTAGTCCTCGTGAAGAGGGATATTACCATGCACTGGAAGGCCCAAAGGGGCCCCAGATTGATTAAATGGAGGGAAGACCTTGCCAGGTGGGTGGGATATGAAAACGCAGTACTGTACCGAGAGGCATGAAGGGGTCATGGACCGATGGATATGGCCAAGGCGTGGGATCATCTAGTGATTTGCCTCAAATAGCCTGAACTAGTAACCCCTGATCATTCCACATGTCATGAGAGTGGATCAGAGGAGGGGCAGAATTAGACACACAAACTGTTGTCCTACTGTGGGAAGAATGGGATACTACTGTGTAAATATTCAAGGTGAAGTTCATAGGGAGTGGTACATAATGTGAAATGACATTGTAACGGACTGGAGTTTAAGTGGGGCAGCGATTGGGGTGAGCTACTGTTTGTGCTGGAAAGAGTTGATTCTACTCTCAAACGATGTACCTTAACTAAATATCCTTCAATAGCTTCAATGTGCCTATGTGAAGGCTGTTACTTGCCACAAGTTGACGTGACTGATGTAACAAGTACTGACCCAGACGAGTAGTGTTTGTATTGATGGAAACTTCAATAAAATTTTGTTTACATTTTTTTTTTATTAAATGCAATGCACAATGCCGGAGGAGCTCTAACTATGCGTGACTAGGCATTATAGTGCAGGTATGCGGATACCTGCATTAAAATGTGTGGTAGTGGGCAGGGATGCAATTGTAAGGATTTATGCTCTGGTGAAGAGGTGTGGCGCAGTGGCCAGGGCTGACGCCGGAACACGGGGGCTCATGGTTCGATCCCCGGCGCCGGCGGCAGGTCAGACCAGCACAATGTGATTCTGGGCAATAGCTCGCTTAATCTTCCCAACGGCCCCCAGCGCCTTGACGCCCTCGGGTAATTGTTCGCGCTTTAAAAATACTGGATTTACATTTACATTTAGTGTGCCTTTGAAGTTGGGGGTGGTTCAAATGGTGTCCCTTTGAACCACAGATGTCTCCAATAAATTTCAGTGCTGTCTGCCATGAGGCAGTAGAATCACAACTTAATCTTTAGCGGGGCAATGATCTGGCTCCAGAGGCCACGTGTCAAAACCTCTTCCTCCAATCTATCCAGCCAGGCCAGCAAATGGCAGAGGTCTGTCATTCCATTTGCATGCCCAGTGTTTTATTGCTATTGCTGGGGAATGCCCAGATGTGCTCCCCCAACCTCCAATGTTGACTGGAGCCAAGCACAAAGGCACACAAAGAGTTTTAGATCATACAACCACACCCTTTCTACAAGTGCCATTTCTCCGCAAGTCATGACAAAACCTTTACTACTGGAAAGGGTCCCTCACTGCAAATCCAATGAGAGGAAATATTATGAGGTGCTCCACCGCAATCCACTATTGCAACCTGAAGTAATTTCACCCCTTTCCCCACGTTAGCCTATGGGAAGAGCAAACCTCATGGGTAGTGAAAACACACATGGGTATTCCTCACTACTTGCCGGGAACACACGTGTGCACCACGCAGTTCCAGGATGTTCAGGCCCACGTCCCCACAAGTGTATCTCTCTCCTGCTGAAGTATGGCACAAGTAGTTATACTGTAGTGTGCTTTTCAAGTTTGGGGAGGTGCAGAGTGTTTCCCTATTAGCCAAAGATGTATCCCCAAAATTTCAGTACTGCCTGCCATTAGGCCATGGAATGCAGATCTTAATTTCTAGTGGGGCCATAATCTGGCTCCCAGAGGCCAAGTGTCAAAACCTCTTACTCTAATCTATCCAGCCAGGCCCTCAAATGGCAGAGGTCTGTCGTTCCAGTTGCATGCCCCATGTTTATAGCTGACTCTGTGGAATGCACAGATGTGCTCCTCCAGCATGGACTAGAGTCAAACTAAAAAGCACACAAAGAGTTTTAGAGCAGACAAATTCCCACTTTCTAGAAGTTGCATTTCTAAGCTAGTAATGCCAAATCCCTCTTTGCCACAGGAGAGGGTTTGCCATTGTGAATCCAATGATAGGAAACATTATGAGGCTGCTCCACTGTAAGCCACTATTGCAGCCTGAAGTAAGCTCAGCCATTCCCCCATGTTAAGCTATGGGAAGAGCAAACCTCATAGATAGTAAAGCATACATTGGTATTCTTCACTACCTGGGCAGAGAACACACATGTACCTTCCCTGCCGTTCACCTACCACTTGTTTCACCTCTTAAGACTTATCCCATGTTTGCCTTAGTGGTTGTGAGATGTACCCTCAGGATTGGCCAGTGGTTTAAAAAGGCCAACCTGAGCATAAGTTCAATTGTGCACACCTAGGCCTGCCATGGCAGGCTTGACACATGCCTAAAAACATCATAGGTTCAAGTGTGCACCCACAGGCCTGCAATGGCAGGTTGGAGACATCAGGTAAGCACCACTTCATAACATGTGTAGGAAGAGAACGCACACTTTCACACTGCATTTGCAGTGGGAAAGTGCCCAGAGCCCTAAGGCCACTAACAGAGAATCAGCAAACTCCCTGAGGAAAAATAGAAAAAGTTAGGGGAAACACTACCAAAGCATGTCAGGTCTAACAGCCGTTGTCAGACTTTAAGATCACCAGAACACCCCAGGTTGCAAAGATGTTCTTGAGTGATAGATGAGAGATTTATGATCAATGAAAAATGGGAATATTCATCAACGATCACCATCACATGATGTCCGTTGTGAAGAGGACCAAAGAAGTCCACTGCAATTCTTTCCCATGCATGCATTGGCAACTCTGACATGTTTAATGGGCGTTGAGTGGTTTTTGATGACAGGCAGTTGCAACAATTCTACAATGTCCTTCATGGGCTACATCAACTATCTGTTGTCGCAGATTCTCGAACCTCTTAGAATAATACCTTCCTGAATAACAAACAGTTCATCTTTGACTTTCTTAAACTTTTGATATTCAATGTCACTGGTAAGAGGTCGAGGGTGCTGGTACCAAGACTGATGTGTAATAATGTCTTTCAATTTCAGTATGTCACTATCTTGATTTGTGACAGTGACAATTTGTTCCAACGAAATGGCAGCTGGCGTGCTTGATTTCATTATAAAATGTATGTAAGCATTGGCCGTCTTAGAAGGGGTGACAGGGTATTGTAGATGCACTCATGAGAAGTAATCGGCAGGGTTCTGATATTTCCCTGGATGATGCCCGATGGTGTAGTTGTACTCTTGTAATTGCAGTCACCAACGTTCAATGCAAGGAGGCATTTTTGCTTTGGATTGCCAAAGATAGTCAACAATGCTTGATGATCAGTCACAAGTGTGAAGGGCCTCCAATACAAAAATACATGGAAATGTTCACAAGCCCACACCACTGCTAAGCTTTCTTTCTCAGGTTGTAAATAAGCACATTCAGTTTGGGGCAAACTTCAACTTGCATGCACTACAATACCTCTTCGAGCATTTGGGTGTCCGCTGTGCTGTGTAAGGATGGCTGCCCAACCTGACAGGGCTAGCCTCAACAACAATATCAGTATGAAGCTTTGGATCAAAATATGCCATTTCCGTAGTGTTCTCCATAGCTTGTCTGGCTTTCTGGAAGCTTTGCTCACATTTATGTGATCAAAGAAAAGAAACATTCTTTTTTGCCAAGTCTCTTAATGCCCCACTGACAGTGACAAAGTCTTGTATGTATCTAGAGCAATAGCTGGCCATGCCAAGGAATGAACGTAACATGGAAACATCTTGTGGGGGCCAAGCAGTTAGCAGTGCTTGCACTTTAGCTGGATTGGATGACATGCCCCCATCAGAAGAGATATGGCCAAAGAATTTCAACTTTGTATTATGAAACTCACATTTCTCAGCATTCAAAGTTAAACCGGCATCAGCGAGCAGCTGACGCACACGCGTGAGAGCTTTGTTATGTTCCTTTAATGCACCTCCGAAAACCAATATGCCCAGTGTAATTGAAAGCATTCATGACAGGCTGTATGATATGTCGAATGACATCTTGGAATAGCTCGCAGCTGATGACACACCAAAACTTAATTTCTTGTAAGGGAACAGACCAACATGTGCAGAAAAGGTTGTAATGTACCTGAAATTCTCCTTGAGTTCCAACAGATGATATCGTTTATTCAGATCCAGGCGAGAGAATACCTTTGCACCATTCAATTGTTTTTATCATGTCAGCAATGTGTGGACCTGGATGTTGTTCTCTTTCAATTGCCTTGTTTGCTTGACGCATATCCATGCACTTTGTACAGCTCCTTTACTGTCCTTTTTGGGTACTACCACTAGGGGAGAAATCCATGGAGTGGAACATTCAATGATATTGTGTTTGAGTAAGGATTCAAGTTCTTTTTCAACAGCTTCCTATAAGTGAAAGGCAATTTGACTGTGTCTTTGAGCTGTAAGACGGACATTCTCATTAATGTGTAATTGGACTTTCATAGTCTTGAGTTTTCCCAACCCATGAAACAATAAAGGGAATTGAATTACTATTTCGTGATGAGCATTCGTGTTACAGTTTACATATGTCACAATATGGTTCTCCTTTACAGAGGCTTTGTAAATCTGCCCAATGGCTGGACATTTACCTTTGTGTGGAAATGAAAAGCCACACCTGAAACACAACTTCTTTTTCTGTGGAGAATTCACTCTAAGGTCTCTTGGCCTTGTGCTTTGGCTTATTTCTCACATTCCTGACAGACTCACCTTGGGCATCTCTGGCCTCCACTTCAGCAGCTGGTCGATCAGCATGCTCTTTGGCTCTGGCAGCCATGAGAACTCGCTCCGGACTCAGAACTTCTCTCAGCATTCTTCGTCTGAATGAATCTGACAAGCATCCATCAATCACTCTGAGGCGCATAGCTTCCTCATTAAATTCTTTGAAATTACAGTGTTGGATCAGCTTATCCATCTCTCAACAAATTTGTCGATGGTCTCACCAGCTTTCTGTCGTTCTTGACTGAAGATGCACCTTTCGTAATCTACATTTGGCATTGGATTGAACTTGAGATTCAAGGCTCCTTTGATCTGACTGTCTGCAAATTTGTCAGCTCGCTGCATTTTCTCTATGACTTCTTTTACACCTTCACCAGTAAGATTCTTAAGGCACTTGATAATTTTCTGGTTATCTGCTTCCTCAATCGCATCAATGAAATCATCAAATGTCTCTATCCAGACAGTCCATCTGTCGCCAATATTCAATTTTATGGTGGTATCGAATGGCGGTGGTGGTTTCAAGAAGGCGGCAGCATTGTAACCATTTACAAGATTGGCTGACACTGAGGGTGGAGTTCCTTCCGACACCGTCTGCTGCCTGCTAGGACCTGCTTCATCCATACTATCTCTAAGGCCCTGTTTTGTGCTCTGGGTCATCTTGGACAGCCCGCAGAGTCTTGAACTCCCTCTTGATCTCCAAGAAGCCCATTGCTTTTAGGAGACCTTGGGAGTTGTTCTTGGCTACCACCCTGCAGCTTTGGTGGTGGGCCGCTTTGGGTATGGACATCTCCACAAGCACATCCCCGAGTGCTCTCGCTGGGGTTGCTTCCTCCAGCGCAGGGGCACAATGGCTCTCTTCGCTCAGCTCTGGAAAGCAGATGACTATTTTAGTATTTGAATTTAGTTGCTTGTAAAGATCTCTTTCTGCATCTAACACCTGGTTGATCTTTGCCTCGCAACATTATCACTCCATATAAATGTATGGCTTTGAATTGCGTAGTAGCACAGTACCTCTTTGTGCAGCCATTCTGCAGGTTCTCTGCCACCGCTGTGTAGACTTCTCAGTGAAGATTTAATTAACTTCAAATGATTTACATGGAACTGGGGCTGCGCTTTCACTCTATATATGCCAAACATCGATTTCGCACTTTGATGGAGGCACACGTGGAACATACAAGCAGTCTGCTGGAGCACAGCAAACTCTCTGGGAGAGAACTGTCAATCGTTGGGTTACTTATCGCCTGTCTCATTGCCAGTTGTAGCATCTTCCCAGCCTGGGTACTTGCCAATGACTACACCAGCGGCAGCTGGCAGAGGTAAACGCAGTGGGGTGGGGTGGGGCAGGGCAGGGTGTGAGGGGGTAAGTCGACGGATGACGGAATAGGTATAATAAAAAATAAAAAAATAATACCTATTCCGTTGGCTTCCTCCCCTGCCACGCCTCACCATGCTTACCTGAGCCGGCCGCCGCTGGACTACACCACACACAGAGCTTAGTATAACATGTCCTTATCCTTCTGCATGTAACTGCAAAATCAACATCCTAAACCTGCATTCACTTCACTACGCTCTAATGCTTATGTCACAGTTCTACAGAGTTCATCAGGAGCAACAATGGAGTCATTTCAAACTCACACAACACTACACTGGGAAGTAACAACAGGAGCACTTCCATATTCAGAGTGAAGGCACAGTATCCCACTGCAACAATAGTAGACTATGTGACAAGTGAAGGTTCCACTCAGCTGACAGGAAGCAATTCAAGGGTAAGTCAGTCGGCAGGTGCAGAGCTTGTAGGTCCAGTTGTCAGTTTGCAGTGCGATGCATGGATCCAAGCAGGCAGGCTGTGACACTTCACAGTGGTGTTTGTGGTGAGCAGGATCTGGTAGGGGGCCTTACCTTCCTAACTGGGTTGGATTGCTGATTTACATGGGTATATCATGTGCACTCAGTCACCATAACAGGCTTCAGTCAGGCACAATAACTAGGACCTAAAAATGAAAGCTGTTGAGCCAGCCAATCAGTTGTCTGCAATATCACAAAGTCACATCATCAGTGAGGTGCAAATCACTAAAGCTGGATATATCAGAGAGATAAAAGGAAGTATCACTGGGCATCCCATAACTATTTCATAGGAAGTCACTTCGGTCTTTGATTGGGAGTGGCTTAAATTAACCACAGTGCCAAAAGTAGAGCATCAGCCATTTGCAGTATGGCTCTTGGCCATTCAAACTCTCTACTCTATTTATAGAAGTAGACTGGTTAGCAAAATAAATTAATTGTTTAAGTCCTAGAGCCTTGCCTAGTTCTTGACCCTCGGACACAAAATGAATACCCCCTTGTCACTCCCTATCTGAAGGGGAATTCAAAGCCTAGATGATAAGAACTCTAAGCAGTTTCTTGGCTACTGTAACTGCATCAGCTCAAGCAAGTGGGTGGGCTTCAATTCATCTGAAAAATATATATGCTAGACTTTGAACATAACCAACAGATTAACATCGAAAAATTTGAATGAAGTGATGTAAAGGTGGATGAAGAGCCCCGATAGAGGTGGATGGGCTGTGGAGAAGGGAATTTCTACACCCTTCCCAATATTGTAGGCTCGACAAGTGGAACATGAATGGCAATTTTGTTTGTTAATGGATGGATGGCAAGAAGAAAGAAAACCAGTGAGTAACTATGTCACGGACTGTAACATATCTGCTTACGTGGGCCACACCACAGGAGAAGTATCTTTGCACCAACCACTCTCCCTTACACAGTCCTGATTTAATTGACAGTAAAATTGTAAATCTTGTAATTTGGCAATGTCCTTTCAGGTGGGCTTGAGGGGTTCAGTAACCTGTGAAACATAGAAAGTGGCTTCAGAACTGGGAGAGAAATCAGCTCTTTTAGTGGTATGTCTAGCACCAGCATTCGCTCTAAACACCTCAACTTGCATAGACTGATGAGCCTCACATTTAGCAGTAGCAATTTTAGCTGCTAATTGAAGAGCATTGAACCATCCCTTTACATAGAACCAATCCTTGATAGCAGAAGTAAGGAATCACATTGCATCCAGAGAAGCCCAAAATCATGGCCACACCAAAGGCATACTTTGAATTTTTGAAGACAGCAAATATTTTCTTAGTTGCCAGGATACAAGCAAAAGAAAGAGCCATAAACTCAGCTGCTTGTGTGGAATGCACATTTAGTAGGCATCGTCTTTCAATTGCATCATATTGGGTAGAATCAGCATAGCCTGCAACTAATTTTCCCTTTCTGTTCCACTTCTGAGACATGGACCATCAACATAATAAACACAATCACAATGTAGTGAAGGTGCATTAGTAAGATCGAATCAAGATTTAGTTGGGTGGACAATGATAGTAGAAGAGGTGTGGGATTCACCCTTGAGTGCAGTGGGAAGCAAGGCAGCAGGATTCAACACTTTAAATTATTCCAGGGTGAGGTGAGAAGCAGATAGTGACAATGTTTCATACTGCAACAGTCTTGACATAGAAATGTGCTGATTTAAAGTAGTCAGTGATAATGCAGCTACAGCATGTGGTACAGCAACAATAAGAGTCAACTCTTACACAATATTTTGAGACTTTTCAACAAGATGGACAGCAGCAACAACTGTGCACAAGTACACTGGAAGCCCTAAAGCAACATTATCAAGAGCAGATTAATAATATGCAATTGATTTCATTTTTGTCACCATGATCTTGTAAAAAAACTTCCAAATGAAAGCCCTCCCTCTCATGGCAGTACGATATGAAAGGCTTGTAATAATCAATAATCACAAAACAGATGCTCAGGACAGTGCTTGTTTCAATTTTAATAAAGGTTGTTCTGCCTTCTTAGACCAGGGAAATAGTTCAGGTATGTCTTTCTTAACAATCTTGCAATGGCTTGAGAATATAGGCATACCCTATATTCCATTGTAGTTTGTACTTGGCAATCTACAAAAGGGGCCTCCAGAAAATGAGAGCACAAAGAGAGCTTGATTATTGGGGAGTATAGGTATAGAGAAGAATACAAATGGACACCAGTAAAACAGTTGCTGGTATACATGACAGAATGGTAACTGGTTTCAGCACAGCAGGAAAACTGAGTATCACTAGAGCATTAATAGAATTCAGAAATTGTACAGAATGATAGGCGTCTTTATCAGGTTTTTTGATTGTCAAAATTATGGTGTTACACTCTTTTACAGTAGGAAACTAAACCCCTTGTTTTATTAAAGCAGAGCGGACCAGTTGTGGTCCTTCTTCCACCTCAGGTGTAAAGCTAATGAGATATTCTAGGTATCTCTTTCATAGGGTTTTGCTTGATCTCCACAGGTTTAGCAGTTTAAAACACATCATACATCATTATCATACACAGAGAACAAGGTAGAAGGAATTTGGTAAGGTATATTAGACACTGATTGCGGTATGGGTTTTGTGAAAGTATCTGCTTCATGTGGAACATTATTTTTACATTATCAGCTAAAACAGCATGTGGGACATCATCACTTGAGTAAAATATGTAGAATTCAATTTGCATAGTAGAACCCTTCCAAGGAGGTTTGTAGGTGAGGTATGGCTTAGAAGAAAAGCATGTTGATCAGTGATAGAACCCAAGGAAACAAACACAGGATTAGAAACATAATGAAGAACACGTTAGATATGCCAACTGTATCAATAGCTTTGACCCAGAGAGGTATAGAAGTAAATTCAAAGGTTTTTGGGGCAGATGGACCAGCACTAGTATCAATAAGGTTGTGTTTCTGACAATAATGCATCACATGTATGGCCCATTTTAACCTAGAGGAATCAAAGCATTCAAAGGACAGTAAGTCCCACTTGGGCTGTCCTTAAATGTCAGATATCAGGTTTGTGAAATCTGGATGTAATCTGGTTGTTGGGGTTGATCTTGTGAACTCTGAAGTTAGGGCAGTCATTTTTCCAGTGACCTATTGTGTCCCAATGGAAACATAAGGAACCACTAGGTGAAGCAGAATCTCTCCTTATCCACCCATGACTCCATCCGGACCTCACACGTCCTTGCTCACCTCTGTGAGTTTGCCGCTCCATTCCTCCCCGGCTCCTCCCTCTCACCGTTTGTTGGAAGGATTGAAATTCTAAAGACATTAGCTTAGATGAAGTAGAATAAGTCTAAATGTCCTTTACAGCAACACAATGACTTGCAAGAGAAATCAGTAGAGAATGCCCCTGTATGATTCAGATGGTATGCAAACGATTCTATAACTATGGCAATAGCCCGTGAACAAAACACACTCGAACAGCTTCTTAAGCATTTACTACAGCATTAGCAATACCAGACTAATGATAAAACACATCTTTCAAATGATCAAGATAATCATCTGTGTCTTCCCCATTGTTCCAATTGTGGGTATTAATTTTGGTTGAATTTAGTTAATTTGGTTGAACATCACTCAACTTTTTGAAACTTCTTGAAAACTTACCTCTATGTTGCGTTATAGCCTCTTATCCTCACTGCTGCCTTTCCTTTCTAGTGTTGGTACACCCTGTTCTTGGATAGCTGTGCACCTTGTGTAATTTCCTAATCATTATGTAATTAATTCACTAATTAAATCAATTTTGCATGACATATTTCAATAACAGTATTCAATAGTATTCAGTTCCTAGCAGCAATAACAGCAGCTTCATAAATAGGTGCCTGTGATGGGTGCAAAAAATTGTGGCATTAGTCGATAAGGGCATGAGAAGCCCCCTCAAATTATTATCACAGTCCTTGTCAGGGTGAACCACAAATGTCAATAAATAAACTTGTGCTTAACCCTCTGGTAGCTTGGCACAAAGCAGTTAGGCTTCACTTAGAGGCAATCTGTAAAATATTTTCACAGCACTTAGACGATACTAAAGTGAAAACAAAACGCAAGAAATATCCCAAACCAATTTTGAAAAATAGAGTACATTTTACTATATAAAATGACACCAATATGATGAAAATCCAATAATTCGAACCAGAGATGTGAATGGACTGGGTCAAAGTCAAAAGTTAAAGCCAACAGTGATGGAGCACGGGTCGAGTAGAGAGACATTGGGGCATATTTAGAAGCCCCTATCTCCACAAGAATGTCATTTTTAGTGACGTTCCTGTGGTGATATAAACTTCGCCCTATTTACAAGGCGTTGTTAAGCCACTTAACGTGGCTTATGTGTGCCTTGTAAATAAGGTCTGGTTTCAGGCTATACTTAGCGGGAAAGGGGTATGCAATGGGTGTTGTGGTGGGCGTTCTGCTGCAACCCCCATTGATTTTGATGTTGCCCTCTATTTACAAGGATTGCATAAATAGGAGGCAGCACCAAAATTAAGACCAGGGAAAACCTAGTCTTAACATGGCAATACGAAGAGAAATGCTTTAATTCTCTTCGTTTTTGCTGTTTCTATGTGTGCAGAGCACATAGAAACAGCAAATTGCAATGAATGATTGTTTATGTGCAGGAAGGTGTCTCTTCCTGCACATAAACAATCATTTAAAAATTACGATTTGCAACTTCTATGTGTGCTGCACAATGCAGCACACATAGAGGTTACCAATAGTCATTCTGGATTGTTTTGTATGGAGAGCCAGCCTTGTTACAGTGAAAAACTAATTTATAGGTTTTTCACTATCAGCACGTGTAAAAACTTTAAATACACATGTCCTACTTTTTAAATACCCTGCCCTTATGTGCATTTATGGCCTACTTTGGGGTGACATATAAGTACTAAAATGTATGGTTTAGGCCTAGGAAAAGGTTTATTTGGATAGGTCGAAATGTCAGTTAAATCTTGCACACACAGGATGTCAGGGCAGGCCTGGAGACTTCTTTTACATCCATGGGTGTCACAATGAGTGCTGCAGCCCACTTGTAGCATTTAATTTGTAGGCCCTAGATACAGGTAGGACCATATACTAGGGGTTTAAAAGTAAATAAAATAAAATATGTCAATTAGGTGCCAATTTACCATGTTTAAAAGAGAGTGCACAAGCTTTTTAGCACTTTGCCACTGGTTAGCAGGAGTAAAGTGTGTAGAGTCAGATGGCCAACAAAAAACAAGCTCAGTTAAAGGAGGCAAAAACCTGCGGGAATACCACACAAAGATGGTAATTTCCAACAATGACCAATGAACTTTCTCTAATAATTGATCCTTTACTTCACTTAGCATAATAATGCATAAGAATTTTTCACGTCAGCCCACTTGGGTATATAACATCTAAATACAGTTTGCTATTCCTTATGAAACTTTTGAGGGTTACTGCATAGGCTAGGAAATTAGCATTTGATTTTCACGAACCAGCAGTTAACCAAGTAACCTGGACATTGACTCAGTCACCTATTCTGGGGCCTGGGTACTCTTGCAGAAATGCATCTGGTTGGATGCAAGGCAATTTCATTGGCGTTGTCCCTGTCCGCCTCACTTGCCGAAGGGGTATGACTCTCCAGCTATCTTGTCCTTCATACTATCCTCATTCTTGGGCTATCTCGAATAATAGTTGGACTGCAAGCTTGACCATTACGGCGCGATGCTTCGGAGTGGTGGGATATTGAATAAAATTGCACTGGGGGTGGCAAGTGGGGTGTAGTAGTGTCTGTCTCCCATCTCGGCGTTTGGCCCATCACTTTATTGCCTGGCACCGTAGCCACTCCCACTGCACTCGCTTGTACTCTATTTCCCTGTACCGCTTTTGCCAGCCCATTGACCAGTGCTGCACTATTTCCAGGCATACCTTGCGGTGCACCCCCGGCATCTCCTGTGGGTTGGGGAAGTCGGGTATCTAATACAGCCTCCTCCTAGTCTTCAACTGCTTCTGAGCGTTATCTTGAAATTTGGGGAAGCACATAAGAAGGAGGTGGTGCAGCAGTGAACACAAGCCCTAGCCCTGTCCCCCATGTGAATAATTTGGTATTTCAGTTTCTCTTGGATGTCGTACAATCCCTGCATTATGTGATTTATCTGCCTACAATTTATAGCTTCCTTGTACCAAGTTAGAAAGGCTGCCCATTGTTGTGGACTAAGATTCTATTAGGATTCTTCAGTTGTTTCTTAAGGTTATTCAAGCACTCAATAGCTTCTGGAAAATACATTTTAGACTCACCACTGGTTCATTTAACCCAATCGTCAATATAACTGCACTTGCTTTTTTCATTCTGGTGGTACATCCCAAGGACTGTTAAAGAAACTCTACACATATGCCAATTAAAGTATTAAAAGGTCTAGTAACAACAACAACAACATTTTATCTGTGAAATACAGATTTTGTCAACCAGGGCTTCCTCCAACAAACTGATATAAGACTAAACTTGGCAAGCAGTGGCAAAGCATAAATATATAGGTGTATACACACAGACTTCCAATGACTATCATCTGACATTGTAAAACAAAGGGAGTATACAGGAGACATAGCTTGAAATCATGAGAAAGGAAAAAGAAGAACTTCAGTTGTAACAAGATTGTGAACTTTGTCGGCTGAGCACACTGATCAGCATTTTCTCATCTCAGTTGTCAAGATGTGAAATACCATAGATAGGCACTTCCTTTAAGCAGGGTTAGCACTGGCAAGAAAGCATGGCTGTGGCAGGTAAAGTTACACAAACGAAATCATTTGCATTTCACTTTGTGTTCAGCACATCATTTCTGCAGTTTTTGCAATAGTTCATGATGAAAACACAACTAGACTTTGCACATCCCTAGATTTAGCTCTCTAGACCACTCCATGCACTAACATTCAAGATATGGTCAATTTTCTAATTGGTCCAGAGGGATGTTTTCCTCACATGTTAAGTCTCCATTGCTGGAAGTGAGGTTCTGGGCACAACAGTCGTACCAAGGTGTGGCATTTTTACTTATTAATCCTATAGGTGATGTTTTGGGGCATTTCTGTTTTGCATTTATCCTGTTTCTAGTCCGTTAGGGAAATATGTTGCTATTCTACCAAGAACTATTTCTTTTTTAAATACTTTAAAAAAAATTAGAGTTTTCTAGGCAGCACCAGTTTTATTAATTTATTTATTCGTTTATAGAGCGCACAATTACCTGAAGGTGTCCTGGCTCCCAATGAGGTATCTTTCCACTGCAAGTTATTGAAACAGGTACGTTTTAAAAGACTCGCGGAATTTTAGAAGGTTGGATTTGGAATGCATCTCAGTAGGAAGACTGTTCCATGCCTAAGCTGCTACAACTGAGAAGGCATGCTTGCCGAGTCTTGTCCTGCGTTATTTGGGCACAACTCCAAGAATGGAAGAAGCTAAACCTAGCCATCTGGGGCGAGTGTACCTTTTGTACATGGACGAATTGTCAGTGTAGTGTGCAGGATAGAAAGTGCTGAATTTGGTCCTTTCTGCAGTGTCATCCCTAAACTTTTTGACTTCACCCTTCTGTTTTCTGAACCCATTTTTGTTCGCTTTTAGGACTCTGCACACTTTACCACTGCTAACCTGTGCTAAAGTGCTTCTGGCCTCTCCTTTAAAAATGATAAAATTGGCTTACACCCATTTGGCACAATTAATTTACTTGTAGGACCCTAGAAAAGTGGTACTACAGCAACCCAGTGCCTGTAAATGAAATGCTACTAGTGGGCCTGCTGCACTTATTGTCCCACCCACTTAAGTAGCCTTTTAAACATGTTTCAGGACTGCCACTGCAGCTTGTGTGTACAGTTATAAACTGATATTTCGACCTGGCAAAATAAACATTTTACCAGGCCTAAGCCATGCTTTATGCCATGCCAAGCTATTTGTTTGTCCACCATTTTGTGATAAATGGTGTGTTTGTCTGGTCATTGATTAAACATTCCTATGCCACTTTAAAAGACTTCTGCTGAGATCCTTGTATGTTCGGACCAGGAGAGGTAACCTGGTGTCCTTGAGAGCTGCCGGCCAGGACGTCTCCCAATAGGACTACAATATGGTCCTATGTTTGAGCCACCTAACAAAGTGCAGTATGAAATTCATAGTATATTTTGACTTGGAAACATCATATGAAATTTAAGAGCCTGTGATAGTACCAGTTGATTAGAATGTTTCCATCATAAACCTGCTGTATGTTGCCAAAGAAAGGAATTTGTGTATGACTGTCGGACTATTAACCTGCTTTTGACCTTCCCTGATCACTGACCCTCATATTTTTTTTTTTCTTACCCTTTCTTTTCCTTAATTCTGCCTGTTCTTGCCTCCCATTTTCGTTTTTTTTTTGCTCTCTTTCATTTACTTGTATGTTATGTTTTGTCTTCACCCAAACATACATGGCTTCCACTTCAGGGGAAGGAAGTGGCTTGCCTCATTTTTTTATCCAAGTAGTCCCACCTACGAGGTGGAGAGAAGGCTGGACAGGGGCTATCCCCTGGAGCAACAAAACCCATGGGTCTGCAGTCCTGTGTCAGATGGTGACACCCTTAGAAACAGTAAGATAACAGTGGGTGGGGGCATCATCCCTACCGCGCAGATCTCCCGGTAGCGCTGTGGTAGAAGTCTGAGCACAAAGTAGTGCGGTAGAAAAATATGGTAAGTCATGTTGCTTGGTACAGCATTTTGCATACCACGCTAGAGTCATTGGTACGGCCTTGTTCAACGAACTACCTTGGGTATCCAGAGCTAAGGGCAATTACTGTACTCAAAGATGTGTGAAATTGTTTTTTTTTTTTTACTTCTCCATTTTCAACTTGCTGGAGATTAATACAACCACAACAATTTCTTTTTCCCAAAATGAATATTTCCTGTGTTCTCATTATCAATGCAATACGTTCTTTTTTCCTAAACTGACTCTTTCATTTCCTATTCAATACTCACTGCTATGTTGTTAGACTTTCCATTTGCACCACTAGTTAAGATCAACCCAGCATGAATTTATGAGAGTTCCATTGCGACCACTGTAAGTTTTGAGAATCATACAAAGTCCTCCTGATAACAGCGGTGCACTGATTTCCATGCAAGATATGTATGATTGTTTTCAGATCAAAACCAAAGATGATTCCAGAAGTGACACTTGTGACTGACTTTGCACCCGGTATTTGAGGGCTTATTATTTTATCGGCGTAAATTCCCTCAGCTCAAGTGTAAATTACAGGACAGCTTCCGGATCTGCTTTAGTCAAACAATGAAGTTTAAAAGTGCCTTTGTTGTATCCTCCTGATCCCTGATTGCACCATTATAAGGGGATGAATAGTCTGTAATTACCTCGCTTTTATTCCATCTCTGCATTATATTTTCAGTTAGTTCAGAGTTTCAAACAACCTGGGGAGTCTTTGAGAGGTATTTGATTTATTATGATTTTCTATCACGAAAAAAAGGAAAGACATGTGTGACTGATTCTGCACACAGTCCTGGGCACGTTTGCTGTTGTTCACCGAATGTCCCACCAACTGTGAGATCTGATGAAACTGGAGATGGAATTTACAACAAAGTCACAACCAGGTGTGCAGAGACTAAGGAAAATTGGTCGCATATGGTGGTCGCCATCATGCACAAAGAATCCCTCCGCCTCACCACTTCCAGCGACACCTTCCCCGCCACCGAACACCAGCATTTCCAGGTCCAGATCAGCCCCAACTCCACACTCCGTGGCACCCTCGCCTACAGACCCCCCGGCCCACCGGCCCTCTTCGCCGACACCATCACCGACCTCATTGCACACCACGCCATCGCCGCAATGGACTACATACTCATTGGAGACCTGAGCTTCCACCTCGACAACCCCAGCGACCCCAACTCCACCACCCTCCGGGAAAATCTCGCCAACATTGGACTGAAAGAACTCATCACCACACCAACGCACAAGGCAGGACACACCCTCGACCCCATCTTCGCAGGAGGAAACAGTGCCCACTTCAGCCACACCACGCAACTCCCGTGGACCGACCATCATTGCGTACACTTTGGCGTAGACAAACCCAAGCCGCCGAAACCCGCCCCGCGCCCCCGCAAAGGAACTGGAGCAGAGTCACCGAGGAGCAGCTCAACTCCACCCTCAACCACAACACCCCCACCGCATCGGCAAATGCCAACCTTGCGGCCAGGGAACTCCACACATGGATCTCCAGCTGCGCAGACAAACTCGCCCCGCTACGCAACTCCGACAGACAACGCCCCAGGAAAGCCGCCTGGTTCACCACTGACCTCCAAGTAACCAGACGCATCTGAGAAGCCTGGAAAAAAACTGGAGAAACAGCAAGACTCATGAAAACTACAACACCTACTAGGACGCCATGACGGAATACCACCAACGCATCAAAACCACCAAAAGGACCTTCATCCACAACAAAATCCACGCCAACTCAGGCAACTCCAAGGAACTCTTCAGCCTCATCCAAGATTTCACCACGCCCCACAGCAAAGCAACAGACATCACCCCCTCCCAGGACCTCTGCGACAAGCTCAGATCCTACTTCCACCTGAAGATCGAAAACTTCTATGACAACTTCAACGACCATACAACTGATTCTGCAGCCATCCAGACCACGGGCAATGCCAGCCAGCCCACCATCTCATCCTGGACACCGATCACCACCAAAGAAACCGCCTCGACCATGAAAAGCATCCACTCAGGGGCCCCTATGGACCCCTGCCCACCCCACATCTACCATAGAGCCGCCACCACCATCGCACCAGAATAACGACGCACCATCAACACCTCGTTCGAGACTGGCACCGTCCCCGATGACTGGAAATGCACAGAGGTCAGGCCTCTGCTCAAAAAGCCCTCAGCCGATCCGACGGGCCTCAAGAACTACCGGCCCATCTCGCTCCTCCCCTTCGCGGCGAAAGTCGCCGAGAAAACTGTCAACGCACAACTGACAAAATTCATTGAAGACAACGCCATCCTCGACCCCTCTCAAACCGGATTCTGCAGCAACCACAGCACAGAGGCCGCCCTACTCGCCGCCACAGACGACATCCGCACCCTCCTCAACCAAGGCCACACTGCAGCCCTGATTCTACTCGACCTCTCAGCTGCCTTCGACACTGTCTCCCACCGCACACTCGCCGCCAGACTACACGACACCAGCATACAAGGAACCACCCTCGACTGGATCCGATCATTCCTCACGGGCAGAAGCCAAAGGATCAGACTACCGCCCTTCCTTTACGATCCCACGGAAATCAACTGCAGAGTCCCCCAGGGATCATCACTCAGCCCAACCCTCTTCAACATATACATGGCCCCCCTCGCCGCCACGTCCAACAGCACGGCCTCAGCATAGTATCCTATGCTGACGACACCCAGCTCATCCTCTCCCTCACCAAGGACCCCACCACCACCAGACTCAACTTCCAGGAAGGAATGCAGGACGTCGCAGCCTGGATGAGCAACAGCTGCCTAAAGCTCAACTCGGAGAAGACAGAAGTCCTCGTCCTCGGAACCACCCCATCAGCTTGGAACAACACCTGGTGGCCCACCGCCCTCGGCAGCCCCCCAACCCCCACAGATCATGCCAGAAACCCCAGCATCGTACTCAACTCCTCCCTCTCCATGAACCGCCAGGTCAATGCCGTCGCCTCCAGCTGCTTCCACACCCTCCGCATCCTCCGTAAGACTTTCAAATGGATCCCCACCGAGTCAAGAAAGACAGTCACCCACGCGCTCATCATCAGCAGGCTGGACTACGGAAACGCCCTCTACGCCGGAATTAACAAGTCTCTACTCCGCAAGCTCCAGATGATACAGAACACCGCCGCCAGACTCGTCCTCGGTATCCCTCGACATGAGCACATCACCCAACACCTACGGAAGCTCCACTGGCTCCCCATCGAGAAGAGAGTCACCTTCAAGATACTCACCCATGCCTACAAATGCCTACACAACACCGGACCCCAATACCTCAACGACAGACTCGCCCTCCACGTACCCAAAAGAAACCTCCGATCCGCCAACCTCGTCCTCGCTGAGACCCCATGTAGCCGCAGAGCCAAAGCAGGGGGAAGAGCCTTCTCCTACATCGCAGCCAATACCTGGAACAAGCTCCCGATCGACATCAGATGCACCCTCTCCCTAAACTCCTTCAGGAAGGCCCTCAAGACCTGGCTCTTTGGCTAAATGGAACTGCTGCCCCCCCGCCAGGGCCTTGAGACCCTCATGGGTGAGTAGCGCGCTTACAATTCCCCTGATTGATTGATTGATACGGTGGGATTTTTATCGAAAGGTTGAGACGATGTTATAGCTTAATGGCACATTTGCTGTGGGGAACTAATACTAATGTAACCTTTTGTATATCTTTGCCTCTGAAATTTTCAATCTATATAATATTTAACCTCCTCATGTCTCCTTTCTCGCCGCCTTTTATGAACACATTATTGTCACGGGCAGAAAAGCAATGGTTGTAGCATTGTGGAGAGATGAGATTGAAGGAAGCAGGCCCATGTCAACTGAGCAACAAATTAGAGAATTGAGGTGAGAAGGGTTATGTGTCAAAAATAAAAAATGTAAAAAGCCCTTATGTACTTTTTAGAATTTTCCCAAAGTTAATGAGGCCTGTTCTTCCGCATTGCCTGTGTCTAGTGATAAACTGGGAGGTGCCTAAGAATAAGTCATATTGTGGGTCCTTAGCCACGCTGAATTCATCTTGGTGTGTCTTTTTATCTTCTGTCCCCGAGTCTGGGCTGTTATGTCGGAAGTGAGTAATCTGTTGCCTTATTGCTGTGATGTTGTGTTGTCTTCAGTGGATCACGTTGTTCCTTTTGCTCTTCAGCTAAGGTGGCTCGTCCCTTTTAGCTGAAGGTATTAGCATCTTACCCTTTTTGGTACTGCCACCCTTAGTCCTTTGCTCAGAGAGGGAGTCCTGTGGCCTATATGCAACATGCTGGTCTTCTTTAGGGATTGCTGTGGTGTTGAGACATTGGCCCCAAACTTCAGCTACATAACATATGGTGCTTCCTGCTTCTGGCTGGAGAATATGTGCGAGTTGCCATAAATGGGTTTTTCCAAAGGAGTAACAAAGTAAAAGATTTCCCTAGGGTATCTGAAATGGTTATTCCCAGATATAGAAAGACTTTAGATTTTTCAACCAACCGACTCCCCCGCACCACCCAAAAAAAGGAGCTTTGTTAGGCACCTTTTTGATTTTAGATCTCTGTCCGTCTGTGAATGACTCCTGATTTTGAGGGTATTCATTTTAGATTGTTCTGCGTGCAGTATCCTATTTCTTTACTATAAATAACATATAATAAAATTATTATTACTGTACATTTCATCCCATTCTTTGCTAGAAGCCAATATTGGACCCAATAATGCACACCTCGGTTCAGACTCTTTCACGTGCCTGTAATTTTCATTTTGTGTTTTTTTTGTGTTCATTAATAGTCTGTGTGGAAGACTGCCTCAGAGATTTCCCCTGGGAAAATACCAGCACAGGTGGAATCGATATTTCCCAGAGGCAAAATTCACAATGGATTCCATGTTTCGACCCTTGCAACAGAAATCAAAAATTCCACACGAATTCCTGCATACTATTTATCCAGGATGGAGCTTTCTCTCTGTGTGCATTTCAGCAGCTTTTACCAGATGAATCGGGGAAAGACAAGAGGCAGTGCATTTTAAACAACTTGTAATTCTAATGGAGGTGAAACATCTATTTCCATCTTTACTGGAGGCTCAGGCTACTCTTAGGTTCGGACTGGGGCAGTAGATAGGCCCAGGCACCGAAATAAAAGTGCCACCCCCGTTAGTGAATCAGTTAGATAGGCACCTGGACACCGAGCTTGCCACTTGCCTTTGGCCTCCAGTTCCTGCTTGTTCAAGACTGATCCAGTGCCTGGGTTTCCTGCTGGGGTTTTCCCAACCAGGTTACCCCACTCATCGTTCTTCCTGCCAACAGAAGCCCCGTCCACACCAGTACCTACTTAATGCAGGCTGCCAAAGGCAAGCCTGTCTGCGCCCGCCCATGCCTGGACCGCGCCCAGCACCATGATTCCTGGCCCTCCCGCCCCAGAAGATACACCATCAACCCCACATCAAACATTGCTACCGCGCCGACCCACGCTCCACGGTAGGACCTTTCACCTGCACCCACTGCCACTTCCCCTGCCACTACACACACACGAGCCCACCAACCAGCCCCACCCGAACACATCACAGACACCACCTGAACAAATATACAAACTCGCATGTGCCCCTCTCAACAGACGCTCACAATGCAAGCATTCCATTGAATCATGGGACCTCATCACCACCCTCGCACCCGACATCCTCTTTCTCACTGAGACCTGGCTCAATCCCACATTCGCTCCAGACACTGCCACAGCGATCTCTGGCAGACATGAAATCACTCACCAGGACTGCACAACAAGCCAGGAGGAGGAACAGCCATTATCCACAAAGAGGCCATACAGTGTACCACCACCACAGACCACACCACCGCTCCCATGGAACATCTCAATTTCAAGCTCCACACAGGCGACAAGACAACTATCAGAGCCATCCTGGCATACCCACCCCCAGACCCATGCTCCAGCTCCTGCAACACCATAGCAGACTTCATTGTGCCCACTGGCTTTAGACTCCAAGGACTAAATCTTCCTCAGCGACCTAAATTTCTACATTGATGACCCCAACAACAAAAACACCGCACACCTCCACAACAGTATAAGCAGCCTAGGATTGACCCAGATCGGCCACAACCCTACACACACGGCAGGGTACATGCTGGACCCAATTTACACCTTCTGCAACTGCGGCAAATACAGTCATGTCACAGACTCACATGAACCAATCACACCATCCTCCACTTCAGCATCTTCCACTGTAACTGACACAAACCACACACTGATCACCTGGAATTTCCTCTCCACCCAGGTCATCACCTCTACCATGAAATTCATCCACTCGTGAGCTCCCACTGACCCATGCCCGCACCACATCTTCAACCTCAAAAAACAAAGGAGCGGCCAGGAACTCACCACCCTACTCAATACCTCTATCACCACTGCAACATATCCCGATGACTGGAAACACGCCGAAGTCAGATCACTGCTCAAAAAACCCTCTGCCAACCCCAGCGAACTCAAAAACTACCGGCCAATCTCCGTGCTCCCATTCCCAGGGAAGGTACTGGAATAGATCATCAACAATCAACTCATGATACACCTCGAGCAGAACCAGCTACTTGATGCCTCCCAATCCGGGTTTTGCAGCAATCACAGCACCCAAACTGCCCTGATCACAGCCACGAACGATATCCAAACCCTCCTTGACTAGGGAGAAACATCAGCTTTGATCCTCCTCGACCTCTCTGCAGCCTTCCACACCATATCCCATCACATACTGAAAGACTCCATAAGATCGGCATCCAAGGGGGGCAACTCAGATCGATCACCTCCTTCCTCACCGGAAGATACCGAAGGATCCACCTCCCACCTTTCACCTCTGAACCCAAGGCAATTACCTGCGGTGTCCCCCAGGGCTCATCCCTCAGCCCCAAACTTTTTAACGCATATGTGACCCTGCTGGCCAACATTGTCAGATCCTATGGTCTCAGCATAATTTCCTATGCAGACAACAACCAACTCATCCTCTCAATCACAGATAACCCCACCACCACCAGAACCAAGTTCCACAGATGCATGACAAATGTTGCTAACTGGAAGAAGAACATCTTCCTGCAGCTGAACACAGACAAGACAGAAGTACTGATCTTTGGCACCCGCACCCACTCCCTCCAAACACACCAGAAACCTCGGAATCATCATTGACATCAAGCTCACCATGAAATCACAGATCAACACCATCTCCCCTGCCTGCTTCCTCACTCTACACATGCTACATAAGATCTTCAAGTGGCTACCCCTACACACAAGATGCACTGTGACACAAGCCCTCATCACCAGCCGACTGAACTACGGCAATGCCCTCTACATAGGAATCACTTAACACCTCCTACAGAGACTTCAGACCATACAAAACGCCACAGCCAGACTCATCCTCTGCCTTCCCTGATGAACCTACATCACACTCCACCTCAGGAAACTCCACTGGCTCCCCGTACAGAGGAAATGCCAATTCAAGCTGCTGACCCATGCACACAAGGCTCTACATAACCAATGACCTGCCTACATTAACCACTGCATGAACTTCTACCAACTGTTGAGAAGACTAAGCTCTGTCTCCCTTTCACTTGCCCATACTCCCCGCATCTACCAAAGCAGAAGTGGAGGATGCTCCTTCTCTCACATTGCAGTAAACACCTGGAACAGCCTCCGCACGCACCTCCTGACCATCACCTCACTTCCGTAATTTTGAACGGCCCTCAAGATCTGGCTGTTTGAATAAGCCTCCGGGACCTGCAAGCGCCAGGTGATTAGTTGCACTTTATAAATCCCGATTGCTTGATTGATAAAAAAAGTGGCTCATGTTTGCAATTTGGGGCAGATAATTTCAACTTGTATATTTGACATGGCGTACAATTGTTTTCCAGGAAATGGAAGACTACATGGATTTGAGCTTGTCGCAGGCAATGTTTGTTTTAATACCAGGGAACTCAACAGTAAAAACTGGCCCAGCAGACCATAAACAGGGCCAAATAAAATCAGCCCACACGAACTGAGCTGTCTGACCAGCCCTCAGGCACTGCCTCATTGATCTAGGCCCTGCTCTCCCCTGCATAACCCGACCCCTCCATCTCCAGGATTCATACACCCAATTAATTCCAACCCTTTCTGGTGGTCTCCCCACCACTCATATTTCCAACCTTTCCCAGATGTTCTAGTAAGCGCTGGCTCTCACTGCTGTCCTCTTGTTCTCCCTCCTCCTCACTTTTTCAATAATGTCCCTCCCTGCATCCTCACTGTGCGAACGTACTGCCTGGTCTCCCAAGGGTACAATGCGTGACACACTGCTTCAGTCGTCATTCCCGGAATAGCAGCAGATGTGTCGCGCCCCAAGGGCATCTCACCTGGCTTGCCATGCACCAGCACCTCCGTCTCAGCAGTGCAACAAGTAGCATAGAGGACCTCCACTTCTGCCAATGGTCTCTTACTGCCTGTGGCAATAATAGATGTCACAGGGCATGTCATCATAGTTCATGACACGTACCGGTAACTGGACACTGAGGGTATGGAAATCGCCTAACTCGCTTTCCTCACCACGCCCTCACAAAATTCCCCTGGGCTAGATGCCAGAGCCCAAGGGAGACATTACAATGAAGCCCTCATGAGGGCCTACCAGTGCTACATTTATGTCACTCTGAACCAATGGCATCTCATCTAAACAGAAAATTAAATAGAAGTCATTTTTGCAAATTTATGATAAAACAAGAAACAAAGGGGCATATTCTCAAGGACCTATCGCCGAGTTAGCGGCACTTTATCACAGCCAAAGTGGCGATAGATTTATTGCACCATTCACAAGCTGGTGCTAACAGCCGATATCGCCAGTTTTCCTGCGATAGCAGCCGCAAAAACATCGCCACGGATGACACTGGCAACTAATGCTAATGAGATGCAGAGTAGGCGTTCCTGTGCAAAAAGCCGCGACAACACCACTTCGCAATATTCTCTACGACCAGCCAGATCAGCGATAAGATCCCAAAACAGGCGATAAGGTGCGTTAGCAGCAGGGATTTAACACCTGCTTCTACCTGGTGTTAAGTCGGACGACAACCTGCACCACAAAAGGGAGCCCAGACCAGAGTCACACCTGAAGAACAACAGATGCCATGGAGCTACTGATCATGCAGCTCGGAGCCCCAAGAGGGCCACAACACCCACCGCCACCACACCCAAGCCTGCCACTCCCCCCCGGACCCCCTGCCCCCTCCCGGACTTCCACAGAGGCAGCGCAGACAAAGACAGCGGACCTTCCGAAAACGCACCAGCCTCACAGACTTAACACCAGAGGATGTCATTGCCCACTACAGGCTCCAAAGGTCAACCATCCTCCGCATCCTGACCATCATTACCCACAGGCTGACTGTACTAACACAGCGGACAAACAACATCCCACCGCAGACAAAGCTGCTGGCTGTGCTGCACCTGTTGGCCTCTGGTACCTTCCAACCAACAACTGCCAGAGTCGGAGGAGTCTCACAGCCAGCCCTATCCAAGTTCCTCACACCTGTCTTGGATGCCATCATCAGCTTGGTACCCCAGCACCTTCACTTCCCACACACTGCGCAGGAACAGCTGGAGACCAAGCAAGGCTTCTACGCCATAGCTGGCTTCCCGCACGTGTTGGGGACAATCAATTGCACACATGTACTCCTCGTGCCCCCTGCCGCCACTGCACACAATTACCACAACAGGAAGCACACGCATTCCATCAATGTGCAGGCAATATTGGACCACCTGAGACTCTTCACCAATGTCTTCGCCAACTACCCAGGCAGTGTGCATGATTCCTTCATCTTCCGACAGTCCATCATCAACCAGCGCTTTCAGGATGGCATCTATGGGAATGCATTGCTCGTTGGTAAGTACCAAATGAACACACCACACACCTCAACTCCACAGTCATGCAACTCACGACTCTGGGAATGCACACGTTACAAACTCACATACAACATGCCAAACAACATGCCCACCTACCAGACACGACAGCACAACGTACTGTGGTAACCTGGGCTAGCTATGTACACAAGCCATCAACGGCATGGCACCTCAGCCACACAATAGCAGAATGTGGGGAGAGGTGGGAACATGACATGTGCGAAGGAGGCAAGTGACCCATGAATGAGAATGTACACAATGCCAAGTGTGGGTTGGATGTGCTGGCCAGACTGCAGTATGCAGACCACAGACATGTCCATGTTGACATATACTGCTGGTGTTCGGAGTGTAGTGGACAGTGGACGCAACCATGTCACCCCAGGCAGTGGGGAAGATCACGGAAATGTAGCTTGTTACGTACCCCCCCTGTAAGCATGAGCGGAGTGGGCTGGCCCAGCGTACGCCAGGCCAGCGTAGGGGTGTGAATAAAAAGCCTGTTGCTCTGGGCATGATTCTCTTCCGGAATGGCCAACGTGTCTGCCAGGGCGGCGCCTCTCAGCCCGCCATGAGGCCGACGCCGTGAGCAGCAGTGCCTGCGATCCTGTGCGCCTGCTGCACCCCAGGCCGCTGGTCCCCAGACCCGTCTTGGCCACCCCTGCGCAACCAGGCCTCACTGCTCACCTGCTGACACCGGCGTGTGTCAAAGAGGGCCCACCACGTGCCGGTGCAAGCTCCAAGCCCGAGGCCCGCGACCTTGGCAGCCTCCTCAGACCAGCACGGCCTCCGCGACAAAGGCCCTCAGCACTCCTTTCTCGTTGACGTACTCCACCGCTGCCTCCGGCCTACACTGCGGTCCAGTAGGTCACACATTTGGAACTGAGTCTTGATTTTTCAATGGCCGAGTTCATATCATTGCACGCAAGGAGAGGAGTAAGAGGAAGACGCGGTTCAGTCCGGAGGAAAAAAGGATCATCGTTATGGAGGTGATCGAACACTACCAACAACTGCTCTGGTGCCACTAACTCTGTGCATCGCAAGCCAACAACACGTGGCTGTGGGCCCGTGCTGACCGCTGCCTCCGGCCTACACTGCGGTCCAGTAGGTCACACATTTGGAACTGAGTCTTGATTTCATGATGGCCGAGTTCATATGTGAATGGCAGCATTTATATCACTGTACTCCCTTCGATCTGGTGCCACCAACTCTGTGCATCGCAAGCCAACGACACGTGTCAGTGGGCCCTTGATGACTAGTGCCTTCGGCCTACACTGCGGTCAAGTAGGTCACACATTTTGAACTGAGTCTTGCTTTTTTCATGGCAGAGTTCATAATATTGTACAGGCCTCATCGCAGACTGCATCCCCTTTCAGCTCTGGTGCCACTAACTCTGTGCCCCAAAATTCAGGGACACTCTCTGTTTGAACTTTGGTGGCGTCTGAGTCTATGACCTGGGGGTTGTCTTCATCATCATGTAGCTGATACTGACTTGGTGTTAAAAATGAGTCTGTAGCATTCATCTCCTCCATATTGCCTGTTTATGCTTGGTTCTGCCCTCTGCATCATGCCCTGGAAAAACACCTTCCACTGTCCCCTGAAACACTCCACGACATTCACCTTGGACATCGACGAGGACCCGCTCAGCTCCCGTGGCCCTACCTCAGTGCACCGCTAGTCACCGTCCCGTGGTGTTGTGTCTGTGCCGGCCACAGTGCATCCGGGGCCACTAACTCTGTGCAGCTCAAGTCGTGGACCCTTGCTGTTTGAACTTTGGACTACTGATTGTCTGATCACTGTTGTAGTTGTTGCCAGCACCAACCACTCCCTGAGGGCGGGCTTACACTCACGCCACACCCATCCAGCACAGGCGTCACTGGACATGTGACCCTGGCAATAAAAGGGGCCGGGCGCACGTGCCCGTAGCCAGTTCCACGAACTATCTAAGTGTGTCCGTGTGGTCATTGTGTATGCATGAGGGTCCCGGGCCCTACCACATTACATTGTGCTGTGTACAGCGGACGCAACCATGTCACCTCAGGCAGTGGGGAAGACCTGGGACATGTAGCTGTGTCGTACCCCCCTGTAAGAGTAAGCGGAGTGGGCTGGCGTATGACAGTCCAGCTTAGGGGTGTGGTTAATCAGCCCGGGGCTCTGGGCGTTGCTAAGTGTTGGCCTTGCCAAGGAAGTATCTAATGCGTGTGTCTCTGTTGTAGTGTCGGCGCCACCCGTCCCGCAATGGACAATGTTGCGATGTAGCATGCCCCCGGAGTGCGGGCTCGGCCGAAGGGATAAATGAAGGAGCGCAAGCCCGCTCGGGGTCCGGGATCATACATGCCAACTGTTGTGTGTGTCGCTATTACCGCAGCATAGGCCAAAGGTCTACCCTCAACCGCATTGCGAGTTCAGCCAGCCATGGACTCTACATCTGTGTCCCCCCTATCCTTACAGTAGGCCTACACACACGTGGCCGCCCACCTTCAACGCACAACATCACAGTGTCGTTGTCCGGCTTGTGGACATGTGGAGACAGGCATGACAATGGTGTGCTGTAGGAGTGTAAGTGATGCAACCGCGCTGCACACAATGGTAAATAGGCTCGGAGGAGGGAGGAGCAGCAGCGAGGCTACGTAATACACATTGATGCCGCTCATTTGCTGCAAGCAGTACCTGTCAAACATGAATCACTAAGTCACACATATCACACACCAATGAACTAGTGAGCCTGCCAACACATCATGCAGAACCAACTTTGGACTCATGTCTCTCTGCACTGTCACAGGTGATCAAGGATATGCACTCTGCCCTTCGATGATGACACCCCTCCGAGCCCCGAACACACAGGCCCAGAGGCAGTGCAATGCGGCCCACAAACGCACCAGGGGCATCGTGGAACACACATTTGGCGTGTTGAAGTCACGTTTCAGGTGCCTGGACATCACAGGTGGAAGGCTCCTGTACAGCCCAGGCATCGTGTGCAAGATGATCGTTGCATGTTGTGTGTTGCACAACAAATGTGTACGCACCAATGCCCCATGGCTACAAGTGCCAGATGCACCGGACGATGATGAGGAAGATGAGGCAGGTGGACCACACCCCACTGCAGCAGCAGCAGGAATAGCCCGTTGGAACACCATCATTGACAATTTCTTCACATGTGCACGTCACATTGTCACAGTCCTTAGCAATCATGGGACAGTACAAAATGACCACAGGCACAGCATGTGCAAATTAACTCATTACAACACACATTCCCTGTGTGCATATTACTCCTCTGTACAAGCACATCACTCTGACAAGTGTAAGTGCAACATGTAGTGCTAACAATCTCATAAATTGGAAATAGATGGTGGGTGTGTCACCTCTGTACAGAGAGGCTCTTTAGGGTGTCACATATTCGAAATACCATTTCTGTGTGTCAAAGATAGTACGGAATCCCACTCATCAGCGTTTCACATGTGTCCCAAATCATTACATATAGGCTGTCATTTATGACCTACAATTGACAACAGGGCTTCTTTTGGGGTCAAATATGTACCAGCATGATGCAGGGATGTACCCTGTGACTCAAGTCCCACAACATGAGCTACATGGATGTAAGGGGGAATCACTGCCCCTACATTCATCCATGCTTTCATACTTGATTAATCATAGACATGACACATCTGTGTGTATTAGAATGTATTGTTCACGTTCAGTGGAGTGTTGAAGCTGTCTTAGTACTGGGCCATGCAGACAACACTTTACAATGTTGCCCCGTGGAGGGCCAGCCAGAGTCCTTTAGGGATTGACAAGTTACTCGGAAGGGGAAGAGTCCAGTCCGCAAGCTGATTGCTGCGTCATTGTGAGCATACAAAATATGGCAGTCCATGTCAAGGTCCAAGGTTAGTGTCGCAGAGTGTGTCGGGGGACAGTGGGAGGTGTTATTCGAGGCCATGATGCAGAGGGCAGACCCAAGCAGAAACAAGCCATATGGCGGAGAGGAATGCTACTGCTTCCTCCTTAGCACTGAGGCAGATTCATCCTTATCTTCGTCCTCTGACGTTTCATGTGCCTCACATGTGGGTGGTGGTGTTTGCTTTGCAGCACTGTGTGACACTGACACATCAGGGGCTGGAGATGTGGATGTGGAAGTAGCAGCAGCATTCATCTGCGCAATGTCTTGTGGCATCACTCCCATGATAAGGATCTGCAGGGCATGGAAGATCCCATCTACAGCTTTCTCGTGTGCAGCCGTGGTAGCCATTCTTTGCGACTGCATCCACTCCATGTTCTCCATGACCCTCCGCATGTTTCCCAAATCACGGATGACATCGCTGTAGCTACTCTGACTAGACAGTTGTTGTTGTCTCCGAGTCGTGACTCCAGCGATGCCAGCCATGGATTGTTGGAGGGCATGGGGAGGACTGTGGGTGTCCTTTAGGGAGTGTAAGTGGTCCCTGATGGGACTTAGACACCCACGTATGGCATCTAGTTTGGCTGCCATGCGGTCGAACCCCACCCGCACCTATTCAGCCAGCTCCTTCTGGCAGTCTAACACACGGCGTTGGAACGCCATGTGTTCTTCGGTGAGGTGCTGGGAGCCAGACGTGGTGGTGGGTGCTTCCTGCTGTGTGGTCTGTGCAGGGGTGGGATCACCTCGATGGTGCTGGGCTGCCCTGCTACTGGAGGTGGGGTGCGGAGGTTGTCCATGAACCGTTGGAGTTCGTCAAAGTCGATGTCCTGGAGGTCATCTCCATCATCGCTGACGTGATGTAGGGTCTGCTCTGCAGGAGGTGTTGATTGTCCCTCTGCAATGTAAATGGGAGACACAGTTTCACAGTGTGTTCCATGTATGTTGACGCATTGGCGGAGTTTACATACAGACTGCATGACAATGTACATTGTGACTGTTTGTGAGGAGATGCCTATTTGAAGCGGGACAGTGGACATTTGTACTACATCACGGATGTGAGGTTGTACTCGTACATTGTCATCTCACAGTTTCCTGCTATGCCAGATGTGATTGGCCATTTTGTACACACATGCGGCACCAGTTGTGTCCTGTGTTCTGTTGTGAAAGTGTTGCAGTTTGTACCACATTGTTGTCAATGTTGAGGTGCTCTTATACTTATGTGTGTGTGCTGCATTGTGGGTGAGTCGCCCCTGCAGCTCTGATTTGGCTGCCCCTTATCCCTTTCAGGCGCTGTGCCTTTGACTTCTGTGCTTCTACAGTGCTGAGATGTTGCGGACTTGGGTAAATTGGGCTCTTGGTCGAGTTGTGACTCTTGGGCATGGTTTGTCCACAGATGTGTTGTTGACCTCAGGGGTTGTTTGTGCACGTGGATGTGTCAGGGTGTGACCTGCTCCTTTCCGGATGTGGTCCACACTCAGTCACCTCAGTGTCATGGCGTGCCACATGTCATGATAATTGTACTGCAGCCATGCTAATCGTCATTCAGTGTCACTTGCATTGTCAGTGTGGCTCACGGACCCACAGCTTTGCTCGGTTCTGCACATGTGTATGGGTTTGTTGTGAGATTAGTGATGTGTGGGGAGGGCCTCCTCCGGGCACATTGTCGACAGGGGCCTACTTGCTGTTTCTATGTGTGCTGCAGTATGCCAAGGAGATCAGGAACATGATCCAGAGTCATTGTGGGTGTGCAGTGTGCTCTACTTAATTGTGCATGTGTGCCATTGTGCCCATCTCCCCCCGTCCCCCCAGTCCCTGGTCGGTACTCACCCTGTTGATGTTGTGTCAGGTCATGTTGAGCAGTGTCCGGATCCACTACTCCTGGCACCGTATCCCGACTGATGACTGTGGCCACCATTTTTGTCCATGTCATCCTGCTCCTGGTGTGCCGCTGGACCCCCACCTCCAATCTGTGTTGCTGCTTTCATGTTGGCATCGAGTTTCTTCTTAGTTTTGCCCTTCACATCATTCCAGCGCCTCTTGACCTCTTCCATTGTCCTCCTCAACTCTGCAACTGCATTCACATGGTCCAAAATAGTCTGCCATGTTTGCGTCTTTGTTGCCAATGACACGTTGGAGGTGACGAACAGTTGTTGGTAGTGTTCTATCACCTCCGTAACGAAGATCCTGTTTTCCTGCGGACTGAACCGCGTCTTCCTCTTCCTCTTCTCCTTGGCCTTCCCCGACCCCGAGGTTCCTTGGTGGTCGTCTGTGGGGCTTGTGGGGTTTGCGTTGTCCTCTGCACTCGGTCCGGGTGCATCCATGGTGCTACGCAGTTTATTTTTTTTTGTCTTTTTTATTTTTCTGCTTTTATAGTGCACTTTTCCGCATGACGCGTGGGAATTGCAGGGCTGTCGCTGGTTATCGCTGATTTTTGTATCGCGATTTGGGGCATCGCAACTTTTTTCGCGTTCGTGTTTCGCATTTTTTCGGCGTCGCGTTGATTTTAACGCGGTCATTTGGTGCGTTATTGTGAGACTATCGCATGGTGCCACCGTGTTGAGAATACAACGTTAACACGGTGTTATTTTCCCGCGATGGACTGCGATGTGTAAAGTTGCGTTATGCTAATTTTGCGATAATTATCACACGTTCTTGAGAATATCCCCCAAACTTTCTTAAAGTTGGTTAGCATACACAATTGCCATGACCATAATAAAGGAACCAAACAAGCTAAAGGCAGACAGAAATAATTGCCTACCCCTTAAGGTCTGTAGAAAAGCAAGGTATCGGCACGCAAAGGCAATTGTGAGCTGAATGATGCATTATAATAAAAGGGCCATCCACTTGGGAGCAGGACACCATTATGTACATGTACTGTCTTATTATTCTCGATTCTATACCTAGTGAAATCTTTTAGATTGTTAGATCACGAATCAGCAGGTCGGCTACACATTACTGAAGTGATTATAGAACTAATCAACTTGTAATTCATTATCATATACCTTAAGGTATCCAGTTAATTAAGAACAGCCATTGCAAAACACAGATTTTCTTTGCATGCCATAATTAACCTTGATGAATCAATAACCTTCAAGTAGTTCTCACTATCAACAAAACATACGAGGCACACTTGGTGGCAGGCTGTTGACCTGACTGAAGTTTATTTTGTGTTGTCAGTTAATTTCTGAATTAACTCTGGTCACTGACTCTTTGTTTTGTTGGAATTCATTCTTTTTTGCCCACCATAAATTTGTCTCTGAGAGCAATGTGGTGTTATTTATGGCAAAGATTGTGCTTGAAGACTGCAACAATTCACGTTGAAACCCAAACTGCGGATTACTGCTGTAAAAGAAACTCCAGTAGTCAAGGTAGTCTATGTTTTTAAAGGGTTCGGAGATTTTTCACCAATTATTTTGCAACACAATATGTAGTGCTGGTCTTGAGGGTAGTGAAGGTGGTAATAAGGCTTTGGTGGATGATATACCATTCCTCATCCTCTGAGACTGGACCTGGCTTGGACAATTTAAGATGAAACCTCTTTTAAGTGCAGCATAATCCTTTAATGGCAAATGATTGGCCGTGGCCTTTCAAAATTATGGGTCAACAGATTACTTAGCAATGGGTACTGACTGATCCAGAGAGAGCAAGCTCTATACTTTCATTGGAAACTCTTGTGGCAACATGCTAGGTTTCTTGACCTTTGCTGCTGTTGGTTTCTTTGCAAACTGAAGGTTGCCAAGGCTCATTTAAAAAAAAAAAAAATTCCCAAATACTCTTCTTAATTTTCAATGATGCTGAGGAGCTTAAGGGTGTGACAAAAGGAGGTAAACTGATGCACCTCCAAAACCAAATAAGCATAAAGTTGGCATTCCCCCTGACCGCAGCACTGGCAGCTCATTGGCTGGTTGCTGCTGTGCTGGCCGCCACTCTGAATCTATCATCTGTGGAGGCTGATGAAGGGTGCACTTCTCGGTTCTTTGCACAATGATTTTCAATGTTTCTGCTTCATTTGCTTAAAAGCAACGAAGAAAAGAAATTCTCTTCTGAAAATAGCGTGGCTTCGCATGGCTTCAGAAAACCTAGAAGCTCAAGGCCCCAGGACTGACTGAACTCTATTTGCAGATACAGTTTTAGTTGAACAGTTGCCTGTTTTCCTTTCCTATAACAAATACAATGGAGGTAATTGGCATGGAATGATGCATTAGAACCTGTACGTCTTCCTAACTCTCATTAATAATACGTGCGGTGCTCAGAAGAACACCGTCATCATTGCTATTGGCAACCAAGTTACAATGGATCTTCTTTTTGCCCTTTCTCTCTTGATGCTCACAGATACAATTGTGGTCACTGGCATGATCTGAAAGCAGGCTTGGAGAAGTTGAGGGATTTTTCTTAAAGGAGATCATGAACTTGGCAGATATGAAATGGCCACCTTTTCCTAACCACAGTTCAAACTGTGTCTGTTTCTTCAGGCTCGCCAGTATCTCCTAGGATAGTCTCCACCAGAGCACCATCAGAACAAAAATGCATTTATTTCTTATGCATTGGCAATTATGGTATATTGAGGATCACTTTCTACTTCCCAAAGGAGTAACACAGAGCAAATACTGCAGAGAAAGTTGAAAAGCTAATACACTTAAGGAGATCTTAAAATAACCACGTATTTATACGTTTCTTAAAGATTAAAAAGTTTGGACAAGAAAGAATATCGGTCGGCAACATTTTCCAATAGTGTGAGACCAAATAGGAAAAGGAATGACCACCTTTCCGGGTCGTTCAAATCCGACGGGGTAATGATAGTGCTGTATTTGAGGATCTAACGCATCTCACTGGATGATAAAAAAACTAATTCTAGATTGGAGATAGTTATGACGTACCCTGTACAATGCTCAATGGGCATGGCATGACATAGAAGTTTAAAAATACAACATTTCATGACGGAAAGCCCGCGTAAGGATCTTAGCATGGGTTCCGAAGGAGAGCCATATGGAAGATTGCATACTCGGTGGGCTATAGTATTCTGGATCACCTGCAATCTGGACAAATGCTCCTCATTGATGGCAACCAGGAGGGCATTGCCATAGTCTAACTGGCTAGTCACAAGGGCTTGAGTGACGGTAATCCTACAATTAAGAGGAATCCAAGGGAATGTTTCCATAAGCAGGCAGAAAATGCCAAAACAAGATCCACAAACTGCTTTAATCTGATCGGCCATCGAGAGCTTGCCATCTAATAAAATGCAGATATTTTTTACCACCTGTTTTGGGTTTGGAGGGATTGCCCAGCTAGCTAGGCCACCAATCTTCACACCAGTATACCTTTGCTTTACCATATAGTAAGATTTCTGTCTTCCCCACATTCAGCTGTAGACAATTCAATCTCATCCAAGATGCAACTTCTCGCATACAGTTATAGAACCTGGATTTCGCTACCGCAAGATCATGGCTGTAGAACTTGGCCTTTTTGGCTAAAGTTCCCTAAACTTTTTGCTTTCCCCCTAGACCGTTTTCCTGACATAGAGTTGCCAATTTAGATGCTTTGGGTACTTTGCCACTGCTGATCAGTGTCAAAGTACAAGGGTTCCCTGTGTAAAGTGTAATAGTAATTGGTTGGCCATGATTGGTATGTTGTCTTACTAGTAAAGTCCCTAGTGATGTGCACTGTGTGTGCCAGGGCTAGTAATGCAAAGGTGCGCGTAGAAGGGAACTCAGGCCTGCAGTGTAGGGCCTGCGCGCAGTTTGCTAAGTTAGCATGTTGTCCTGACAAGTGCAACCACTTGTCAGGCCTTAGTTTCCCTTTTGCGTACACAGTGGGCACCCCTGTGGTAGGTCCCGGGTAACCCCTGGGCAGGGTGCAGTGTAAGTAAAAGGCAGGACATATACTGAGGTGTGTGTTATGTCCTGACAGTGAAAAACACTCCATTTCGTTTTTCACTGGCGAAAGGCCATCCTGCCCATAGGACAGAATGGGGGAGGCTGGGTATTGTGTTTGTTAGCCTAGTTTCCCATAAGTTTAAAATGGAGAGGTGAAGTTTAGTATGTATGAACTCACAGCGTCATAACACATCTTTCTATGAAAGTAGTTTTCTCACTGTGTGTTCAGAAGCCACTCTTTTAGAAAGTGGCTGAGTTTTGTGCTTTAAACATTTCTGTGTGTCTCTGCTGAATGTGGATTGACTGTCTGGATCTGAGAGGGGAGAGGAGCTGGGGGAGGTCTTGACCCAGGGAGGGGTTGAGATGGCACCAGGCTGACCTGCATCTGGAGAGTAGGCGAGGAAAAGCACAGGGAGGTGAAGAGGCCTGGGTTGCGGCTATAAAACAATTGACCCATCTCCTGCTGAGTGATTAAGGATCCAGACCCCCAGTATCAAAGGGAGAAAGGTGACACTGGGAGGGAGACATCCAGAACTGATTTAGGCAGGGGTCAGGGACCCCTGAGCACAACGAACTTCAAAGACATTTAGGGGTATAACTATGAGAGCTGAGACCCCTGAACGTTGGAATAGAAATGGATTGAGACTGAAAAGGCTTGGACCCATTTCGTGGTCAAGAGGAACCTCTGCTAAGGAAGGAACAACTGAAGTGACTGCTGGGAAGGACCAACTCTTGCTTCGTGATCTGGGGCTGGTCTGCAGTTTGCTGTTTTAACCAAGGAAGAGGCTGTTGGGACTGTGCTTTGTGCGCTGGATCCCCCTGCTTGAAGAAGACTGTGCTTTGTGCTGTGTCTTGTTACCCCAAGGGCCCGAGGTGAGCTGGCTCCCTGTTTGGAAACACAGGAACATAACAGTTTCCGGAGAAGTTTCAAGCGACGCGGTAGGCGTGTGTTGTGGCAACTTGAGACCCTCGGAAGGTGTGCCCTGTGATCTTGGACACACGGAGGAGAAGTGAGACTCGGATGCGCTGGGTGCGTGTCGTGGTGCACAGGAGGCGTTGGTGAAGAGCGCCTGGTCAACGTGTGCATCGAAGGTGAAGTGAGTCTCGGACACGCTGGGTGCGTGTCGTGGTGCACAGCAGGCGTTGGTGAAGAGCGCCTCGTCAGCGTGTGCATCGGAGGTGACGTGAGACTCGGACATGCAGGGTGCGTGTCATGGTGCACCGCAGGCGCTGGTGAAGAGAGCCTGGTCAGCGGGTGCATCGGAGGTGAAGGGAGTCTCGGACGCGCAGGGTGCGTGTCATGGTGCACAGGAGGCATTGGTGAGGAGCGCCTGGTCAACGTGTGCATCGGAAGTGGAGTGAGGCTCGGACACGGTGAGCGTGTCGGGGTGCGGCCGAAGGCGTTGGTGAAGAGCGCCTGGATATCGGGGCACTGGAGTTGGAGTAAGTCTCAGTGAAGCAGTGTGCGTGCTTTGGTGCAACCTGGGACTGTGGAGGTGATCGGCTGATCATCGTGTGCACCGGAAGAAAGTGAATCTCTGCAGCGCGGTGTGCGGGTCTTGGTGCCAACTGAGACCGCAGGAAGGAGTGCCTGGTGAACGTGCACTCGGAGTCGACGTGAAGTCCCATCAGCGTTGTGTGTGTGGCTTCGTGCCAGAGGAGACCCGGAGGGTGCTGTGGTAAGCGTGCACCCGGAGTAACGTAATCTCAGGGGCGTGGGGTACGTGTGCCCTGCGGCCGCCTGAGACCTTCCTAACAGTAGCGGCCCGGACCGGCAGCCCCGGAGGAGCTGAACTGCCAGGCCGAGCCGCTGAGGCCCATTGAGAAAGTTCTACACGGAAGGCCCAGTTCGCTGAAGGAGGAGAGGAGAGTGGGGTCGCGCCCCCAGGTAACGTGGATCATGCCTGGGCGGGGCGCGGGCTCGGAGGGACACTCTCTCGGCCTCTCAGTCCTTCTAGCGACGTGAGCCTTGGCTTCGGCTCAGATTGGGGCCCGTACTGCGTTCAGGAGTGGCAGTACTGGGGCTAGAGTGAGAGGCTGTACTTTATGTCATCGTTGATACGTGTGGGGGTGTTGTAGGGATTCTGCACATACACAGAGCTATGCACAGGATAATAGGACCTCGGAGTATAGTGGTGAGCCAACCATACACCTTAGTACCCACAATCCCAATCCGACTAGCTTTAGCGTCTCATTAGCAACGATGCTACCAATGATTAGACAACCCAGAACACAGTCTCTCTCTCTCAGGACTCGCGGGAGCAAGGACACCCTTTCATAACTCACTCATACCTGTCCACAACGTGCGTAATAAGAGACACTGTATAGTTTAAAATGTTTATTTCAAATACCGTGCTCTAAGATACAGTACACGTGCCAGTACTATCAGCATAATGCATAAGGATAATATAATCAGCATAGTTACAATTCCATAGAATACAAACGGGGAAAGCATTTCATAAAGCAGTGGATATAGGGCTAAATGACCATACCACCCTCCCCGTGCTAGTAGCTAGTTTATTATAAAAACAGAAGACCTCTGGGCATTGTCAGGCGAACCCCCATACCTCAATATCTAGATGCAAGGTTTACATCAGCAGACAAGCACAGCTCTTCTCTCTGGAAAGGTTTTTCTCCAAGTGCCTTTAACAGTGAAATCACAATATTAAAAGCACACGAATTTCGTAATACTGCGCTACGCTCACACAGCATGCAAAGTTTGTGCTACTACATAGCAGAGTGAAAAACTGTGCTAATTGGCATAGCAACAGTATAATAAACACCTACAAATGCTTTGCTAAAGCAATTTTCTATGCTAAAAAGCATATAACCAATTCACAAAAGTGAACTTTGACAATAAAATATCAACCAATGAGAGAGGTGATGATTTTGGGGTCCCCCCTAACCTAGGGGGAGGACCAAGCAGATGCCTTGAACACAAAAAGCATATCATGTGAACGATTCAGTGGTGGTCCCTTCCTCCTAGGACAACCCCAAGCACAGTTATGGGCAAAAATACAATCCCAACCAAAGGCCCTGCAAAGCATTATGGGACGAGATTAGCAGTGGGCAGTGAATATTATAGTGTCCAATATCAAAATAATTCTACAAAGAGCTGCAGTTCAACTAGTCGTTACTAGATGTCCCTCACGAGTCAAATGCAAAAGCATTGAAATTATTAATACATCAAGCTGCAGTTCCACTAGTCGTTACTAGATGTCCCTCACGAGTCAAATGCAAAAGCATTGAAACCCTTTCATGAAGCTTTTGCATTTGACTCGTGAGGGACATCTAGTAACAACTAGTGGAACTGCAGCTCTTTGAAGAATTATTTTGATATTTTTATCATATAAAGACAGAGATATTTATTTTATCTTAACTTGCACTGTGCCAGATGCCTTTGCCAATTATTGTACAGTGCAGTCAAGCACACATAAGTGCGAGGGACTGGCCGTTGTTTTTCGACCTTGTACATGTTGTGCAGACGTAACCCAAAGGGAACAGGAGAAAAGGTGAAAGGCAGAAATGCAGACAGTCCTAATATAGCCGGGCAGAAGCAGGGGCTGGAAAAACAAAGTCACAAAGTAACGTGCGCAAAAAAGGCACCATGGCAGCCAGGCCTAAGTCAACTTAGCAAGGCAGACCATGAGGCCACAAACCACACGACACCCTCCCCTGGTCAGTCCATTGGTGAAGATATAGGACGAAGACAGAGATCAAATAGATGGAGCAGAACGGCAGTGTCTGTGATGGAATAGTCCCCAATGAAGGACAATGAATGGGAGAGGGGAAAAAAAATAGATAATGCAGAGAAAAAAAAATATTCCAGGGAGGCAGGACGCTGAAAGCGGAGGCCCCCTAATCCAATAGAGTGTAAGTGCAGAAAAACGCCACACCTTCCAAGAGGACATTGTTGGAATCGTCAGAGAAAAGCGACGCCACCCAGTCCAATAAATCAAAACTGCAGTCATGTTCCTCGCAAGAGGGAGCAGCGAACAGCATTGCGGGACAACTTGCGTGATACTCAATATAACTTTGTTGTAGGAGATTCTGAGCAGCCGCCCAGATATCCCATTGCCAAAATCCCCAGTGCAGCCGCACGCGCCATGTAGCCTGCACCGGAACAGTCCCGTTCATGGGCCTCTAAGGGACCCACCAGCAGGACAAAATCCGGTCGAGACAGAGACGTATTGGAGAGGCAATAATCCAAGGACCACGAGAAAGGACATCTGATGCAAGACATCACAGGTTGCACGCAAGTGAAATACGCAAAGCGAAAAGAAAGTCTATAGGACACACTGAGTGTCGCCAATGGCAGGATGCCGAAGCCAGAGAGGATGCGCTCACGGAGCATCCGGAGTCGACCTGGGTCGAGAAGGGCCCAAGGAGGTGCAGCCATTGCGTAGTAAACAGACCAAAAGCAGTATACCAGCCGCTAAGGCGAGGATCAACGGAAAGCCGCCAAAGACGCTGGAAAAAATGGAATGAATAAAAGCCGGTATTACACCAAAGATAGTTTGAAAGGAGGTTACAAGGCCAGAGCCCACAACTTTAAAAAAGTGCACAAGACCTTTGGTGCGTGATGCATTAAAAACACGGTGAATCAGTTCACCGAAATGTTGTGGGAGGTTAGTGTTCAAAAGGGCCTGTATTTCACTGTGGGTACTAGCCACCTGGAGGATGAATGTCTCCCGGGCGGATGTGAGCATAACCTCCTGGTTCAATAATAGTGCCTTTATTCTGCTCAATTTATTGAAATACGCCTTCAAAGTAGGAATGGAAGGCCAAATGGAACTATCTATGATGTCGTGCGGGGGAGGAAAAAGCACATTTTTGCCTCAGACAACCCTGTGGGAAACTGTAACACTATAGGGTATGCCGGCCAGCATGCCGCAGCAGTCCTGATTATTCAGAAGCAGATAGCTACCATTTGCAAGCACAGTGAAAGTAGGAGATATAGCAGGAGCAGGAATGCCCTTTAAAACACAAGCAAGATTCGGAGCCGAAACGTTACAAGCTCCGTGCAATTTAATGTTTTTGCAAATAAGGGAATGACCCACAGTGGAATCGCATGACTCCCCTGTGATAAAAACTTCCTTTCCGTCCCTCAGGCATTTATACATGAAAGGCAGGGACCAAAGTTCATGCAGGAAGGCACTGCCCAAGGGCTGAAAATGGCCCACAGGATAATGCTTCATGCACGAACTAAACTCAAACAAAGAAAAAGGCAAGGCGATAACCCCGTGAACTAGCCACACGGCAGAATCCAATTCCGCCACAGAGAATGGTAAGGGCTCTATTTTCTCGATATGTAACAGAGTGTAGGCTGCATCCTTCATGGACATGAACTGCTGTTTGTCAGTTAAATTAAAAGGCAGGAATAAGGCAGAGGTGTTCAAAAAGTGCCAAGGAACTTTACCCATTTTAAGCGTTTGCAAAGTCCATGCAAACTGCATTACTGAACACAATTGATTCTGACCATGATATAACACAGAAACATCATCTTGCACAATATCAACAACAGAGGGCACAATATTCTCTAACGTGTAAATGCGGGAAGACAGGGTATTAATACTATTGTCAATAACAGCAAGCACCTTTTCCAAATTTGCTTGATCTATTTCCCGTAGACGGGAAGCAGCTTCAATTTGCGAAAGCTTCCAGAGTTCATTGTAAGTCTCATAAATGAACCTCTTTGGTCGAGGGCCACGAGGCCCCAGAACAAAATCGGACAGATCAATGTTGCCTGATAGCAGGGACAAATGCTATTTTACAGAATCTAAAGAAGAGTGCTGCAACCACTGTTTACATAATTTACCAACAGAATATGTTGTAACAGTACGAGAGTCAGAAAACCTCGGGTCTGGCCTATCCTGTTTGTACCCAGGAGCTGAGTCATGAAAACGCAGTTGGCAGGCATTTGCTGCCGTCGGCCAAGCCAACCAGGGTGACTGAACAAACGTGGAGATATTAAACGAATTGTTCTGAAACAAAGCTTGCAAATCTGTAAGGGAAACATTGAAATGCAAGCTTGTGTTGGGAGTGGAAGACAAAACAGGAATGGAAGGTGCATTCAATTGTTTGGAAGTAGCCAAACCCCAAGACGTAGTCTGATAGATGGTATTATTTAAAAATAAAATTTCGGCCGGGATAAGGCAAGCACGATGCAAGGCTTCTGTGCCTTGCACCTGCCATGATTTGGTCCCCCAGATAGATTTTAAGTCAATGTTGTCCTGCCAGTACTCATAACCACCCACAGCTAAGGCGTTCAAAAAGGAACCCGAATATAGCAATTTGGTGTGGGTCAACATGATTTTCTGTGTGGAGGAAGTGTTTAATTTAAAATAATAGGACCCAGGGTTCGATCTATCAAAGTCTGTAAAGTAAGTAAACTTATTTTTAAGAGTCTGGGAGCTACCTGGCAAAGGGGTTGGACAATGCTTGCATTGGGTGTAGTTAAAAGGACCCCGCAGTGCACTTGGTTTATGGACAAAGTGGTTGCCCCAATGCTGGTAACAATACAAATCGGCATAACTTGCAGAATTCATGTACAAATCTTCAGCATTAAAAGCAGCATAATATTTCAAATCAGTAAATAATGATTCAACTGCATGTACATCCCAATCGTCAGAATGAATATTACTTTTAACGACATCACCCATTGAAACACGGAGTACATTTGGTACATTAATAATCTCGGTCGGTCCATGAATTTGGAAATTTACCGCATCCCATACGATGCCATCAGCGACTGGAAAAGCTGAAATGTTCACAAATGTGTGGTCACGCTTCATGATGTGAGATGAAGGATGTGGAGCCAAAGTTCCAGCAACACAGTTCACTGCAGAGCGTTCTGGTAAATACTGACCATTGATGAGTAGAAAAAACACTGTGACAAAGCCAATGGACATGAACAGAAAAATCAGGAATAGTACCAACCAGATGTATGTCCAGGGGGGAATCAAAAAATTGTCGCTGATCCAGGATACAAAAATACTGAATTTGGACGGGACAAGTGATGAGGTGGAATCCGAGTCAAAGGAATAACGTGTTGTGCTCAGTGGCGTTGTTGGTAGGTGAGCCACCGACTCGTTGGCGGGGTAGGTATACTCAGTCTCCTTGTTGCAGGGGGAGTCCGGGTCGTCGAGTAAGCGATCAGGCAAATCTACCATCTCGATAGCAACATCAGTGACCGTTCGGGCAGGAGGGCCACAAACATTTGTCCGGGAAATGACTGGACAAGAGACCGCTGGTGTTACACTATTCAGGATCGGCCAGATGTTGTAGCTTGACATTTTCCACTGAGATGTATCTGTTCTCTTTGCGACCAGGAAGCGGTGGTAAGATGACTGTATGAGTTCCCTTCAAGCCAAGGACTGGAACTGGTGCACGATAAGAGGGGCCAAATTCTTTTTTGTTCTCCACCTTCTCTCGAACCAGGTCTCCAACCTTCGGAAGCCAGCCGGCAACCGGAATCTGCAACGCAGCGTCTGTGGCTGAAGGTAAATGTTTGTTTGCAAGTTTGTCTCGGGCTTCTTGTAAGTCCTGTAACATAGTAGAATGGTTATCTACATCAAAAATGGTGGAGTGCGCCGCCATGTCTAGACCATCAAGGACGGGCACAAACATTCGTATGCCAAAGAGCATTTCGTATGGGGTCCGCCCACCCAGAGGTCTTCTAGGGAGATTATTAAGTGCACGTTGTACGGTTTACAAGTGGGCCAGCCAGTTCCTGCCAGTACCTAAGACTCTAGCTGTCAAGGATTGCTTTAAGTCACGGTTCATTCGTTCAACAATCGAATTGCCCTCAGGCCAATATGGAGACGAAAATGTCACCCGCACCCCCAGTGAACCCATTGCGTCCTTGTACGCCTTAGAGGCGAACGCTGGACCTTGGTCAGAATGGAAGGTGCCACAGGCGAAAATTCCCACAAAGACACGCAAATCCCTTATGAAATTTCGAGCGTCAGCACTCCGTTGTGGCCAAACCCAGATGAAACGTGTGCACGAATCCACTGCAACCAAGATGTACTTATATGCAGTGTCAGAAGAAAATGGACCGCAGTGATCCAGGTAAACACACCCAAAAGGTCTGTTAGAAATGCAGAGCGGGGTTTGTGGTCCTGGGCCCAAAGTACCTCAACGACCGCATGACCTTCTACACGCCCACCCGCCAGCTACGATCAACCAGCCACGCCCTCGCCACCGTACCACGCATCCGCAGAACCACCGCCGGAGGAAGATCCTTCTCCTACCTGGCAGCCAAGACCTGGAACTCCCTCCCCACTCACCTTCGGCGAACCCAGGACCATCTCTCCTTCAGGAAGCAGCTCAAGACCTGGCTGTTCGAGCAGTAACTTACCCCCTCCCCCAGCGCCTTGAGACCCTCCCGGGTGAGTAGCGCGCTCTATAAATGCCGTGATTGATTGATTGATTGATTGATTGATTGGTGGTCGTGTAACCGTGGAAGGCTTAATTTGCTGACAAATGTCACAAGAAAGCACATAAGTACGGGTCTGTTTATATAAACCATGCCACCAGTAACGCTGCTGCAAGATGGAAACCGTCGCTGACACTCCAGCATGAGCCGAAGCCATGCCTTCATGTGCGGCCGTTATCAAGGAAAGTCTGCGGTCCGCGTTGGGAATCAGCCGATCACCAACGTCTGGAATTTTTACGTGCGGAGCTTGTTCGGGACCTAACTGATAAGAATATTTGGAAGGGAAACCCCTAGGGTAATTAGCATCTTCCTTTGTTGCAGCAATAGCTGCTAAAATATTATTATCTATTTTAGTCATGGATCTTGTAACTGCTGCGACTGAGCACGTGGCTACTGCTGATTTGGCAGCTTCATCCGCCAAACCATTACCGACAGCGTGTGCGCCCACACGCTGGTGGCCAAGAGTGTGAATCACCTGTGTGAGTGGCAGACGTTGTTTCAAATCTGCCACTCGAACCCAAAGCATTTTATGCTTAATTGTGCTGCCCTTTGCATCTCTATAGTCGTTTTGCGACCAAAAGAATAGATTGTCATTGAAAATCTGAACACAATAGTAAGAATCGCATACAATGAGAGTTGTCACATCTGGATTTGCGAACTCAAGCACGAGCACCAAAGCGCGCAGCTCGGCCAATTGTGCAGTACTGTCTCCTAGTGCCTGAGTGTGCACTACAGTAGATTTGAACTCACCATTCACCATGGTACCTGCAACAATAGCACATGCTGCTGAATAAGCATGCTTGGAACCCGTGGCCGGTTGTGCCGAACCATCGGTATAGATAATACATTCGTATTCCTCAAGCGGTAGCAAAGACAGAGGAGGAGGATGAACAAATTCATACTGTAAAAACTCCTGTGTCTGAAGAGAAGAATCAAAGAAAAAAGTGACATCCGGAGACGTCAAAGATGTAGCCCATTGTATCCAATGGGGGTGCAAAGCCTTAGAGTTCGGAACACTTGCTTTCGTCACTGACTCCAGGACAGCATATGGTGTTACCACCAGAATGCGTTTTCCCTGTGCTAGTGCGCATTCCTTTAGAATCGCCATTTGCACTGCGGTCAAAACTTTCTCAACAGAAGAGAAGCGCATTTCCCCGGAAGTGTAGAGATGTGACTTGTATGCAATCGGTACTGTGTCACCTTCGTTAAAGGTTAAGTACGTGAAACCCACTGCCCCTGGAATGATTCTAATCACCAGGTTTGTGTGGTTGTCACGAGTCAACAAGAATTTAGATTCAAGTAGGTCTGTCTGCAAAGACTGCAGTATGGAGGAATGCTCCGGAAGCCAGCATGACTTTGAGTGACCGCTCAGCCCTCCACAGGGCTTGGTCGCCCCACTCACTGCTGCCGCTCCTGCCTGCCTTGCCGCCTCCTGCCTGGAGATTCCTTCGCTCGCTGCCCGCTGCTCCTGGGACTTTCCCGCTGCCCGCTGCTCCTGGGACTTTCCCGCTGCCCGCTGCTCCTGGGACTTTCCCGCTGCTCCTGGGACTTTCCCGCTGCCCGCTGCTCCTGGGACTTCCCGCCACTGCCTCCCTGCGGCCCCGCCCCCCCGTGATTCCATTCGCCGCCCCGCTCCCGCCACCCAGCTGCTCCTCCCTCCCGGCTCCTTACTTAAGGGGACCGTAGGGGACCACAGAGTGTGACCACTCAGCCCTCCACAGGGCTTGGTCGCCCCACTCACTGCTGCCGCTCCTGCCTGCCTTGCCGCCTCCTGCCTGGAGATTCCTTCGCTCGCTGCCCGCTGCTCCTGGGACTTTCCCGCTGCCCGCTGCTCCTGGGACTTTCCCGCTGCTCCTGGGACTTTCCCGCTGCCCCTGGGACTTCCCGCCACTGCCTCCCTGTGGCCCCGCCCCCCCGTGATTCCATTCGCCGCCCCGCTCCCGCCACCCAGCTGCTCCTCCCTCCCGGCTCCTTACTTAAGGGGACCGTAGGGGACCACAGAGTGTGACCGCTCAGTCCTCCACAGGGCTTGGTCGCCCCACTCACTGCTGCCGCTCCTGCCTGCCTTGCCGCCTCCTGCCTGGAGATTCCTTCGCTCGCTGCCCGCTGCTCCTGGGACTTTCCCGCTGCCCGCTGCTCCTGGGACTTTCCCGCTGCTCCTGGGACTTTCCCGCTGCCCGCTGCTCCTGGGACTTTCCCGCTGCTCCTGGGACTTTCCCGCTGCCCGCTGCTCCTGGGACTTCCCGCCACTGCCTCCCTGCGGCCCCGCCCCCCGTGATTCCATTCGCCGCCCCGCTCCCGCCACCCAGCTGCTCCTCCCTCCAGGCTCCTTACTTATGACGCCCCCTGAGCGACCGCGCAGCGGCCGCGCGCAGCGGGAGCACCGACGGAGCGCCGAAGGTGCGCCAAAGGTAAGCCCGTCTGCGCCCGTCCGCGCCTGGCCCGCGCCCAGCGCCAGGACCCCTGGATCCCACCGATGCAACACTACTCGACGGACCTACGACGCCGCCACCCTCACCGCACTCAATGCCGGCCGCAACCCTGCCTGCTACCGAGCCTCACCGAGACGCACACACGGACCCTTCACCTGCCAAGCCTGCCGATTCACCTGCCCCCGGACGTGCACCACCTCCGCCAAGTCGAGCACCAGCAGCAACCACCTGAAATGCATCCTGTTGAACACCCGCTCCGTCCACAGGCACGCCGTGGAACTCTGGGACCTGCTCGACGCAACAGCACCGGACGTCGCCTTCCTCACCGAAACCTGGATGAACGCCTCCTCAGCGCCCGACATCGCCATAGCCATCCCGGACGGATACAAGATCACCCGGAAGGACCGCGTCAACCAGACGGGAGGAGGCATCGCCATCGTACACAAGAACACCATCCGCATCTCGACTAACTCCGACGAGACCTTCACCGCCGCCGAACACCTACACTTCCAGATACACACTGACCCCAAGACCACCCTCCGAGGCACCCTCATCTACAGACCCCCGGGACCACGCACACTATTCAGCGAAGACATCGCAGACTTCATCAGCCCGCACGCCATGCCCTCCGCCGACTACATCCTCCTAGGGGACCTCAACTTCCACCTGGAGAACAACAACGACAGAAACACCACCGCCCTGCTGGACAACCTCGCCAACCTCGGACTCAAGCAACTGGTGAACACGCCCACCCACTACACCGGCCACACGCTTGACCCCGTCTTCTCTTCCAGCAAGCACATCTCCTTCAGCCACGCCACCGGACTCCACTGGACCGACCACAGCTGCGTCCACTTCAGCTTCAGAAAGACTGCGACTCACCACCACCCGCAACAGGCTCCCCGCCGGAGCTGGAGCAAGATCACCGCCGAGCAGCTCACCGCCTCCCTCAGCCAGAACACACCCACCAACACAACGGACCCAAACGAAGCAGCCAGCAACCTCGCCAAGTGGCTGACCGCCTGCGCCGACGACCTCGCACCACTAAAAAACCCTCCCAGCAGACCCGGAAGCAAGAAAACCCCTTGGTTCACCAACGAACTCAAGGAATCCAAGAAGAACTGCCGCACTCTCGAGAAAGCCTGGCGACTCGACCAGACCACAGACAACAGGACCGCCCTCAAGCACGCCACCCGCAAACACCACCAGCTGATCCGTGCCACCAAGAAGTCGGCACTCAAAGAACGACTGGACAACAACGCCCACGACAGCAAGGAACTTTTCAGCATCGTCAAAGAGTTCTCCAACCCCAGCGCCGGAAACAACGACATCACCCCCTCGCAAGACCTCTGCAACTCACTCGCCGCGTTCTTCCACCGCAAGATCACCGACATACATAACAGCTTCGACGCACAGACCACGCACCCTACCGCCGAACCAACGCCCGCCACCACCACCCTCTGCAACTGGACCCCGATCAGCACCGAAGACACCACCCGCACGATGAACTCCATCCACTCCGGATCACCAACCGACCCCTGCCCACACCACGTCTTCAACAAAGCCGACGCCACCATCGCACCCCATCTCCGGGACATCATCAACTCCTCCTTCCACACCGCCACCTTCCCGGAGAGCTGGAAGCACGCCGAGCTTACCGCCCTCCTGAAGAAACCAACGGCGGACCCCACCGACCTCAAGAACTACCGTCCCATCTCGCTCCTTCCGTTTCCGGCCAAAGTCATCGAGAAGACCGTCAACAGACAGCTTGCCGCCTTCCTCGAGACGAATGGATCCCTCGACCCCTCGCAGTCCGGGTTTCGGGCCAACCACAGCACCGAGACCGCCCTTATCGCAGCCACCGACGACATCAGAACCCTAACCGACAACGGGGAAACAGCAGCCCTCATCCTCTTGGACCTCTCCGCGGCGTTCGACACCGTCTGCCACCGCACCCTAGTGAAGCGCCTCAGCAACATCGGAATCCGAGAGAAAGCACTGGAATGGATCATCTCGTTCCTCGCCGGAAGAACCCAGAGAGTCCGCCTCCCCCCGTTCAGATCCGAGGCCACCGAAGTCATCTGCGGCGTTCCACAAGGATCTTCACTCAGTCCAACCCTCTTCAACGTCTACATGAGCCCCCTCGCAGCCATCGCACGCCAACACAACCTCAACATCATCTCCTACGCCGACGACACCCAGCTGATCCTCTCCCTCACCAACGACCCCACCACCGCCAGAGCCAACCTACACGACGGGATGAGAGACGTCGCCGACTGGATGAGGAACAGCCACCTTAAACTGAACTCAGACAAGACGGAAGTCCTCATCCTGGGCTCATCACCCTCCGCCTGGGACGACTCTTGGTGGCCCCCGGCCCCTGGGCACCGCGCCCAAGCCAACGGACCACGCACGCAACCTGGGCTTCATCCTGGACTCCTCCCTGTCGATGACCAGACAAGTCAACGCCGTCTCATCTTCGTGCTTCAACACCCTGCGCATGCTCCTCAAGATCTTCAGATGGATCCCCACTGAAACCAGGAAGACCGTCACCCAGGCACTCGTCACCAGCCGACTGGACTATGGGAACACCCTCTACGCCGGAACCACAGCCAAACTTCAAAAAGACTCCAGCGCATCCAGAACGCCTCCGCACGACTCATCCTGGACATCCCCCGACACAGCCACATCACCGGACACCTGAAAGACCTGCACTGGCTCCCCGTCAGCAAGAGAATCACGTTCAGACTCCTCACCCACGCACACAAGGCCCTCCACGACCTGGGCCCCAAGTACCTCAACGACCGCATGACCTTCTACACGCCCACCCGCCAGCTACGATCAACCAGCCACGCCCTCGCCACCGTACCACGCATCCGCAGAGCCACCGCCGGAGGAAGATCCTTCTCCTACCTGGCAGCCAAGACCTGGAACTCCCTCCCCACTCACCTTCGGCGAACCCAGGACCATCTCTCCTTCAGGAAGCAGCTCAAGACCTGGCTGTTCGAGCAGTAACTTACCCCCTCCCCCAGCGCCTTGAGACCCTCCCGGGTGAGTAGCGCGCTCTATAAATGCCGTGATTGATTGATTGATTGAAAAGTTAGGTTGTATCAAGGCATACAGTGGCTTGATACGCTGGGCATATTCGGGAATGTAAGTACGCCCAAAGTTTAGAAAACCCAGTAAAGACTGAAGTTTCTTCAGAGTGGTTGGAGGGCACAAAAGTGCACATTTCTCCAAGAAATGGGGGGCTAAGCCCTTACCTTCATTGTTGAGCTCATAGCCCAAAAACAAAACTGTAAATTCAGCAATGTGAGATTTGGCAAAGTTAAACTTGTAACCTAAAACCGCAAATTCTAGAATAATGCGGTCCACTCGGGAAAGATGCGGGTATAATTCGTCGTCTGTCAGATAGATATCATCGACGTACGAACACGCATCTGGGTCTATGCCGTCTAACAAAGAGACAACACGGGCAGCGAATACACCCGGACTGTTCTTGTAGCCCATGGGTAAACGCCGGAATTTGAAATGTTTACCACCGGAGGTAAAAGCGCTCCATTGGCTACACTCCGGGGACAAGTTGTGCGTGTAAAATCCATTGGATAGGTCAAGCGTCGTTTTATATTTTTTACGAACAAGACTGTCTACAAGCGCAGAACTGTGTGTATTTTGTACCGCAAAGGTCCAACAATGAGCGTTCAAATGTCGGTAATCCAAAACTAAGCGGTATGATCCGTCGGGTTTAGAAACTGCGAAAAGGGGATTATTCATGGGCGACACGCATGTTTCAATCACTCCTTGATATTCTAACTGTGTCAGAATTTCTGAAACGGGACCTTTAGCTTCCCGTTTTATGGGATATTGGGGTTGTGGCTGTGGCAGCGACCGCAAAGGAATATCATGGGGAGGAGAGTCTTCATCCCAGCCACCGTGGTTGCGGTATAACGCTGGAGCCTGGGACACAGCCCATTCAGCTGCGAGAGCCTCCGCTTTGTCCTTGGGGACATGACGAGAAAAGCTCGGAAGGATTACCTCCTCCCCTCTACGCGCAGCAAGTACGAATGGGGGCGGCCAATCCGCCTCTGCCAACAGAATGTCAAAAGAAGAGGTCAGATTCTCCCAAAAAATCCCTTTAATAACACGCTGTATGTCACCTTCAATTTGAATGACAATATTATATAGTCTGTCAGGGGGTGCCACTCTGGTGTCTGCTGTCTCGACAGTAATGAATGTTTCAGTTGCTGTCGCCTCCACATGAGGACGTAGCGCCTCCCGCACTATGGTAACTTCCGCGGCGCTGTCTAGGAGCGTCACTGCCCACGTCCAATTCAGGAGTCTCGTTCTCACCGTCTGTGGCATACCTCGCTGTTACAGCTGCAACTTTCTTCTTCTGAAACTGTGGGCGAGAACGTTGAAATTCTTCTGATTTCCCTCGGACTTGTTGTCGAGGTTGGTCTCGTCCCTGTGGAGCCTCTCGACCCCTGCCTCTATCCTGGCGATCTCCTCCACCAGCCTGTGAGGTTGTTGGTGCCTATGAAGAACGAGGAGAACGCGTATCAGGGACTTGAAATCTCTCTGGAGATTTAATTCTCGCCCTATCGCGCAAATCATAAGTGCGTTCAGAAGAGACGGAAACAGGGGATGCGCCTCGCGACCCCTGCTTCTTCTGTTGTTTACCCTGTTTTTTCAACTTCCAGCTCTTTTTAGGAAAGAACGGTTTCTCATCTTTCTCAGATTGAGTTTTTGGTTGTTGTTGCGATTGTGTTTGCGGTTTAGCAAAAGGCTTAACTCCCAGGCTATTGCGGCCAATTGTTTTGTAAGCCTGTGCAATAATTTTCGGTAATTCGCGCGGCTTGTCCGGTTCTGGGATCAAAGCCAAAGCATTAGCTACTTGAAAGTTAACTGCATCGCCCTTGACATTCGCAAGGATCAAATCAGCTACTACATCGAACACTCCCACCAGTCTCATCCCTAATTCCACAGCCGCTTCAGGCCCATGCTCATCCTGCACTCGTTTAATTACAGAGGGGAGAACCGTCATGGAAGGAGTGCCGAAACACTTCGCATATACTGCTGCGAATACCTTGCCCCAGTTGTTACATTCTGTCAACTCGGGAATTAAGTCTTTTGGCAAACTAATCGTCAAAATCCTGTGTTTTTCCACAGGAGAAGTATTTGGAAAAACTGCCTCCAGCTGGTCAAATTTTTCTGCAAGCCAATAAGGCAAATCGTCCTTATTTTGTTGGCGCTTGCCCATCACCAAATTAACCATGACGGGACTTATGGTTACACCGCCTGCTCCAGCTGGATGTGCTGCAACTCCAGGCGGGGCTCCCTGGATGTTGCCTGTAACAAACTGTACTAAAGCTCTATGCACACGTATCAAAGACGAATGCAAATTACGCAGTTCAGCGACTGCAAGCGTCATATAACGCGGATGTGGGGTATACCCGGCCAAAACAGGCCAAGTGGCCCCTTCAATCGATAAGGGGCCCAAACGAACCGAGGTAACCGGTTGGGGAAGGGTGCCATCAAACCAAACACGGTGTTGCCATGCCGTGAGCGGTACATCAAGATTCCTATAAGGTCTATAGAGATTAGGAATAGCGGTGGCTGTATATTCATGGAACAAATTATCAGTCCCATCCACCGCCGGAAAGGTGACCCAAGAGTAAAACACCTCAAAGTGGTAAGCAGGATCCGCTTGTACCACAAAGATCAGATTGACACCCGCGTCAGGCACTCCATACACTGTCAAGTGAGCCTGGAGCGCTGCGCGGCTATGTGCCGCAATTTGGACAGCCATTTAAGGCTAACAATATTCGACAACCTAATATGAGGCAGCACAATATAGGGTTTTATTTAAAAAAACCTTTTAACAACTTCAAGCTTGAAAGAACCTATAAAAAAGTCAATATAGGAGGTATCGCCCTCACACACGCTTCCGGAAGCGTCTGCGAAGTTGTGGACAAGCACAAGTACTACTCAAGCGTCTCGCAGATAAGCAGCCCTACGTTGGGCGCCATGTTGTAGGGATTCTGCACATACACAGAGCTATGCACAGGATAATAGGACCTCGGAGTATAGTGGTGAGCCAACCATACACCTTAGTACCCACAATCCCAATCCGACTAGCTTTAGCGTCTCATTAGCAATGATGCTACCAATGATTAGACAACCCAGAACACGGTCTCTCTCTCTCTCTCTCTCAGGACTCGCGGGAGCAAGGACACCCTTTCATAACTCACTCATACCTGTCCACAACGTGCGTAATAAGAGACACTGTATAGTTTAAAATGTTTATTTCAACTACCGTGCTCTAAGATACAGTACACGTGCCAGTACTATCAGCATAATGCATAAGGATAATATAATCAGCATAGTTACAATTCCATAGAATACAAACGGGGAAAGCATTTCATAAAGCAGTGGATATAGGGCTAAATGACCATACCACCCTCCCCGTGCTAGTAGCTAGTTTATTATAAAAACAGAAGACCTATGGGCATTGTCAGGCGAACCCCCATACCTCAATATCTAGATGCAAGGTTTACATCATCAGACAAGCACAGCTCTTCTCTCTGGAAAGGTTTTTCTCCAAGTGCCTCTAACAGTGAAATCACAATATTAAAAGCACACAAATTTCTCCAGTGCAGCTGTACTGAGTGTTATGTCTAAGTGCGAGGGACTGGCCAGATCAGCAAGAACAAGGGACGTTGTTTTTAGACCTTGTACATGTTGTGCAGACGTAACCCAAAGGGAACAGGCGAAAAGGTGAAAGGCAGAAATGCAGACAATCCTAATATAGCCGGGCAGAAGCAAGGGCTGGAAAAACAAAGTCACAAAGTAACGTGCGCAAAAAAGGCACCATGGCAGCCAGGCCTAAGCCATCTTAGCAAGGCAGACCATGAGGCCACAAACCACACGACAGGGGGGGCAACTGTTATCAAAGAGGCTGACTGTCGTAATACACATTGCCAATATTGCTGCTAACGAACTGCCGGACTGTCTTATGACGCCTGACATTATTTCTGCATAACGAAGTACACGATTGTAGCGCTACGCATTGCATTATTTCTCCATTGCAAAGTACAGGATTGTAGCGGCCCGCATTGCATTATTTCTTCTTTGCAAAGTACATGATTGTAGCTACGCATTGCATTATTCCTTCATTGCAAAGTACATGATTGTAGCGGCGCGCATTGCCTTATTTCTTCATTGCAAAGTACGTGATTGGGGTGTGACGCATTGCATTATTCCTTCATTGCGCAGTACATGATTGTAGCAGTACGCATTGCATTATTTCTCCCATTGCCAGGTACCGGGGTGTATCGTTACGCATTGTATTATTTCTCCTTTGCCCAGCACAGGATTGTATCGTTACGCAGCGCACTATTGTTTGTCCATTGCAACGTGTGTGATTCTAGCATTGCGACCAGCATAGCATTTTAAAAGCTGTGGTTGGGATTTGAACCTACCAGCCAGCCGGAACGAATATTACCCTTTATTACATGTTGGCTTATGTATCGTGTGGTCTGATCGTATATCTTTTTACATAAAGTTTATACTCGTTTTATCAAACTCGTGTGGAGTCCATTTGTGGTGTCACCAGTGGGTTGTTGTGAGTGTGGTTGCACATACTGTACACTCGTGCCTTGGAGATAGGCCTGGTTGCTTGTGCCAAGCTACTAAGGGGGTGAGCAGGGCTATCTCAAAAGGTGTCCTTATTTGGCCTAACATTGAGTGAGGAGTCCCAAGTCTCGCATTTGGTGACAGTGGTGCGGGACGGGGACTCCGGCTTCCAACAATGGCCAAATGAGATTATTAATTGAGTGTCTTCTGCATACAACAGAATCGCAATCCTAAAAGGTTCCCCAATCTTGTCCAAAGGAGTCATATATACATTGAAAACCATGGGACTCTACGCGGAACCTTGAGGGACCCCACAGGTGTTAGTGGCAGCTCTTGATTCAAAAGGCTCTCTCTGTCAGAAAGCCCCTCAGCCAGGTCAATGCCTGTCCTTGCACTCCAACATCATACAGTCTTTGAATGAGAATCGCATGAGTTGCCATGTTCTTCTGCCAGATCCAGCAGGATCAGCATAGCCAATCTGCCCTCATCCAAACTGGTTCTAATCATTTCAGATGTGGCCAGGTGGGTTGTTTCCATACTATGGACTGCACTACCCATAGACTGCGAGGGGTCCAGGATGTGATTATTGCCTAAATATTGTGAGAGCTAATTGTTAATTAATTAGTGCATGATCTTACAAGGAAAAGGAAGTAGAAAATTCGGGCGGAAGTAGGCAAAAATAGTTGGACCTGCTGTGGGTTCCTTTAAAATAGAAGAAACACATGCCAACTTCCAAGCTTCCGGTACCTTAGCCATTTCCAGGGACAGATCAAACAAGTTGGTGAGATGTGACATCAATAGCGGTGCCAAAGAAAACAAAATATATACTGGGCAAGGATCTTCCAGTGACCCCAACTTAGTATTGTATAGTATCTCTTGTACCTCCTCCAGGGTAAACAGCTTAATCCTGTCCAGTTGTTCTGAAGCACTTGGGGGTTTGGAGCAAGGTTCTGCCCCAACTAGTAAAGAGTCACTTTGAGGGTCAAAATCATAATAGATTTCATTAATCTTCTCACTGAAATACCAAACAAGAGAGTTGCATAGGTCTTGTGAGGCAGGAATTGAAGTCCTGCAGACCTCTGGGTTTATAAATCCATTCAGGGTCTTAAAAATCTCTTTGGCACATTTGACAGTCTTTTCATACCACTGACTAAACAGCAGTGTTCAGTAATGAAATCTGTGGGCCACACCCCACTCCCACTCCCCACCAGACGTGTGGCACCAACCGTAAAATAAATATTACATTTGTAACAAAATCTGGGGGTGCCTCATTGTCACATGTGTCGCAGTCTTATAGCAACCACCACAGCAAAAAGAAATCCCAAAATTTGAGCAAAAGACTGGGGCCACCTATACCCTTCCTTCGGGGTAATGGGACTTAATATCAATAAATCATAACATTTTGATACTAAAATCTGGATGCTTTCCCGACACAATTCTCCGGAGTCCAGAGCACGTAACTGCAAATGCAGTGCAATACCCTGGGCCTATAATGCATTTCCTCTGCCTGCCCCCCCCCCTCCACTTCTGCAAAGAAAATAACCCTAACATAACTCTAAAAAATAAACATATTGGAAGGAGATGCCGCAGACAAAAAATGTTTGCTTCCACTCCAATGATCTATCAAGATGAACAATAACCAGGTGTGGCATGAGTAAGGACACAGGAAGAGGAAGTTGGTAAATTGTCTGTACAGTAACTATTGCACCTGCTTCCCTCTATTATATTTTTGAACTCTGTATAAAAAAATGTTTTGAAAATATGACGGCATGGTTTAAGATAGAAATTGCGTTTTGATAACTTCTCACTTAAGTCAGCAAAAATGTGACTCATTTACAAAAATGAAAAGTCGCAAGAAAATGTTATCCCCAGTTTAAATTTCCAAAGTAATGTTAATTTCAGGAGTTTGTACTCCTTTGCCTGTCATCTACCAATAAGCGGCTGGTTGGTGGCAGTGGGGCTTTGAAGAAAGCATGTTCTGCAAAGTTCATAACTTTGTCAAGTGGAACTAACAAGTACCCAGGGAGGCCTACGAGAAGGCTTTTTAGTAGTTCAGCCTGTGCCTCACAAGTATGGTCAGAAAATGGCACCTAAGGTACTTTTTATGCTATGTAGCTGATATCCGGCGTCAGTGGAAGGGTGACTCCAGCGTCGGCCCACTGCTTTCTTGTAGTGTGAGAAGCAGAAACATAAAATGGCAATAACTTTTAGTTATTACCATTTTATGTTTGCATTGCGGGCGGGTGGGGGGGGGGCTTTGCTCTGCTCTCCGAGCAGGGCAGGGGAGGAGTGGTGTGCCCACTTCTGAGTGCGCAAAGACTGTTTGGTCGGCCCTCTCGGGCCGCCCAAACCAGTCATGCGCACTCTGCCCTTCTCCATGCAGGCTGCTGCTGCTTGCAGAGTTGTGATTGGTTTAGGGGAGGGAGCCAGGCTGCGTGCTTCCTGTTCCTGTCGGAGGCAGGAGAGCAGGAGCTGAGACGACGCGGGATCCGGCCTCAAGGTAAGTTGAAACAATAATATATATATTTTTTAATTTAACAACCCCCCCGCCTGCGTGACCTCCCACGCGACCCCCTGCGCCTGCCCCCCCACCCACGAGCCATGCCAGCCGCGACTGCGTCAGTGACCATGCTATTTGTGAAATATTCAAGTCACATGCTCGAGTTAATTAGCACTCCAAGATTTCTGGCCATAGGGGAAGTGGTAAGGGTGTCATAGAGAGGGTCATGGGCAAAAAGGAGGCTTCAAATGATGCTTGAAAGAGAGCTTTCTGTCTTGTAAGAACCGAGCATAATATTTCAAAAGCCCTATAGTCGTAGATGGCTGTCAGACAGACAGTGAATAATAGAAGGTTAGGATATCTTTTGAGGACAGAGATGATCGCACCCAGGGAGGCAGTATCAATGTTCTCAAGTTTCCCAGTTCCATATATGACTAGCTCATCCAGTCCACGTTTTTTCTTTCCATTCTGGAGCTTGTAGTCTTGATGTTATAATTGGATAAAGAGGACTACAGATGCCCAAATGCAAGAAAAAACATGGAATGGATGAGTTACTCAGGCATGGAACTAAGAATCTTAAAGCTCTGTAGTATATAATGTGAAGAGTAGGGGACCAGGACAGATCCTTGAAGGATGCCCATGCCGAGTAGATTGGGTGAGAATTGCACTGTTGAACCCTAGAAAGCCAAGACGGTGAGCTGACATAGCTAAGAGAACTGTTTTAAAGTCATACAGGCAATTTCAATTGATGCCTCGGTATCAAGCAAAATGTGATCAGTGCTGTTGAATGTGGGTTGTCAGGTCACCAGACACAGTAGCCTGTAAAGGACCAGAAAGACTTCAAACTTGGAGAAGGTAGAGAACAGTCCAATGGAAAATGAAGGCCCGTATATCAGGAACCAATACTTCCAAAGTCAGGCAAATCGGTTTCACTTCACCAGCCGCATTCATGGACGTCATTTGGAGGTAGTCAGGGGTCGCAGCTGTGATCTCTAGCTTGCTCCCTCCCTGCTACTCCTGGCTCTTCCTTTGCAACCCCTGGCCTCAGAGGGGGCAAATCTGACTTGCTTCTGGCTACTTCATTGACTTTGATGATTTTTCCTCAGATTCATCTGATCCACCTGCACCACCACCTCTACCGTTTCTGCTGAAACTGCGTGTTTTCTATCTTTGGCTCAAAAAGACTTACTTTGTGCCTCCATGGTTACACCTTTAGATTACTATTGTTTTACTTTTCCTGGCCCTTTGGATTGGTTTTGTGACAGTCTTTTTCTTGCTACTCAATGAACACTATCTCCCAGAACGCTCTGCCAGTACAACTGGTGAACTTGGTTCTCAAACCACACTCATCATCACACAAAGAATGAAGAGATCTTTCCCTGGTGAACATTTTGGCTGTTCCAGTTCCTGATGGGATTGTTTGGGATAGGCTATCGTATGATCTGTATGGCCACACTGAACTTTTACAAATTCCATATTTGTTCAAACTATCCTTAAATGACATTGTCACCCCTAGTACTATCTCTGATGATTGGGGTGTAAACACAGTCCATGAAATGCTAGAAGATCTAGGGCATTCTACGTTTTTTTCATCTGATGAACTGTATGAAGGTACATCTAATTACGATGAAATCTTCTGTTTTCAACATTACAGTCATCATTTCCTGCATAAAGCAAGCACTCCACGTGCTGTTTTCAATTACACACAATGGGAACATTGCCCTATACCATCACAGGTGGTTCAAAAATATTTGTGCTGAAGTTTGATTATTTTTCTGGTTATGATACATTTGACCCAGTGTTTTATTATTATAAACTTGTGCCCTCACCTGTACAGAAAAATATGCTGACTAATACCAAGCTGATATACTCTGCTTCTTTTTTTCCCAATTATCCAGACAAGGGTCTGACTTTTGGAGGTACACTATTGATGTGAAATCAATTTGGGGGAGAAAAGATTGTCAGGTTCAGGGGAACAGGGCTTTATTTAGAGCATGCCTAAAACCACAACAAATGATTTTCCTGAACGCGACTGTGCAACAAATGTCTTGTCTTGGGTTAGCCAAGATAAAAGATTTAAACACACCATGCAGTCCCACATTTGCACGCTGTTAAAACTGGCAGCAGTCTACAAAATACAAGGAGGGAACCCTTGAAATCATGCTACGTAATGGAACGTACAATACTTCGGACACCAATTAGAGGGGATGGTTAGTGTGGCTGTTAGATACTAACAAATGTCAAGCATAATTCCTGGGTAATCCCCAAGGCTATAAGATCAGTAGGTCTGACCAGCGTTATGTGAAGACAGAGCACTCGGAGGTGGTAACAACATACAGTGTTGGGAAGTTGTGCCTTCATTGGCTAAAAACCTCAACGCTGTCCCAGGTAAAACAACACTTGACCCTTCTTTTGGATGACCTGGAACTATGGGACTTCTTGTTAGGTCCTCAAACACCACATTAAAAATGCTTCTTGTATACAATATACAATGAAATATGGAAAGTTTCACAGCAGGAAGCTGCTGAAAGACTGCGCAAGATTGACAGGGCTAGTTTAGAGAAGGCTCTAGCAGTAGTTGACAATGGCTTGACCACACTGTCCTCTAGAATGTACTCACTGGTTAACATAAAGTCATCAGCAATGGACATCTTTAAGGAACATAACATGTCCACATTACAACATGGGCAATCACAACTTAGATCCATACTGCTATTGAGTTGGACGCTTCAGACACTCCATTCCGTCATGTACCATGGTGACATATTAATGCCACAAGCCTGTTTTCACCTTGTCAACTAATGAAACAGCAAATATTCATGGCACGTAAAGATGCAACATACACTATGTTGCACTTACAGAAATTAGAGAGGCTGCTGTTCACTACTGCTGAAACATCTTCAACGGATTGGATAATCCACGGGTTCATTACTCTGCCGTTTCAACATTCAATTTCTAATACTGCTTATAACACCATCAACTGGGCAGATATGAAGCATTAGGCGAAGCGTACATGAGTATTGAGAATTACCTTTCAAATTCTGGTGTGAGAATAAAAAAAACTGATGTTTTTTTCAGCGGTTCCTGCTGCGAGAATGCTTTGAGTGGTTCCTCAGTGTGCAAGGAGGTTTCGCTCCACGGGGCTTGTAATGCTTGCATGGCAAACTTATCTTGCTACTTGAAAGGTTCCCCAGTGGCCATGATTCACCTGGCTTTCAGATAACTCTTGAGTGGGAGTTATTTGATGTTGAACGATCAAGGTTGCTGAGGGATGAGACCAGTCATTGTCTCTCTTGTCACAGTCTCTTCTGTGGTCACTTGTTGTACGCAAGTATTGTTTCCACCTGCCAGTACAGTTTGGGAAGGACCACTGTGGCTTTCGATTAAGCTTTCAAATGTGCATTTTGATGTCCTGAGAAAACTGAAAGCCTTATTGTTTCAGAAAGATGTGGCCTTAACATCTGCAAAGGAGACGTTTGATCTTCAAGATGCAAGGTTTTCTTCTAAGATACAGTTGCTCCTCCACACTAATTTCCCACAGCATTTTGGAGAATTGGTGCACTGTATTTTTAACTGTGGGGGTAGCACACTTTTTTAAACGTTTAGGCTCTGGCTTGGCTAGCACCTTCCAGACAGTTTTCGGAGTCATTCCATCATTTATTCACCCCGTGCTCTGAAGCATTTTTTGAGGTCTTTTTCTGGTCCTGTTCCTGATTCTCAGTACTGTGATTTTAATTTTCCTGCTCCACAATGGATGTCCCCTGTCAAGATCAAAGGGAACTTGCACTACTACATGTGCTCCCATGCTGTGAATGCATGGTGCAATGTTTCAGCACACCCTTGCTTCTGGAATCGAATGAGCATTAGTTCTTATCAATTCAGCCTGTGTGGCTTCACTGCATGCAGCCTGTATTCCACTGTCTGCTGTGCACTTTCGAGTTTGCCCTAGAATTGTGCCTAGGAACGCAATTGATTCACCCTCTGGAAATAAACGTACTCGTGGACCCCTTAAAGGCCCATTTGTATTGCTGTCCTCTGCGTATTCCGTTGCTTCTGAAACCATTCTATGAGCCTTCCTGGGATGCTTCTGCTCCTGGTGAATTGGATCTTGGTTCTGGTCCTCTGGACTTTTCACTGGCTGTGGTAACTCCTTCAGCGGCTGCTGTGGGGGTTGGATGGGAACACATTTGCTCCATAAACCTACTCCGAGGTGTGCCTCTGGGATCATCGTCTGCGGCTGCTGGGAATAAAAAAAATTTCACTACCACTCGGAACACATAAAGAATTGGCCTCTTCCGTTTGGTGGGAACATTTTGATTCTCCCTGTTTTTAACATCTTAAATTCCTGTTAAAAAATAGTTTTTTATATTTGCTTTTATAGTTTTAATGCTGGCTTTCTCTATGCTTTGGTTCTCAAACTGTATGATTGCCTTTTTAAACATTTTATACCTTTAGCGCCCTTTTTATATAAACACATGCTGTAGCATTGCTATGAATAGCTTTCATATAAAGAGATAGCTTTTAGTCGACTTATATCCGAGGACTGGATGCTACGTGGCTATGTTAGGCCCAGGAAGAAACACTGCCATTTTTCATGGATGAGTTTTCCAAAGTTACCTTCTTTTTCCACACGATGACACACATTTGCTTACGTGACAGTGCAGGATTACTTTCTCTGAATCCACATTGCTCACAAATTCCACTTCCTAAGTACACTATCACGACACCTTGAACATTCAGTACAAGGCCTGAACATACATTGTGCAAATGTTGTATATTATTCATCCATAAGGCGACGGCGCTATCACAGAGACAATAAACAATGTCTGCTCAGCTGAAGCCTCGACACGGAAGCATGAATGCTGTTGTTAAAAATACACATGCATTTCCGTACTCTAATTAGCGGAGCACTCTGATGTCATTGCGAGTTCATCACAATCGTCGGCATTCCAGCACAGCTGATTCCTGTTTACTCTCTGCGAGGAGGGATGTCCAACCTGTGACCAACACAGGGACCTACATACCTTGCCTTCAGGTAATGGGGATTTATATCATCCAGTAGGGGATTTGTGGCAGAACACCCACCCAAGACAACTAGGTTAGGGAATGCATATTAGGCGTACATTATCCCTAGTACTTATATGCCAGTATATATACACTGCTTTAGCACAATTGTGGAATCGTTCATTATTTTCACTGTCCTTATATTGCTAATCACTTTTGTCTTCTTCTGTCTATTAATCATTGCAGCATATATTTTTATTCAAGTATAACGATGGTTCAACAAATATTGAAAATGCCCCTTTGTGTATTTCTTGTATACCTCTCTGAGTGAGCATGAGTGACTAAGCGAAAAGGTTCTAAATCTGTTACCACGATTCCTTGGGGGTCAGAGTTGTCATGATCTGAGGTTGCCCAAACCATTTGTTACCTTGCCAGGTTTAGGAGTACTTATGGTGGCACAGTGAGCTAGCAGGACTGAAGGCCAACATAACCAGAGGAGGTGCACAGAATCGGTCTGACCCCATCCCAATGTTTATGTTGTCCAACAAACAAACAGTCCCTACTGAAAACTGGAAACCGTGTGCCAGTGCCATAATCATACAGTCTAGGTTTTTTAACAACCAACCTACAGAAGTGTGTCTCCCTTTCCATACCCTCTTTTTCCCTTACACTTGGGTCTTCTTCATCGGGTCTCACAGGAGGTTAGTGGACCCAGGGGTGGAGGAAGTTGGATCTGCCTCGACTTCCTCACACTATTGCAGCCCAGGCCTTAACATGGGTCAAAGAGGATATGTGTGGATGATAGGTCAATTTGAAGGGCAATGGCAATGAAATCTGAAACTTGCGAGATGGTAGACTTATTGGAAGAGAGGGCATGAAACTCCAAATGAAGAGGATGTAATAGCTTGTGGGAAGTGAGCTAAAGTGTGAGTCAGTTAAAAAACAATTTCTCCAGAATTTTAGAAAATAAAGCAGTAAACGGGCCCATTTAAAAAAGAGAAGGGATTAGCCATCATTTATTTTAGTGACAGTAGCACTAAAGCCACTAAAACCATTGTGGTTAGGACCCCGGAGTAAGTGTGATGCTGAACAGGCTGGGTCTGGCACTGGAGGAGGATTTGATGGTCCTAGGAGAGAAAGGATCAAAGAGAGGGCATCCTTTGAGGTGCAAAGGCGGGCTGTATTGTTTTCATTTATGCAAGCAGGGACACATTTTGGTATAAATGAATGAATGTCAGAAGAAATCTAGTGTTGGGGGTGTGAAGCTGGCAAAGTAAAGATGTCAGGGGATATCCAGGATTAGGAATGTGAAGCTGCTAGAGTAAAGTAGATTGGGTAGAGCTAAAGCTGGCAATAAAAGCTTCAAAAGCCTTGGAATGTAGCTGTAATATATGTTTGTTGTGAATCTGGATGAGGACCACTGGCATAAAGTCAGAGAAATTGTTCCAAGTGAAGACTGAAGTTTTGTTATGGGGTTTATGTCAACGAGTAGATGTGATCCTAGGGAATGAAAGGCAGGGGAAAAGGATCATTAGGGTGCTTTGAGGAATCATGTTTGAATGGCTAGTGGGATATGCTCCACCACTTGTTTATATCAGAGGAGACAAACTGTGATGAGTTGTTGAAAACTTAAATTCAGGGAGCGCATAGTACAGTGAACCTAAATGATCAGTTGAGTTTAGTTATCAATAAGGTGCAGCTCACAGTAAGGCGCACCAGAAATTAGGATACTGCAATCAACAAACAACCATTGGCAAAGCAGGAGGGTCTGGCATTGGCTGACATTCTTTGGGCCTTATCAAAGCTTGTTTTTTGTTTGTCGTGGTTTTTGCAAAACTTGATTGTTGGGGAAGTGGCCCGGCCCTCTACAAAAATATTGTTTTGGTCTCAAAAAGCATATATTGCCTTAGCTTTCCCAAGCAGCAAAGGGGGCTAGTTTGTAAGTGTGCTCCTTGGGAAAGGGAATCATGCTGCCACTGACAGCGAAGTTAGCTAATGTATGAAGTGCCTGACCCATTACCCCATGCTGTCTACTGTAATTAACAGAAGAAAATCTGAATTACACAACAACAGACCAATGGATGAATATCTCTGGCTTGTAAGTGTATTATACATACAATTTTAATAAAATCAAAGGTCTTGGATAAAGCCAGATCTAAAAAATAAAAGAGTCCACGGTAGTGGCAGCTGCGTTGCGTAGGTTTAGACATGTGGGTGTCACCCGTGTGTGTGAGAACTGTGATTATGGCATTGCAGTTCGTAAGGCAATGGCGTTTACTTTCCAATAAATGCAACATTTTTGACAACCACTGTGTCTGTTTTATGTGTCCCTTCTTCCCAAAATGAATTCCCATAATGGCGCGTGCTGCTAGTGTTGAGTTTCAGAAGTATTGTCAATGACAGGTGCTTCTGTCACCTTGGAAGGATGAAAAGCAGAGTAAGGCCCTGAAACAACTCACCCAACGGCATTAGGTTCCACGTACCTCTGCAGCAGTGCATTAAGACGTGGGCCCGGACAAATTACCAATCTGGATGAGATGAAGACAGATGCTCTTGTTACCCGCTGACAGGCGCCCCGATCAGCGCTCCCTCAAATCCCCAGCAAACTTCATCTCTCTTAAGGACACCTCCGCCCTTCTCGTGACCCTCATCCCCAGCTCCTAGCAACAAATCATAACTTGTTGCCGGGGAACGATTGAGCGCCGTCACTGACTGAGGATTACAGGGGAGATAAATATTCACAGGATATGAAATATCGGCGGAATCAAGTGCCAGATAATGCAATTCTCCAAGGCTTTCCCAACGCATCAGTCACTGCTTTAATGCTTCCTGCAGTCGGGCAATAGAGGCTGACACAACCGCAAGATGAAGTACTGCGTCTAAAATGGCGCTCCTGGAGGACGACTTGTCTTCCGAGAAGATGGCGTATGGGGCGACGGTGTAACGCAAAATGATAGGACCCCAGCACAATGTGGTGTGGGCCCCCTGAGACTCTCATGTCTCACAGCTATTCACAAATCATAGGCTGTATTGGAGGGCCCTAGAAGGGTCCACCATCCGCCACCAGCGCCGCAGGGGCTGCTAGGGCCCCTGTTGTGTTGTGGGCTCTAGGCCCACATGATGCTAAATGACTGACGCAGACACGGTGGCTATGGTTAATCAACTGGCCACGAGCACGTGCATCCGGGCCCTTTTATTAACAGGCTCACGTCACTCGTGACGCCTGTGAGGGATGCGTGTGGGGGTGTAAGTGTGCCCACTCCCATAGGGGAGTGGCTACTAACTCTGTGCCTGTCGAAACACTAGAACGTGTCTCGCAGGACACAACATTCCTCCCAAATTTTAATGAAAACAAAGGTTCCTTAGTCCAACCTGTAGGGAGAAATAACAATGAAATATACACCACTGGGTCCATCAGCTTCTCGGGTCAGGCATCCAGAAGACAGCAGACCAGGACTGGTGACTCCAACTGTAGCAGGACGATCTCGGCGGGCCCTCATCATTTAACCTGTGTGATTCAGGACACGAAATGCTTGCTTGGAGATGTCCGCTGCACTTTAGTAACATGCCGGTGGAATCATGCCCTTTGGTCCCAGGTGGCTTCCTTTCGCTGACCTTGAGGATGGTATGTGGTGATTAACAACAGTTCATTAACTGGGTGCGTCAAGATCATGGTTGGAGTCCATGGTGAAAGTTCACTGGATTATTTCTGGATCGCCTGAAGTCTCTATTAGGCTGTCTTGCGGTGTCCGGTGACCTGTCGGTGGGGCAATGTCTCTTCCAGCTCTCCCGCCTGGGGAGGCCCTTCGTCGGGCCTGCCACGGGACTGCTGATAGGCTGCGATTGGGGCTGCGTATGTGCCGGCTGGGGGCAGCTGCAAACCACCAAGGAGCCAGTAGCCAGTCTCTCGCACAAACCTCAAGGGTGTATGGGTCTTGGTCAGGACATGCTCTCGCTGCCGCAGTTCAGGTGCAGACCAAGTTAGCAGATAACCTCTGAGTCTTCTTGTTGGTTAGTTTGGCAACAGTGTAGGACTCCACTCCATGTGTATTCGAGATGCTGTCGGTTGACGCACGTGATGAGGACTGGCATGGTGGCATTGCCAGCCGTGTGGTGAATCTGGACGACGGCGGGTGACAACTTGCCTTGATGGATGCAGGCATCTAGTCTGGAGTTGATCACCTGAGGCAGGGATTGGCCAGGTACCTCCATGTTCTCTGGGGAGGCACTTGCATTTGTGTACTTGGACTTCTTGGGCTGTTGGGACTTTGATGACGGAGGAGTGATGAACACGCTGAGAAACGTACGACGTGAGACTCGGTTCGCGCAGGCTGTGCGGCTTACTCTCGGACTCCCGCTGTGCGGTTGCCAGTTCCTTTTCGAGTTATCCCCCTCTTCCCCTGCTGTCGCTGTGTCAGGACTCACTCCTGTTGTAGCTTGGGTTTCTTCATCGTCCGGCCCTGCCGCTCACGACTTCCCCTTCTAACCTCAGCTGGTTGTCCGATTCTTGGTGCAGACCCTCCGGTCACACTTCCACGTGTCTTGCTGAGTGCGGTGTCATGCACATGGCATTGATGACGTAGCTGCCATTGGGCCTGGACGACAGGTGGCGATAATTAACTAGGAGAGAAAGTTTCTGGATGGACATCGTAGCCACGTGACTGCCTCTTCTGAATCTTGTCTTGCACCTCTGGCATTTGCGGTCAGGAGCAGGGATACCACTCGACTCCAACTGCCGACACTCGGGGCTAGACGGTCTCACTGTGAAGCGATGGGAGCAACGCGGTTTGCGCTTGCTGCGGCTTACGTGTGGTTCTCCCTTGGTGCTGTCGCCAGGGCCGTCGGTCCGCCTTGGTGGCTGTCTGGTGTATTTGGAGGTGTTCTTGGCTTGTGTTGCTACGAGTCCTCGTGCTTCTCCTCTCTTTGTCTTTGAGACACCTGCGTCTGTCCCGCTTCTTCTGGGTGACACGATTTCCACTCTTCTTCCTCTTCGGGTGCACTTGACATGCACCCTGTGCTATCAAGGTCAACGGGGCCGTTGAACTTCAATGGTCTCCGGACCACTCAGGCGAACCTTCAGTCGCTCTTCTCGGCTGCATGGCGAGCAGCCACTCATCTTGGGTGCTCCTTCTTCCGGCAACTGCTTGATGCTCCTACTCCGGGTGTTCCCTCTCCAGGGAATGGCTTCCATGGGCAGTAGAGAGCTGTGGTGGCGGCTGGCCACTTGTGGTGTACGACTCTCCTCTCGTCAGCTTTGGGTCACTGACGACTCCTGCTTGAGGCAGTGTGAGGGAGGACACTGTGCTGCGTTTGGCCCCTTCCGGACTCCGTTACTGTTGCTGCTGTGGAGATGTTTGGGATCTCCCTGCTGGTTCCAGCAGTGCTTCTTTTCTTTGGAGAGGTCTCTTTTCCTCCTGGGCATTTGCCCATGATGACGCGCTTCTGGGTGCCTGTGTCACGCACCTCGGACTGCGCCTGCTTCATCTTTTCTTGGGCGCCCTCTTCTGGCATCGGGCGTGCCTGTTCTTCCCCCTTGCGGTGGTGGTCGTTCACCGCCAGGGGCGTGTGGCGCCCTCTTCTCACTTGTGGTGACGTTGGGCAGCCGCTGGTGGTATGCGCTCTGCACCAGTCTGTCTCGTGCTTTTGGCGGGGAAAGCTACCTTGAGCCGATGCTCGATTGTCTATCCTTGCTGACGATGGCGATTGTTGGCGTTGCTGCTTGTGTTTAGCTCTGAGTCTCTATCGCCTCCCGGCGGGGTTTGTCAGTCTCTCCCCGAGCTTTGCACAGGTGGCTGGTAGTGCTCTTTTTGTTTTTTTTACACCGACAGAGTTCAGTGACGTAGAACTGGTGAGACATTCCTCCATGTGTACCTTGTCTGCTGGGTACTGCATGCGCTAGTGTTTCTGGTTGGCGTACGCTTGCCAGGAGTAACTGTTGGGATGGATCTGTGGCATGCTGATTGAGTCCATGCAGCACTTTCTTTGGTGTTGGGGTCGTGTTTATCCTGCTGGTTGGTGGCCCCTGTAGCAGGGTCCTTGCAGGGATTGACCGTCTTTTGCTGCAGCCTGGGAACTGGAAACACTGTTCTTCAGTTTGTCCTGGGATAAGGGTAGCTGCACCATACACTAGTGTGTGTGTGTGTGTGGGTGTGTGTGCCTTAGGCATCCTCCCGGCATGATCAGTTGTCTATCTTGCTACTTCTGCCACTGCAGGCAGTTTAACAGTGCTGTCGACTTTCTCAGCCCGTTATTTCTTGATGGCCACTAGGTGGCACTGACGCTTGTTTTCCTTGCAGGCTTCGGCTGTCCCGATGGTGTAGCGGGCTGGCGGCAGTAGGAGGGCAGAACCAGGACTTTCTCAGGTGCTGGAGTGTCCTCCCACTGAGCTTCAGCACTCTGTTAGCGGGGTTGCTGCTGTCCCAATTAGTGCCTCTCACTAAGCAGCCCTGCGTCTGCTCTTTACAGTCTGCTCTTTACCGGGAACGGGGCAGAGGCTGCAGGAGTTGCGAGGTTGTCTGCACCAGGATGGAGGGCTTGTATTTACCCTGTTGTGTAGGAGTATAGCTTGGTGTGCACCACCCCCTGCTTACCTGGCTCTGTGCTGCTTTTTCCATTCGCAGCGCTAGCCGCCTCTCAGCAGGGTGATGGCCCGGTGTGATAAAGCCACAGCTAGGCGGCGCTGCGGTCTTTTCTACCCGGGTCTCGGCAGTCTTTTCTCCTGCTGCTGAATATGCCGGTGCAGGGCTCTTGGCGCTGTTGTCTTCATGCGGGCACTGGGCTCCACTACTGGTGTTGGGAGCAAGACCCACAGCGGCGCTGCGGGCGTTGGGGCTGTTCGCGCCAGGCCTCGCTCTCTGCCCTGTGCAGCCCTTGTCTTCTCCCATGCTGGTGGGTCGCAGCCTTCTCGCGCCCGCACACCCCACTGGAACCGGTTGCCACTTCACGACAGTGCGGTCGGACCGCTTGTCTTCCGCCCGTCTTGATCTTGGTCTGGCCTGCCGCATGCACTCCTCCCTGGTAAGTGTTACTCCTTCTCACCGGGACAGGCAGTGTCATATGGCGTGGGCTTCTTTCCCCCTTGCCAGCGGGGTGCAGCCTTCGTTTGTTTTCTGCAGACGTTGCGGCACGGCTGTGCCAGTTTCTTGCCGCCTCGCTGTGCGCTTTTTATGCCGGGACACCTGGTGTCAGGCTGGGGTCACTTACGGATGCCTCATCAACAGGGCATGGCGTGGCTGGCGCCTGGTCACACTCGAAGGGTACGGCGTGTTCTTCCTGTCACTGGCGCTGCTTCTCGCCAGTTCTCTTCTCAGCACTGCCTTCACCCCAAACCTCCGGAAGCGGGCCGTGGTAGGGAGGCCAGGGGTCACCTTTTATGTGGGGGCTCTATGCCGCTTCCAAGGTGCCTCGATCTCCTCCTTCCGGTAGGCGATATCAAAGCTGATCCAGGTGTCCTTCCCTTTTGCGACGACGGATGTCCGTCGATGACGCGGCCTGTGGGGTAAGGTTGAAGCAGGCTAATCTTTCCCTCCTAGGGACATTAGAGTCCCCTACCGCAAGCACGCGGGGTCAGACCCGCCTCGTCGCCATTGTTGTGTTGTGGGCTCTAGGCCCACATGATGCTAAATGACTGACGCAGACACGGTGGCTATGGTTAATCAACTGGCCACGAGCACGTGCACCCGGGCCCTTTTATTAACAGGCTCACGTCACTCGTGATGCCTGTGAGGGATGCGTGTGGGGGTGCAAGTGTGCCCACTCCCATAGGGGAGTGGCTACTAACTCTGTGCCTGTCGAGACACTAGAACGTGTCTCGCAGGACACAACAGGCCCCCTTTATGCCTCTGCTATGAGATAAAGGGAAGCAAAGGGAGATTCCTCGCCAGGACTCACGCCTCAGAAAGGCCTGTAGTGCGGGGGTGAAGTCAGTCACTTGTGAGGCCCCCCCTTGTAAGGCTAGAAGTGCTGGTCTAAACGTCAGGTACGTGTGACAATCCCCTCTGACAGGCTACGGCGCTAAAGCAAAATAAATCATTGGTTACGATCCTGTTGGAAGAGCAATCTGAGTGTGAAAAAATGTGCAGTGTGGCTGTGTGAAAAAAATATCCTGAGAGGATTGGCGAATGGCATGGCTAAAAAGGCAATAATGTCCTACATTTCTTCCACTGGTCAAAACAGATACTTTACGCACCAGACAGGAGGGTGCAAAATTCACGTAATCTGTCTTGGGGTCATTGCAAAATTACAAAAAATTACAGAAGGTGGCATGTCACCTTACAAAAAAGAGCAAACAAAAAGGCAAGCCCAGCAGTGCTATTCTATGGTTGTTTGCATTGTTGCAAGTGCTTGTGCTACATTTTTTCCACAAGTGGCACTAACATGTCATTTCTGAAATTTTACGTAACAAGCATAGCGCGAATTATGCAAAAGTACGCCAGCATAACAGAAATTTCACCTGTGCCTAACTGCAGTGTGTAGCTAAAGGATGCTGGCTCAAATCCTGGGAGGAATAACAGTCTTTTATTCTTTCAAGGTGGATTAAGCGAATACCACTGGGTTGAGCGATTAAAATATTAATTAGTCTGCAAGTCGGGACAATGCTTCATGAGCTTGTGCTATGTAAATCATCAATATTACTCTCCACGCACCACTATCAGAACATTTACTGCTTCCACAATGCAAGCATTCTCACTACAAAACCATGGAAAGAGAAAAGTCTTCTCCTTATATTACAGTTTTTCGAAACTGCTTTCTAAAAGTGTTGAATGAGATAAGAAAAGTCGATTTTCCAGCCACATCAGTATCACTTTATGTGTATAGCTGTAGGGGGAAAACTCACTTTAAGTGCAGAGATGACTTTTATATGGATATTCCTTGAAGTGGTGGAAGGTGAATTTTGAAAGTGATTGACTGAAAATCCTTGTCCCGAGTTACAGAGTAAGCAAGTGAGCCCAACCTTTTTCAGAGGGGAGTTTTCCCTTGAAAACATTTTGAAAAAATGGTGCAGTCAAATAGTGCCAAAAAACCATGAGTTCTGAAGTTACAATCATCAAATAATTCAATCTTTTCATGGTATGGTAAGCAAACCTCAACATCCACACGTGCTTGGGGTTCTCCTGCCCAAAACAACTCAAGCAAACAGTGGCAAATGCATTTTCCAGCCTAATTTCAATATAAACTGGGTACAAAGTCATAGGCTGATCAAAAATCCTTGACTATCTGTTTTCAAATTGTGTAAAGTATCTTTATTCACTACAGACGTCCACTTACTGAATCTATTCCCAAGTAAATCAGGGCATTTCTGACCTTCCCTAGAGTCTTTTCTGTGAGACCTTGTTGGGGCGGGAATATCTCCTGCATGGGAGATGGGCATAATCCTCTGCCCTGAGAATTCAACTGCATGTGAAACTGGGATCCGGGCTTTTATTGTGGCCCTGGCGTCACCTTAATTGAGTGTGTTCATAGAGTCCTTAGCTGTCCCTGACAATGAGAGGTCAAGGACCTGTGGTGTGACCTGGAGGGGTGCCTCAAGCATGCCCTCATAGTAGATAGTGGATTATTATCCCTGTCATGGGTGTATCCCATAAAGCATTGGTTGCAGCATACTGAGTTTTATAATTTGTAGTGTGACCAGACCTATTTCTCTGTGTCAGCGACAGAGTGGCCTAATGACATCTCTCCCCTAAAGCTCTGCTGTGAAACCCTCAAACCTGGCACTGACATCCCTGGTGGATGTCGAGTGCATGTGCGTATTCAGTGAGCATGTGATACATATGTAGTTGCAGGACTGTGTGTGTGAGTCTTAGTGCTGAACTGGTGGGATACTTTTTGGATGTCCCTGGTTTAGCATGGCAGAAGATGGAGTTTGAGGACAGGTTACAGGGACAGTGAGTGCATTACCTGTATTCCTGTTGCTGGAAAATGGAGATCCAGATATTGGAGATACCAAGGCTACCTGTAGAAATTGTATGAAGACTTTGTTAGAAAGGGGCTGCTTATTAGTTTTTCCTGAGGACTCCCATTTGGTTCACGGTAAGTTTGAGGGGAGGGACTGTAATTTTTGTTGTTTAAGGTAAGAAAGGTGACCTCCCTTTAGGTCTATCTCTGAAAAATGCTTTGAGAAGGCTGATGACAGCTAGGTTCAGATCACTCACACACCACTGTGTCCATGCTTTGGGAACTCCTGCTTGGAGCCAGGCCTAGTGCTGCCTGTTGTGAGAATCAGCCTGTGAATTACATAAGAAAGAGAATCAACCCAAACCAGTTCAGAAGCATGGTACAGTGGATCCACATTCCATGTCTAGAAAATGTGTATAAAAATGGGATCCACACCACCCCACTTTGTTCCAGTTCCAGATTCTTCTGGGTCAAATAATGACGATCTCCCCAAAATACTTGATGAGTCACTGTACAACGAGGATAAGTGTCTGACATCCAGTTTCCAGAGCTGCGGGACATCATCTGATGTCCTCACTTTCTGCTTGAAAACCTGAGGATCGTCTTGAAGAACCTAGAAGTCTGTTTGCCTGCTGAGAGAGGGAACAAGTGTGCTTGGCCGTATAGGAGGAGAGACTGTCCAGGAGAAGATGCCCAGCATGTTGGAGTATCCAGAGGAAATTACACCAAAAGAGCAAACCAGCAGGGGCCCATGCTGTGAAGGGACCTTTCTTGATCTGCCGATACAGTTCTTGAAGAACTCATAGTAAGACTATCTCAGAGTATGAAGTCTGCATCACCTGGCAGCATGTCATGGGACAAGTGACTGGTGCTGCTGCTGAAGATGAGGAAAAGGATATTGAATTGACACAAGCTGGAAGTCCCTAAATGGGCCCAAGGCCGCAACTGCTCTCCATTCCATGAGAAGACTTGGCTTGAAGGCTGCAAATTATGCAAGCTGAGTGCCAGTCTGCAGCTGATTTTGAAGAGCTGCAGCTGCTGGAGACTGGTGCCTCTGTGAAAAGCTGCCTCCCTCAGCTCATCTGTGAGGATTGTCTTGTGTGCAAGAGTTGTTGCGGCAACCTGAAATGAAGGAGTCCACCCATTCAGGAAGAAACTACCAAACATGCCCACCGCAATACCCTTATGACCGCCAATCATCAGCAAGTACTCACAATATTAAAGAGTGCCTGGGTTCAAGAGAGACTGATGTGCGTGGGCAATATCTGCCTCGCCAGCTTGATTCATTTGGCACTAAAGACATTGAGCTGAGCTGCTAGAATAAACTGGGAGATTTTTGGAGCAAATTGCTTTTGAGCCCAGTCCTTGCCTCTGTCCACAGAATAGAGAGGATAGTAGTAGCTGGATTTTGACCTCCGCTGGAGAGCATACCGTTACCAGGTAAGTGGAGAGAGTGTAGTGCCTGTGCATCACTGTCAATGCACAACGTATGCCAAACCTGTGTGATGTGCTAATTAGATTGTGTAATATTTAGTTCTGCTATAAGATTAAAGCACTTTCTTTTTCATAAAGATATGCACTAGACTATACATCACTTTATTGTGTTTTTTGCTTGACTGTTGAGCAGTGGCGGGTGGAAAGGCCGCCGATTAGAGGGACGGGAAAAAGGGTCCATACATTAAAAAAAATACATAAATACAATTAAATACACAAAAGAAATAAATAAAAAAGGTACTTACCATGCTTTCCGGAGATACGTCCTCCTTGCTCCTATAGTCTTCTTCTCCTGACGTCATGTCACGTCCAGGTGGGCTTAACCAATCCTGGCGCTGCTTAAGAGCAGTGCCAGGACTGGAGGGCGCGGCCTCTCTCGCTGCTCTTGAGGATACTGGAGGCTTGTGTAGGCTCTCAACCTGGCTGTCTAAAACAGCTGCGTTGAGAGGTTTATAGTGTGCATGTCAGGCTGGCCGTCGCAAGATGACTGGCCAAAGGGACATGGGCACTATAAACTAATGCACAGTCAGGCAGCCCACCACTGCCACCACTCAGCCGGACCCGCCCCGTCCTGACACTCTGTTCAGGGTGGGTTGAAGGAAAATAAAATGGTAATGAATTAACTTAATTACCATTTTATTTTTCGTCTCTGGGGCATTTCTAGGGCAATTAAGTGGGGCGACGCTCCTCCGCTCAAACAGAGAAGCCGCCCCTGCTGTCGAGATTTGAGATTTTGCTCCCACACTACCTCCCTGAGAAGCCTGCAATTGCTCACCCTCAGTACACCTCACTCCTCACTACCTCCCTGAGAAGCTGGCTCAACCTCTCTACCCTGAGAGTCAAGTGTGGAAAGAGTTGTACATGGCTCCGTTTGCAGAGCCTTAGTTGGAGTGACCCCAGAACACCAGTTGCAAAAGACCTCAACCACCATGGTTGTGACCCTCTGGCCCTTTTCTGCCATGTGGCCCCCTGAACAGGTTCTAACTGTTCTTGTGCTGGGAAAAGACAACTCCTTAACTAAATGTCAGTTCTCATGAGAGGGCAGTCAGGATAAAGTCCTGAATACCCAAAGTCGTGATTTTGAATTGTTGTACCGAGAACGGAGTGTAAGGTGGACATTAGCACTCATCTGTTTGGTTGGAGAACAAGTGATGTGCAAAATCTCTGGTAAATAGCTGCAGAGCATGAGATGATCTAAGTGAGATGATCTAAGTGTCACAAGACCTGACTTATTGTCCAAGTACAATGTCAACCAAAATCGTCAAAGCTCAAAATTCAAACCATCATTTAGTGCTATATTTTGAGAGAAATGGGTCCTCACGTCAATTTTTGACGCAATGTCGCATTTCACATTAAAAAAAGTGCAAAAAAGGTCCAGACATCGTTGTTCCGCTGCATTCACAGTACATTTTTTACTTCGAGTGGTGCATTTGTCGTAAATGTTTATCCTGACTGGCACGTAATTACGTGGCATAATGGTATCATTTCAGAAATTTCACATAACAAGCGAAACGTGAAATTCCTGTAATTACACAAATTATACTGGTGCAATTTAAATTTCGCTCAGAACTAGCAAAAACCTTTTACCAAAAACATAATGTCAGCTGGCGGCTTTATCATGGTAGCTGGCCGAAATTTGTTTTACTTCTCAGAAACAATCTCTCAAAATTCGTTTCTGTTAAACAAAATAGCACTGGCCCTGATGTGCTGAGAGATTTTTTTCCTTTTCAGGAGCCCCACGCTCTGTAAATGCGTGCATTCAATTGGTCTCTTTAAATAGAACCAGCTTTCTGAAGCACAGATGCTGGCAGCCCTGTGCTCGATTGACCACCTGCTTAGTGGTTCTGATGGTGAAGCCCCCTGAAGTTCTACCGCTGGAAACCTGGTTTCCCAGTCATTTGCAATTACTCTGGACCGAAACACAGTCCATTATTTTCTTGCACAATTTGTGACCTCAGGTTTGGATTTTTTGTGTGCCAGTTCAAGGAGGGACCTGGCCTGGCAGGTTGGGCTGAACTGCACCAATGGAGTACAGTCACGACTGGTTTACAAATGGCTGGGTCTAAACTGAGGTGGCATTTTGCACAAAATAACAATGATCTGCAATGCAACCTAAAGTAATTACGAGTGGCTGAGATTAATTTAGGAATACCAAACATCACTTTTTTGTGTACATCACTGCAACGCCATGAGTACGATGGGCAGTGCTTAATTTGAACGGGTGGTTGCTGGTGTGGCCACCGGCACTTATTTTTGGGGACCGGCACTTATTTGCTAAATATTTGCTGAGTTCAAGAAAGTAAAAAACACACAGATTGGAAAGATGGAGTCGGAGAAAGGTGGCAAATACCGTCGCAAAGGGAGAAAGCAGGAGCCTGCAAGAGTGAGCTAACGAAAAAGGTAGTGTCTGGTAGTGGATTAAAGACTATGGGGCATATTTACGTTCCCTGGCGCATCCCTGTATATCAGCAGGGATGCGCCAGGGAAAATGCGTCACGCAAGTTTACCCTTGCGCCACGTCCGATGCGCCGCATTTACAATGCGGCGCATCGTGGCGCAAGGATAAGCAGATGCGTGACGCATCTGACGGTGGAAGGTTGGCGCAGTGCTGAAGTTGTGTCGCAAGCGCGACGCAACTCCAGCACTGTTCCAACCTTCCCTATCCCTAACATGGTGCGTCAATCCTTACGCCTGCTTGAAGCAGGCGTAAGGATTTGATGCACCAGCGTCGAGAAAAGTGACTGCGTGAAATCTTGTAGATTTCACTACGTCACTTTTCCGAGGCGTTCCTGCGCCGGAACGCCCCCTGCGCCCGGTACACCCACATGAAACCTGACGCAGGTTTCATGTGGCGCAGGGGTTTACTACGTGACGCATCTCCCTAGATGCGTCACGTTGTAAATATAGCGCAACGCGGCGCATGGTTTGCGTCGCCGCTGCGTCACATGCCTGACGCAACAGCGGCGCAAAAGTGGCGCAAGGGGCTTGTAAATATGCCCCTATCAGCATTGGTATTCAGTAAGCCGGCGTTCAACTTCAATTGCACAGGTCTCCTGCTTCTGAGCAGAGCTTCAAGCACCAGCACTCTTTCTTTCACAAATTAGGCACTGGCAACGGGTATGCCTAGACGTGGGTCACATGCTCACTGTGCTTCTAGAACCAAGCTACACCTGACTGAAGAGCCCCAATCAGGGCGAAACCAGTCTTGGGATGCTTGTGTTCCAGTTCAGGGAGGATCTGGCCGGACAGTTTGGGCTTGACTGTTCCTATTGGAGCAGGGTGAGACTGATTTGCATATGGCAGGATCGGAACTGACATTTTATTAACAAGTGCTTCCTATCTTTAAATGATTAAATAAAGAATGAACAAAAATGCATCCTTTCTCTCTCTCTCACACACACACAAATACACCCACACGCCCCAACACACACACACACACAAAATCACCCCTGAAAGGTTTGCAAAAAACTCCCACCCACAGGCTTTTTTAGTCAGATGTAAGCTCACCGAATGCAAGGGAGCTGTCCTCATCTGACCTCTCCAGGACTAAATGCATACTACTCACCCCAGTAGGCACAGCACTAGTGCGTTAAGGTCAAAGGAAGGCACGTCTGTGCAAGTTATTATTTCACAACATATAAGATTCACAGATAGTTGAGACTTTCCTGGAGCACATTTACACCCAGACTCGCTGTCACCCTCTTAGCCTTGACCTCCATCGCATCTAACCCCAGTGGTGATCCCTCGCTCAGCATTGCCAGGGAGCAGCAGAGAGGGACAGGCCATTGGGATGAGTGTGCTGCCCACCACCCCCACACCTGCTCTGGCATGTGTTTGACATGCTCATCCATAGATGGGCCAGTGGGGTAGAGTATTCACGCCACTAAGTGGACAAGAGGAAGACAGGCCTGCCACCCTTCTCATCAGTTATCACCACCATTTTCTAATGTCGAGAATAGGTGGGTCACAGGCTCAGTACCAAGGACAGGAACTATACACGAAAGGAAGCCCAAAGTGAGGCTGGGTGAGCAGCCCCTACCCTTAGGAAGCAAGGCACACAAAGCCAGATGTGTACCAAAATATCTTGGGGCAGATTTACAAGCCCCCTGCGCCACCAGTACGTCACTTTTCGTGACGTACTGGTGGCGCAGGGGGCTCCTCGATATTTACAAGGAGAGGAAAAGCCACCATGCGTGACTTTTCCTCTCCTTGTAAATACCGTCCCTTCACACGCAGCACTTTGCGTTGAAGGGGCGTTCCATGGGTGTTGCTGTGGGTGTTCCCACGCAACACCCATGGAACAAGACACATCTCCAGATTTACGAGTAATCGTAACTCTGGAGATGCGTGTGAATGCTACGCCACCCTAGAGGTGGCGTAGCGAGGCGCACCGAGGAGAAATGTTTTCATTTCTCCTCGTTTTTCCTCTTTCAATGCGTGCTGCATTCTGCAGCACGCATTGAAAGAGGAAAAGCCTGTACTGATTGTTTTTGTGCAGAAAGGTGCCCCTTCCTGCACAAAAACAATCTCCCCATGGCGCAGGCATCCTTGCACCATGGTGCAAGGGTGCCTGCGCCGGCGCTTGGCAGCTGTTTGTGCGCCAGCGCAGGGGAGAGCACAGGAATGCGACATATTCTTGTAAATATGTCGCATTCCTGTGCTCTGAAAGTGCCGCAGCGTGGCGCAGCCAAAGGGCTTGCAGCGCCACGCTGCGGCACTTTCTTGTAGATCTGCCCCCTTGTACGCAAAGGACAAGCAACCCATCTACTAACCAGGCCCTTGTTATGTATTGCACAGTACTAATGGGGTGCAAACTCTGTGAATATAATTATAGTTACTGTGTGGTAACTAACCTTGCACTTACGAGTTAAAGCCCTCAGAATGGGGAATAACTGTGCAGACAGAATGACTGAGCAGTATTCTGTAAGGGATACTCTTTATTCACACATTTATCACTTGCTCTACAGGCAGAAAATGTCTGTGGGGGCTTCTCTGGTGGGCATGGGTACATAAAGAGGGGTGAGGGAACATATGGGTGGGAAGGAGAAGGTTCTTTCTGGTGGGCGGTAGGCAGGCTGGGAAAGATTATTTCTGGTGGGTGGTAGCGTTGAACGTTTCTAGTGCCACAGAAAAAGTCGGGGTGGAGTGGGGGGCGGGGGGGATGCTTTGGCTGCTGATGCAGCCAAAACCTTGTGTGATTTTACTGACTGGAATTATTGTCCAGTGATACTGAGTCCAGTGTCCCAGAACCACGGCAGACCGGGCGCGGGAACACTTGGCCAGTCCTGATCAGGCAGAGGTGGCTGACTCATAACCAGGCCCCCAGTGTGTTTCACTGATAGCTAGAGTACCTGATACCCCTTGGGTCTAGGACACTGGAGTCTTTCTCATGCCTGACGCCATCTTACCGTGTGCTCATCCCCCAGGAGGTGTCTGCCTCGCGCTTCTGATCCAGATGACAAATAATGTTTGAAGAAAACTGAAAATGGTCTGAAAATGTGCCATCTGGCGGTGGGTGGAAAAACAAATGTAAACATTACAACATGCTAAACTAATTTGTTCACACACAGGAAGTCGCAGCTGTACTCACGTCAGTGGGAACAGACAGAGTGGAGGAAACCTCGGAGGGCTATTGCGGCAAGTGTCTGACGTTTGTATTCTCGGCAGGGAGGTAACACAGGCCCCTGCGGCACGGGGGAGGATGGGGCAACCTTCCCGGGGCGGGGCACATTCAGCCCATTGCCATCGACTATCTGTGAGGTATGGAAGACTCAGTCAATCATGTCATGTCACTTATAAAGCGCACTACATACCCGCGAGGGTCTCAAGGCGCTGGGGGAAGAGGGGGGTGGTGCTGCTACTGATCGAAGAGCCAGGTCTTGAGGAGTCTTCTGAAGGCCAGTAGGTCTTGGGTCTGTCGGAGGTTGGTGGGGAGGGTGTTCCAGGTCTTGGCGGCGAGGTGGGAGAAGGATCTGCCGCCGGCGGTCGTTTTCCGGATGCGGGGGACTGTGGCGAGGGCGAGGCTGGTCGAGCGGAGCTGGCGGGTGGGGGTGTAGAAGCTGAGTCGTCTGTTGAGGTAGGCTGGTCCGGAGTTGTGGAGTGCTTTGTGTGCGTGGGTGAGGAGTTTCAAGGTTATCCTCTTGTTGACAGGGAGCCAGTGCAGGTCTCTCAGGTGGGGTGTGATGTGGCTGCGTCGGGGGATGTCGAGGATAAGACGTGCAGAGGCGTTCTGGATGCGTTGCAGCGTCTCAGGAGCTTAGCCGTCGTTCCTGCGTAGAGGGCGTTTCCATAGTCCAGCCTGCTGGTGACGAGGGCCTGGGTGACTGTTTTTCTTGTTTCGGTGGGGATCCACTTGAAGATCCTGCGGAGCATTCGGAGGATGTTGAAGCAGGATGAGGAAACGGCGTTGACCTGCTTAGTCATGGAGAGGGTGGGGTCGAGGATGACCCCTAGGTTGCGTACGTGGTCGGTGGGTGGCGGGGCTGTTCCCAGTGATGTTGGCCACCAGGAGTCGTCCCAGGCTGAAGGGTTGGAACCAAGGATGAGGACCTCCGTCTTGTCCGAGTTCAGCTTCAGGCGGCTGGTCCTCATCCATTCGGCGACGGCCTTCATTCCTTCGTGGAGGTGGGCTTTGGCGGTGTGAGGGTCTTTGGTGAGGGAGAGGATCAGCTGGGTGTCGTCGGCGTAGGAGATGATGTTGAGGTTGTGCTGTCGGGCGACGTGGGCGAGGGGTGCCATGTAGATGTTGAACAGCGTTGGGCTGAGGGAGGAGCCTTGGGGTACGCCGCAGATGATCTTGGTGGCCTTGGATCGGAAGGGGGCGAGGCGGACGCTTTGTGTTCTGCCGGAAAGGAAGGATGTGGTCCAGTCCAGGGCCTTCTCTTGGATCTCGGCGTCGTGAAGGCGTGTTCGTAGTGTGTGGTGGCAGACCGTGTCGAAGGCGGCTGATAGGTCCAGGAGGATGAGGGCTGCTGTTTCTCCGTTGTCTAGCAGGGTCCTGATGTCATCGGTGGCGGCGATGAGGGCGGTTTCGGTGCTGTGGTTGCTGCGGAAGCCGGACTGGGAAGGGTCCAGGATGTTGTTCTCCTCGAGGTAGCGGGTCAGTTGTTTGTTGACGATTTTCTCGGTGACCTTCGCGGGAACGGGAGCAGAGAGATGGGTCGGAAGTTCTTGAGGTCCTTGGGGTCTGCCTTGGGTTTCTTGAGTAAGGCGGTGATCTCGGCGTGCTTCCAGCTTTCCGGGAAGGTTGCTGTCTCGAAGGAGATGTTGATTATTTTCCGGAGATGGGGCGCGATGGCTGTACTGGCTTTGTTGAAGATGTGGTGAGGGCACAGGTCTAGTGGTGAACCGGAGTGGATGGTGTTCATGATCTCGCTGGTGTCCTCGTCGTTGATGTTGGTCCAGGAGAGCAGGCGGTTGGTGGTTGTGGGGGCAGTGGTCTCGGTGGTTGCCGGGGCGGTCGTGGTGTTGAAGCTGTCGTGGATGTCGGCGATTTTGCGGTGGAAGAAGGTTGCCAGTGAGTCGCACAGGTCTCGCGACGGCTGGATGTCGTTGGTGTTGGAGCTGGGGTTGGAGAGTTCCTTCACGATGTTGAAGAGCTCTTTGCTGTTGTGTGCGTTGTTGTCTAGGCGGTCTTTGAGTGAGGCCCTTTTGGTGGATCTGATGAGGTGATGGTGACTGCGGGTGGCGCTCTTGTGGGCGGCGTAGCTGTCCGCTGTCCGTTCGTGGAGCCAGATCTTCTCCAGTTTTCGGCATGTTCGTTTGGAGGCCTGGAGGTCTTCGGTGAACCAGGTGGCTTTCTTGCTGGTGTGGCTGTTGGGCGGATTCTTGAGCGGGGCGAGGGTGTTGGCGCAGTCGTCGATCCACTGTCTGAGGTTGCGGGCGGCGGTGTCGGGGTCGGAGGGTTCGGCGGGTGGGCTCAGGGCGAGGGTTGTGGTTAGCTGGTCTTCCGTGACTCTGCTCCAGCAGCGGCGAGGCATTTGTTTGGTGCGGTGGTGCGTGGTGGGCTTCCTGTAGGTGAAGTGGATGCAGTGGTGGTCAGTCCAGTGGGGTTCGGAGGTGTGGTTGAAGGAGACGTGTGGGCTTGCGGAAAAGATGAAGTCTAGCGTGTGGCCGGCGGCGTGGGTGGGTGTAGTCACGAGCTGTCTGAGTCCGAGGGTGGCGAGGTTGTCGATCAGGGTGGTGGAGTTGGTGTCCTTGTTGTTCTCGAGGTGGAAGTTCAGGTCCCCGAGGAGGATGTAGTCCGTGGAGGCGATGGCGTGTGTGCTGACGAAGTCAGCGATGGAATCGCTGAACTGAGGTCGGGGTCCGGGGGGTCTGTAGATGAGGGTTCCTCTGAGGGTGGTGTTGGGATCGGTGTGGATCTGGAAGTGCATGTGTTCGCTGGGGCTGAGGGTGTCGTCGGTGTTGGTTGAGACTCTGAGGGTGTTCCTGTGGACGATGGCGATGCCTCCTCCGACTTCCTTGGTGCGGTCCCTGCGGGTGATCTTGTATCCGTCCGGGATGGCAATGGCGATGTCGGGGGCTGAAGCGGGATTCAGCCAGGTCTCCGTCAGGAATGCGACGTCTGGGGAGGTTGAGTCGAGAAGGTCCCAGAGTTTGATGGCGTGTTTGCGGGCGGAGCGGGTGTTGAGGAGGATGCATCTGAGGTAGTTGGGTTCTTTCCTGGGCGGTGGTTTGGCGGGGCGGGTGCTGGCGAAGCTGCAGTTCCGGCAGGTGAAGGGCCCTTGGGTGCACTTCGGGGTGGCCTGGTAGCAGGCGTGATCTTTTCCGGGGTTGAGTGCGTGGAGGGTGCTGGCGTCGTATCGGCGTCTGTTGATGTGGCGGGCGCGGGCGATGCCCGGACCAGGGGGTCTGGCGCTGGGCGCGGGCACGGCGCGGACGGGCGCAGACGGGCTTGCCTTAGGCGCGCCTTCGGCGCGCCAGCGGCGAGCCCGCTGCGCGCGGCCGCCATAAATGGGGAGGTGGGAGGGAGGAGCAGGGAATGGGGCAGCGAATGGGCAGTGAGGGGCGGGGCCGCCGGGGCGCAGCGGCGGGAAACAGGCACAGAAGGGAAAACGAGCACAATCAGGGCATCAAGGGGGCACAGAAAGGAAAAACGAGCACAATCAGGGGCAGCAAGGGGGGCACAGAAAGGAAAAAGCGAGCACAATCAGGGGCAGCAAGGGGGGCACAGAAAGGAAAAACGAGCACAATCAGGGCATCAAGGGGGCACAGAAAGGAAAAACGAGCACAATCAGGGGCAGCAAGGGGGCACAGAAAGGAAAAACGAGCACAATCAGGGGCAGCAAGGGGGCACAGAAAGGAAAAACGAGCACAATCAGGGGCAGCAAGGGGGCACAGAAAGGAAAAGCGAGGCACAATCAGGGGCAGCAGCAGGGCACACAGACGGAGCTGTGTGGTGGGGGAGCGACCTACCAGTCAAGGTCAGGGGTCGCTCTCTTCACCACGCAGCGGCCGCCATAAATGGGGAGGTGGGAGGGAGGAGCAGGGAATGGGGCAGCGAATGGGCAGTGAGTGGGCGGGGCCGCAGGGGCGCAGCGGTGGGAAACAGGCGCAGAAGGGAAAACGAGCACAATCAGGGCATCAAGGGGGCACAGAAAGGAAAAGCGAGCACAATCAGGGGCAGCAAGGGGGGCACAGAAAGGAAAAAACGAGCACAATCAGGGGCAGCAAGGGGGGGCACAGAAAGGAAAAACGAGCACAATCAGGGCATCAAGGGGCACAGAAAGGAAAAACGAGCACAATCAGGGGCAGCAAGGGGGCACAGAAAGGAAAAACGAGCACAATCAGGGGCAGCAAGGGGGCACAGAAAGGAAAAACGAGCACAATCAGGGGCAGCAGCAGGGCACACAGACGGAGCTGTGTGGTGGGGGAGCGACCTACCAGTCAAGGTCAGGGGTCGCTCTCTTCACCCCGCAGCGGCCGCCATAAATGGGGAGGTGGGAGGGAGGAGCAGGGAATGGGGCAGCGAATGGGCAGTGAGGGGGCGGGGCAGCGAATGGGCAGTGAGGGGCGGGGCCGCAGGCGCAGCGGCGGGAAACAGGCACAGAAGGGAAAACGAGGCACAATCAGGGCATCAAGGGGCACAGAAAGGAAAAAAAAACGAGCACAATCAGGGGCAGCAAGGGGGCACAGAAAGGAAAAGCGAGCACAATCAGGGCATCAGGGGGGCACAGAAAGGAAAAAGCGAGCACAATCAGGGGCAGCAAGGGGGCACAGAAAGGAAAAACGAGCACAATCAGGGGCAGCAAGGGGGCACAGAAAGGAAAAAACGAGCACAATCAGGGGCAGCAAGGGGGGCACAGAAAGGAAAAACGAGCACAATCAGGAGCAGCAAGGGGGGCACAGAAAGGAAAAACGAGCACAATCAGGGGCAGCAAGGGGGCACAGAAAGGAAAAACGAGCACAATCAGGGGCAGCAAGGGGGGCACAGAAAGGAAAAGCGAGCACAATCAGGGGCAGCAAGGGGGCACAGAAAGGAAAAACGAGCACAATCAGGGGCAGCAGCAGGGCACACAGACGGAGCTGTGTGGTGGAGGAGCGACCTACCAGTCAAGGTCAGGGGTCGCTCTCTTCACCACGCAGCGGCCGCCATAAATGGGGAGGTGGGAGGGAGGAGCAGGGAATGGGGCAGCGAATGGGCAGTGAGGGGCGGGGCCGCAGGGCGCAGCGGCGGGAAACAGGCACAGAAGGGAAAACGAGCACAATCAGGGCATCAAGGGGGCACAGAAAGGAAAAAAAACGAGCACAATCAGGGGCAGCAAGGGGGCACAGAAAGGAAAAACGAGCCCAATCAGGGCATCAAGGGGGCACAGAAAGGAAAAACAGAGCACAATCAGGGGCAGCAAGGGGGCACAGAAAGGAAAAACGAGCACAATCAGAGGCAGCAAGGGGGCACAGAAAGGAAAAACGAGCACAATCAGGGGCAGCAAGGGGGGCACAGAAAGGAAAAACGAGCACAATCAGGGGCAGCAAGGGGGGCACAGAAAGGAAAAACGAGCACAATCAGGGGCAGCAAGGGGCACAGAAAGGAAAAACGAGCACAATCAGGGGCAGCAAGGGGGGCACAGAAAGGAAAAACGAGCACAATCAGGGGCAGCAAGGGGGCACAGAAAGGAAAAACGAGCACAATCAGGGGCAGCCGCAGGGCACACAGACGGAGCTGTGTGGTGGGGGAGCGACCTACCAGTCAAGGTCAGGGGTCGCTCTCTTCACCAGGCAGCGGCCGCCATAAATGGGGAGGTGGGAGGGAGGAGCAGGGAATGGGGCAGCGAATGGGCAGTGAGGGGCGGGGCCGCAGGGCGCAGCGGCGGGAAACAGGCACAGAAGGGAAAACGAGGCACAATCAGGGCATCAAGGGGGCACAGAAAGGAAAAAAAACCGAGCACAATCAGGGGCAGCAAGGGGGCACAGAAAGGAAAAACAAGCACAATCAGGGCATCAAGGGGGCACAGAAAGGAAAAAACGAGCACAATCAGGGGCAGCAAGGGGGCACAGAAAGGAAAAACGAGCACAATCAGGGGCAGCAAGGGGGCACAGAAAGGAAAAACGAGCACAATCAGGGGCAGCAAGGGGGGCACAGAAAGGAAAAAACGAGCACACTCAAGGGCAGCAAGGGGGGGCACAGAAAGGAAAAACGAGCACAATCAGAGGCAGCAAGGGGGCACAGAAAGGAAAAACGAGCACAATCAGGGGCAGCAAGGGGGGCACAGAAAGGAAAAACGAGCACAATCAGGGGCAGCAAGGGGGCACAGAAAGGAAAAACGAGCACAATCAGGGGCAGCAGCAGGGCACACAGACGGAGCTGTGTGGTGGGGGAGCGACCTACCAGACAAGGTCAGGGGTCGTTCTCTTCACCACGCAGCGGCCGCCATAAATGGGGAGGTGGGAGGGAGGAGCAGGGAATGGGGCAGCGAATGGGCAGTGAGGGGGCGGGGCCGCAGGGGCGCAGCGGCGGGAAACAGGCACAGAAGGGAAAACGAGCACAATCAGGGCATCAAGGGGGCACAGAAAGGAAAAAAAAACGAGCACAATCAGGGGCAGCAAGGGGGCACAGAAAGGAAAAACAAGCACAATCAGGGCATCAAGGGGGCACAGAAAGGAAAAAATGAGCACAATCAGGGGCAGCAAGGAGGCAGAGAAAGGAAAAACGAGCACAATCAGGGGCAGCAAGGGGGCACAGAAAGGAAAAACGAGCACAATCAGGGGCAGCAAGGGGGCACAGAAAGGAAAAACGAGCACAATCAGGGGCAGCAGCAGGGCACACAGACGGAGCTGTGTGGTGGGGGAGCGACCTACCAGTCAAGGTCAGGGGTCGCTCTCTTCCCCACGCAGCGGCCGCCATAAATGGGGAGGTGGGAGGGAGGAGCAGGGAATGGGGCAGCGAATGGGCAGTGAGGGGCGGGGCCGCAGGCGCAGCGGCGGGAAACAGGCACAGAAGGGAAAACGAGCACAATCAGGGCATCAAGGGGGCACAGAAAGGAAAAAAAAAGCGAGCACAATCAGGGGCAGCAAGGGGGCACAGAAAGGAAAAACGAGCACAATCAGGGCATCAAGGGGGCACAGAAAGGAAAAAACTAGCACAATCAGGGGCAGCAAGGGGGCACAGAAAGGAAAAACGAGCACAATCAGGGGCAGCAAGGGGGGCACAGAAAGGAAAAACGAGCACAATCAGGGGCAGCAAGGGGGGCACAGAAAGGAAAAACGAGCACAATCAGGGGCAGCAAGGGGGCACAGAAAGGAAAAACGAGCACAATCAGGGGCAGCAAGGGGGCACAGAAAGGAAAAACGAGCACAATCAGGGGCAGCAAGGGGGCACAGAAAGGAAAAAACGAGCACAATCAGGGGCAGCAAGGGGGGCACAGAAAGGAAAAACGAGCACAATCAGGGGCAGCAAGGGGGGCACAGAAAGGAAAAACGAGCACAATCAGGGGCAGCAAGGGGGCACAGAAAGGAAAAACGAGCACAATCAGGGGCAGCAAGGGGGGCACAGAAAGGAAAAACGAGCACAATCAGGGGCAGCAAGGGGGCACAGAAAGGAAAAACGAGCACAATCAGGGGCAGCAGCAGGGCACACAGACGGAGCTGTGTGGTGGGGGAGCGACCTACCAGTCAAGGTCAGGGGTCGCTCTCTTCACCACGCAGCGGCCGCCATAAATGGGGAGGTGGGAGGGAGGAGCAGGGAATGGGGCAGCGAATGGGCAGTGAGGGGGCGGGGCCGCAGGGGCGCAGCGGCGGGAAACAGGCACAGAAGGGAAAACGAGCACAATCAGGGCATCAAGGGGGCACAGAAAGGAAAAAAAAACGAGCACAATCAGGGGCAGCAAGGGGGCACAGAAAGGAAAAACGAGCACAATCAGGGCATCAAGGGGGCACAGAAAGGAAAAAACGAGCACAATCAGGGGCAGCAAGGGGGCACAGAAAGGAAAAACGAGCACAATCAGGGGCAGCAAGGGGGCACAGAAAGGAAAAACGAGCACAATCAGGGGCAGCAAGGGGGGCACAGAAAGGAAAAAACGAGCACACTCAGGGGCAGCAAGGGGGGCACAGAAAGGAAAAACGAGCACAATCAGGGGCAGCAAGGGGGGCACAGAAAGGAAAAGCGAGCACAATCAGGGCATCAAGGGGGCACAGAAAGGAAAAAAAAACGAGCACAATCAGGGGCAGCAAGGGGGCACAGAAAGGAAAAACAAGCACAATCAGGGCATCAAGGGGGCACAGAAAGGAAAAAACGAGCACAATCAGGGGCAGCAAGGGGGCACAGAAAGGAAAAACGAGCACAGAAAGGAAAAACGAGCACAATCAGGGGCAGCAGCAGGGCACACAGACGGAGCTGTGTGGTGGGGGAGCGACCTACCAGTCAAGGTCAGGGGTCGCTCTCTTCACCACGCAGCGGCCGCCATAAATGGGGAGGTGGGAGGGAGGAGCAGGGAATGGGGCAGCGAATGGGCAGTGAGGGGCGGGGCCGCAGGGCGCAGCGGCGGGAAACAGGCACAGAAGGGAAAACGAGCACAATCAGGGCATCAAGGGGGCACAGAAAGGAAGAAAAAAAACGAGCACAATCAGGGGCAGCAAGGGGGCACAGAAAGGAAAAACGAGCACAATCAGGGCATCAAGGGGGCACAGAAAGGAAAAAACGAGCACAATCAGGGGCAGCAAGGGGGCACAGAAAGGAAAAACGAGCACAATCAGGGGCAGCAAGGGGGCACAGAAAGGAAAAAGCGAGCACAATCAGGGGCAGCAAGGGGGGGCACAGAAAGGAAAAACAGAGCACAATCAGGGGCAGCAAGGGGGCACAGAAAGGAAAAACGAGGCACAATCAGGGGCAGCAAGGGGGCACAGAAAGGAAAAACGAGCACAATCAGGGGCAGCAAGGGGGCACAGAAAGGAAAAACGAGCACAATCAGGGGCAGCAGCAGGGCACACAGACGGAGCTGTGTGGTGGGGGAGCGACCTACCAGTCAAGGTCAGGGGTCGCTCTCTTCACCACGCAGCGGCCGCCATAAATGGGGAGGTGGGAGGGAGGAGCAGGGAATGGGGCAGCGAATGGGCAGTGAGGGGCGGGGCCGCAGAGGCGCAGCGGCGGGAAACAGGCACAGAAGGGAAAACGAGCACAATCAGGGCATCAAGGGGGCACAGAAAGGAAAAAAAACGAGCACAATCAGGGGCAGCAAGGGGGCACAGAAAGGAAAAACGAGCACAATCAGGGCATCAAGGGGGCACAGAAAGGAAAAAACGAGCACAATCAGGGGCAGCAAGGGGGCACAGAAAGGAAAAACGAGCACAATCAAGGGCAGCAAGGGGGCACAGAAAGGAAAAATGAGCACAATCAGGGGCAGCAAGGGGGGCACAGAAAGGAAAAAAACGAGCACAATCAGGGGCAGCAAGGGGGGCACAGAAAGGAAAAACGAGCACAATCAGGGGCAGCAAGGGGGGCACAGAAAGGAAAAACGAGCACAATCAGGGGCAGCAAGGGGGCACAGAAAGGAAAAACGAGCACAATCAGGGGCAGCAAGGGGGGCACAGAAAGGAAAAACGAGCACAATCAGGGGCAGCAAGGGGGCACAGAAAGGAAAAACGAGCACAATCAGGGGCAGCAGCAGGGCACACAGAAGGAGCTGTGTGGTGGGGGAGCGACCTACCAGTCAAGGTCAGCTGTCGCTCTCTTCACCACGCAGCGGCCGCCATAAATGGGGAGGTGGGAGGGAGGAGCAGGGAATGGGGCAGCGAATGGGCAGTGAGGGGGCGGGGCCGCAGGGGCGCAGCGGCGGGAAACAGGCACAGAAGGGAAAACGAGCACAATCAGGGCATCAAGGGGGCACAGAAAGGAAAAAAAAAAAAAAGGGTCCCCTCATCATCACACTCTGCAGGGGAGCCCATCATTTTGCGTTACGCCACTGATTGACAGCTGAATGCATGCTGTGCAACAAAGCCATTAGTACAGATGCCCCTTGAGAATTTTCTTTGCACGTCACTGTGACATTTTCCCCGAGGACACTGACTATTCTCTGGACCCATGTTGGCCATCAGATCCGGTGAGGTCATGCGGTTAAAAAGATGTGATCTGCGCTCTATTAATACCCCTGGGATGTGATGGCCACCATAATTGAACGATCAAAGACAGGCCTTTTCAGTGGAGCCGGGAGTTGCCTGCGCGCACGCAAATGATCATGTGCCAGGCCCCCTGGAGAGACAGAAAAGGACAGAGGGTATGCCAGGGATAGAATGCTTTATAATTAGTAGTGGGCACAGCTGCCAGTCCCGGAAATTACAGTCTAATTGAATTGTCCACGATAAATAGCAACAAGCATTGGCATAGCCAATAGGTCTCGCCAGGGCCGGTCCTAGGACTTCTGGGGCCCCGGGCGAAAGGGAAGTTGTGAGGCCCCTCTAATTTGCATGTAACATCACAAGGATTGACATCACAGAAAGTGACATCGCAGGACTAATGGTGGCATGCCACATTTGAGCGTCACTGAAGAGACCTAACGTGGATATCAGTAACATGGACAAAAAGATAAATATACGAATGAAATAAGTCCATATATTTTAAAACTGTATAAAATGGATTACATCTGTCACATTGGATGGAAAAGCTAGGTGCAGGTCTCACAAGGATGGATATTCTTTACTCCAAGTTAACTGATTGTCTCCAGATGAGCGCATGATAAAAATCCCACAGCATTGTGGAAAATAAATTGAGTAGCATCACTGGGAAAAATTATGCAAAAGGGAATATATATCAAGATGAAATTGAGTTCAGAAACATGTATTTTTCATTTTACTTTGAAAGCTATGTAACTCACTGACCAGAACACAAAAGGGCAGCTGAGAACCAAGAACTAGTGCTTTTGGATTTAGAATACAGAATTATTCACTTTTCCTCACAAGGCTTGAGGAGATGAGAGGATGGGAAACAGGTGAGCAAATATACATTTCTTATAAAAAGCAGATAAAAGGAAAGATTGCAATCAAACAATGAAGAGAGAGTAACTCCAACAGTCTAGATTATTCTTGTTGAGTGGCTCCCTGGTATTGATTCATTAGGGAAGGTCTAGTATCTGGGTGTGTTTAAAGTGAAGGTATGCTGTAGATTCAAGGGGTTTTCAAATCAATGTTTTTGATTTGGTAATAAAACTGTAGGAAGTGGTACTGGCCGGCTTTAGTGCTGGTGAAGCCCTGTGCGACAATGTTTGTTGGTGCCCTCCAATGACGCCCTCCGCTACAGATTCCCTCACTAACACCCTTTAGCAGTGCCTCTCAAGTCTCCATAACCACACTCTCGCTCAGATGCATTTAATTTGATTTACAGTGCCACTGATACCAGTGTAGGGTGTCAGTGCACTTTACATCACACACATTACACAGAGACAATCAATCATAGGTGTGTTAATCACTGTATAGGAAATGTTACATAAGGCAAAGGACTACAAGGTGTAGGAGTCACATGACAACCATACTAGTAGGAAGTATAGTTTAATAGTGATTCGTCAGGAGAAACACAAACTATGAATTTAGAACGTAACACCATGGTTGAGGGTTCTCCTTAATAACCAGCATTGATTTCTATCTAAAAGAACCCTTTTTGCAACATTAGGATAATCACAGACTGGGGAAAAAACATAATGCTCTAATTTATACCTTGCAGTTTGCATCCAGCTCTAAGATGACAGTTAACAGCTCACTGTTCTATGTTAGGATTTTGACTTATAAACTGCAAGAAACAAAAGGCTCTCTCTGACAAAAGCAGTAACCCACTGACCTATTTATATTATGTGCACTTTGTGTTCTGCATTACGTGTTCTTTGCAGCAGGCACATTAACCCTCTGTGCTACCTTTCCACGAGTCAAAACTTCCACTTGACAAAACTCCATCTCTGTCTAGGAAGAATATTAATCACCGGAGTTATCATGACATTTTTATTGTTGCCGAAAATTGCTGGAGGCCAGGAGGAGGCATTAAGTGCTTTTAAAAACAATATACTTGCAAACATGACGCCCCACCTGAAGTCAGCACCCGGTGCGATTGTACCGGTTGCACCGCCCTAGAGCCTCCCTGCTCAAGGGTCCTGTGACCTCAGTGACAGAGTCACTGTTGCACTAGGGTGTGCTGCTTCGTAGGCCTCCGCGCAAGACTGGAGGTGAACTTCAGTATGGATTGTGGTGGACAGACCTTAAAGGTTAACCTACACTTGCCACTGCTCGAGTCCACCTGCTGGTGGTAAGACACCAGGGCTTCTAAGGTCTAGTACAGGAATGGGCTCCCTCGGGAGAGTTGTCTAGGGGACTGGTTATGAAGGCTGAACCTGGTTCCCCAGTTCCAAATTCCGGAGCTCTGGCGATAGTGCCACATTGTCTCCCCATCTGAACACCATACTGCCCCACTGAGAGAAACTCGCACTGCCTTCAGCTACAACCCAATTGTGCCCCGCTATAAACACCTGGTTGTGACTCAATTGAAATTATGCACTAGTCAAGAGTAATATGCTGCCTGAAAAAAACAAGTAACAACATCCTGGAAAAAGCTAACTAACACTCAAGGGAATGCAAGATTAAGTAACACATGTGAAATATAAGAAGGAACAACATAGTTAGTTACCTTAACACTTTTGCACTTATTATTCAGAAATCAGTGAGTGCTTTTGCCTGAAAAGTTAAGGACGTGACTACAAGGCCCAGAAGGGACCATTTTTAATGTCTATTACTTATATCCTTACAAAATGTAAGCAGTATGGTTTAAAAAGACCACATCCGTGAACACAGAGCAGCTGTACACATTTTGTTTTCCAATCCACCCATCAAGCAGGTATTTCAGTACATTCAGGAATGGTGCACTTCTCTACCGGGGAAAACAATGTTGTTCAAAGAAAGATGAGAAAACAAAAGTAGCGCTTCACTGGCAAACTCTGTAAAGTGGCGCTAATGTGTTTGGGTTTGAATAAAATCAATCTGGCCACTTTGCGACCCACTGTGTCTTGCTTTATTTGGTTATTTCACATTTTGAACCTTTTTTTTCTCTCCGTCCTGAGACTGCACTTTGGAATAGAAAAATGTCTGAAAAAGACGGCATTTCCAGCAAAAGTGTTTTTCTTTTTGGATTCATTTCACGGAGGAACAAATAAAGGAAAAGAGATAAAAAAGGGAGTAATACCCATTTCTTGAAGTTACGTTTTTCAGTAAGTGAGGAGGAGCAAGACAGAAAAAGAGGGAGGAAGAGTAAGAAGGGGGGGGCAGCTGCCAGCAGCAGAGCAAAAGTGGACACTGTCCTTGTCCTCTTTGGGCAAGAAGGAAAAGACAGTCCTTTTCCGTCTCTGACCGCCCTGCCCCGAACAGCCAAGCCTTATCTATAGGCTTTGGCTATTTCTGCCATCCTGGGAGGCGTGTTTAAAATGAAAAAGTAGGGGAACTAAATATATTAAATTAAAGAAGTAGGGGCATGCCCCCAAGGCTCTAGACATGAGACCTAAAGACAGGCAAAAAATTTCTAAGTAAATCTATGGGCCATCTTGACATGCCTGGGGCTCACCTGCCCTGAGCATCGCAGCACTACAAAATGGCTACAAGGCCCAGGGAAGGGGCCCCCCACACCTGGACCTTACAGTTTACTCCACTGCTTTGAGGCCCAGGGAAGGGGGGGCCCTCTCCCCTGAGCCTGGAAGCAGTAACGAGACAATTTGCAAAATACTGCCCTACCACGGCCGTTCTACAAACATTTTAAATGCACATTCCCATTTAAAAAAATCTCCAGTATCGGTGATGCAAAGGTTAACAAAAGCCAGTTGATCTGGCTGCTCCCTCCTCCCCTCACCCACCTCTCCTTACCTGTGTCTGGCTGGTCCTGGAAACAAAGGGGCCTTCTGTCGCCTAGAAACAAAATGCAGAAAAGGCGCCTAGAATGGCTGGTACTTAACAGAGGCGCTGCCCCGCCCCTGACACTGTGAGTTAACATAATTGCTGGCCCCTTCCCATTATGTTTGTCTCTTCCCCCACTGCACCCCCTGGAATGCCACCACTACCTCACCAGCAAGATCAAGGCACCTCATATTTGTAATATGATAGTGTGGGGCAGGGGGCCTCGGAGGAGCAGGTGGGCTAACTGGGAAAGTGTGGCCTTTCACACGGAAGCGGGGCCCCCTGTGTTTTAGCTTAACACGAGGCCCTGGGCAGCTGCTCACACTGCCCATGCCTAGCGCCGGCCCTGGGTCTCGCTTTTGGGACCTTATAAGTGTTTAGCCATGCAACACTTGATGTTGTTGCACCAAGGATATTGTGCTGGATAACTAAACACTTATAAGGTCCCAAAGGCGAGACCTATTGTCTATGCCAATGCTTGTTGATAAATAATTGTCACACTATTTTATTGGGGCAAAACTGTGTCAGTCTTAATTGTCTGTACCATGTGCATGGGCCAGCATTGAAAGACTGTGCATGTGACTGAAGCATTCAGCGAACAGACTCAAGATATGTCATCAGAAGCTGGTCACTGTTTGCATTTATAATTCACACGCACTTTATTGCACGAGCACCTTTGCACATGGCGCACGGAGCACCTTTTTCATGTTAGGTTTTCTCAAGTGAAATTAACTACTTTGAGACAATATAAGATTGCATGAAATCCAATGGTTTGGTATGTGTATTACCGCCTCGGTTGGGCAGATGGGAAGATTGTTTGTTTACTGACTCCCTTGAATAAGATACATTTTACAAATAGATCCATGTTTTGGTGAAAACGGGCTTACCCCATGCTGCATTTTTATTTTTGATTTTTAGCAGATTTATATAGCGCTAACTCGAGTCAAAGGTATTGGAGCACTTTACATGAGCACCAGTTAGGTTACAGAAGGATACATTCATTTTTGGTAGGCACAGGGAGATTAAGTGATTTGCCCAGAATCACAGGTTGTTTAGCCGATGCAGAGACTGTGCTTTTTATTGTGGATATGTGAGTGGATAATTGCAAAAAAGTCGGTGAGTCGGTAGACGGATGTACAAGTGCAAGGATGAATGATACAGTGCTTGCATGTTAAAATACTGAGCGCCTAAAGTCCAAGTGACTGGAAAGGCATTTCACTTATGAGCCAGGCCCATTGGCATGGCCAGGGCTTGTTTATTACATACATTATTTATTTATAAAACCAAGCACTTTCTCACACTCCCCTGTAAACACCCTCTGGGTGTCACAAGTGCACACATCAGCTGCTCGTGAAACTGTTGTTTTGGGTCCGCCCTCCAACCCTGGCGACTATTCACCCGTTCAGCGTTACACCCAGGTGCCCTCTGAGGCCAAGAATCGGGGCTGGGCACGGTGCGGGCTGATAAGGAGCAGGGTGTGTCTGCCGGCCCAAGAGGGCGCTCTGTTTGTAGTGTAAACGGAGAAGCGCTTGAAGGAGCGGAGTGGAGTAGAAATGTTTAAGCCAACTATCCGGGGAAGTGAGTGGAGGAGGGTAGGGAAAGGCGTGCGGGGTGGAGGAGGGAGACAGCTGAGAAGTATTGTGTGCAGGCTTTAATTGATGTTGTAATCTCCATTGTATTGTATGTTGTAGCAGAATTTGTATAGCGCTTTAAACCCCTGACAAAGCTAAAGCACTTTACTTAGCGCTCTTTTAGAGTTGTGCTGTTGAAAAGTTTTATATAGTATAGTTTTATATAGGGCTTGGTGTTAGTTGAGGGTCGCGAGGTCTGAAGACATGAAAGAAACAAGCGCGCGCGCCTCACGCTAAAAGGTTTAAAAAAACATGGACATGAGAGTCAAAGTGTTCAGGCGCTCGCGGACACTGGCCCAAGCGATTTGCATTTAATTAGCATAGGCAGGAGAAATCTTCCTGGGAGCCTCAAGGAAGAAGGGGAGGGGGCCCGGGGAAGGAAGGGGCGAAGGAAAGAGGTTGTAAGAGGGAGAAAAGAGGTTGGGAGAGTGAAGATTGGAACAAGTGAAGAGGGTTAAGGCAGAAGCGGAAGTAACGATGAAGAGAGTAGAAGAAACAAGCATTGGCCGTGAAAGTGATCGCGATTGCATCTGTCTTTCCTCTCGTTATGGCTCATGGGGAGGGCGGGAGGTGAGGAGCGCTGGTCAGAAGAAGCCACACAGCTAATAAAAACAAGCAACAAAAAGACGCGAAAGTGATCGCGATCACGGTGAAAGCGAAAGTGATCGCGATCGCGATGACGTGCTCTGTGCTAAGCACGCGAGGGATGCGCGTGCAGCACTGATTGGAGAGGTGGAGCGAGGCGCGCGCGCTTGTGCACGTAACCGCAAGCTGGTGGCCGGCAAAAGCCTTTGGGAGCACTTTCAAAACCCGCTTTCTAAATGTCTCGCAGAGCAGCGCATGCGCGCTGGCTCAGGCGAGACCTAAAAAGGCCCCATTTTATAGAGAACATTTATCCTCAAAGTGTGAGCATTCTTTTGAAGGAGCAAGAGAACTCAACAAAGGGAAGTACTGACTTATATGGAGGGCCACCAGAATTTTGCTATTCTGCAGCGTTTTCCACATAATTATGGATTTGTCGCATTTGCCACATAATCCATCATCGTCTGAATAATCTGTAGATTTCAACAACAAAAATGTTTCTAGCTCAAATGGATCAAAAGTTAATAAAAGTGCTGCAACTTGTGTTTCCCCCACAGTGGAATGCCCTTTGCAAAAGTTGACTAGGCATCTTCCAGTTGCGTATTGCTGTATTTGATTGTTCAACAGGTACTAATGAGGTGAAATCTTTGCCCCGATTGTGTTACCATGAGTAAAAATGTCAAAATAATTAAGTAATACTGTGGCAAAATGTGCCACATTATGCCACATAAATGACCTTTTCTTGCTCCATAACTTTATCAACACTGCCTCATAATTTGGGCTTCACATTATGCATAATTCCACTAGCCCTGCTTATATGGCAATCCCTCAATTTCTCAACTGACTTGTCCCTCTGAAAGATCAGTAAGGTTGGGAGGGAACCAGTCACATGAGAGGAGATGAAGCTACATACAGTATAGATATTGTTATTAAGAAGTCTTATAGCGTACAACCTGCCAATAATTTGGCATCGCATCGCCTTTAGGTGGTCAGTGATATGATTTCAAAAACATTTTAATCGCAGACAAGAATCTGATTAGGTTTTGAGAAGTGTTGTGTTAGGCATCTCAGTTATAGTGAGTCGTGGGTTTTTTGTGGTCTGTGCGACTACTATCTACCAAACTTGCTGCAGGTTCTCACTACTTATGGTAAATGGCTGATTGTAGCAAGTGCTGTTGGGTGCTCTAATAACCAGTCAGCCACATATTTAAGCATTGTTGGTTGTAAATTGAAACTCTCTTTAAATGTGTGCTGGGTGTTTGGGTGTTGGTGACTTTAAGTTGTGCAGTGGGACTAGTGTAAGCAGGTATTGATATTTTCAGGTACCATGAACAACAACCGCTCACTAGCTTAATAGCTTTATTTTTTAGTAGCGGGAGGGGGCGTAGCTATCAACAGTACAGCAGTGCTCTAGGGCCTAGGGATATGTGTGACCCAATCCACCCCAATTAGTAGCTGTTTGTTACCACGAAACCACTGGATAGTGGGCACAATTTCTTTGCCTGCATCAGGGCCCAGTGGGCCCCGGTAGGTCACCGTTTACTGGTCAAATACTGGCCTGTATTTTATGACAGATATTGAGGTTTGAAACCCTTAAAAGTTCCGCCTTATGAAGAAATGTTAGGTCTCTTTATATCTGTACTGATCAAATCTGAAAAGAAGGTATTTTGTTTAAAAATAGACTTGTACTTATCAAATGTTCCAGATTATTAAAACAGCTATTTTAAAGAAATACGTGTCTCAATAATACGCTTTCTTAGAAATTAAAATAGCACTTTGATACAAAATAAAGCTTGTGCATGAACTTCAAACAAGCTTTTCAGACTAAAGTGTGGACTGTTGGGAATAGTGCAATGCTTGTCGGGAAGAATTGTTTTACTTTTCTAAGTAGCAAAACATTTCTTGGCTCTATGAATTCACCTTATTTCTTGCCAGTTAAACATTCACAGCTTCCTTCAATGTTTAAAGAGCTAAGGGGCACATTACGATACCCGGCGTAAAAAAATCCGCCAGGCATGGAAGCGGCAAAAATCCGCCCGCACACACCGCCTGAACACCGACCACGCCATTATGAGTACACAAACTGAAAACCGCCATCGGCGAGAAAATCATACAAAATACCGCCCGCCATCGTCCGAGTCGGAGTCAAACCGCCCGCCACGGACGGAAACACGCACGACAACACAAAACCGCCCGCCCACACGGCCGACACACCGCACGTGAAATTACGATCGCACCGCCATGAGCGCGGAAAAACAACAAAAATACCGCCCGCCAGCGCAAACAACGCCGATGAGAATCGACACGGCAGAAGCCATGGCGCCCATGTACCTGCACAGAAACCATCCGCACACAAAACCAATAGCACACAACATGGCCAACAAGTCCACACAGCAAGGCACGCACAAATACACAAGCACAGTACACATCCCGAAAACACCCCCCGGACAAACAAAAAATACAAAGGCCAGAACCCCAGACACAACACACCTGAAAACAACAGACCATGAGGACACACCCACATAGGTGAGTACAAAAGCAGCACTCCCACAGACCACAACCCCTTGCTACATTGCAAACCAGAGAGGAGAGGAGAGGACACAGTGACACAGCAAGGACAGCAGCACACCACAGAAACGCACACATCACAACCACCACCACCACCACCACCAAACACCGGCACCACAAACCCCCTGCACATTACACAACACACACCGCACCAGCACCACAAACACCATGGCACCACAAAGGATGCCCAAGTTCACGCCCATGGAGCTGACGGTCATGGTCGACGAGATCATCAAGGTGTACCCACAAATCTATGGGAACATGGTCCAGCACACACCACTAGCCACCAGAAACAGAATGTGGACCCGGATCGTAGACCAGGTCAATGCAGTCGGGACCCTGCCCAGGAACAGAACCGAGATAAACAAACGTTGGAATGACGTAAAGAGCCTGGTCAAGAAGAAGGAGGGCAAAAACAGAGAGCTGGCTGCCGTCACTGGCGGAGGGAATCCCGCGCTCTTTAAGACCTTCAAAGCGTGGGAGGAGAAGGTGCGAGTCGTAATACATCCGGAGATCCTCGCCGGATTAGCAGGGGAGTGGAGGCTGGTAAGTACAAACTAATGTATACCAGCACACCGCTATGTACACACATGCGCAACCACCATGCCACAGCTCCCAGGGACAAACACCCCCATGTCCAGCACACAATACACAACACATCACACGCACATGCAACAGACACTACCACACACAGGCCAAACCGAACAACTGTAAGATGCTTGGGGACATGTGTACACTAAGCCAGCCACGTAACCACCAACAGGTCCACAAATATGCCAGAAGCGCCACAACGAGCACCCACCACACCCATGTGTCCGCCACAGCTGCACCAACTGACAAGTAACAGGTAAGTGGCAGGAACACAAAGTGCAGTGGGTCGGAGGGGGACAGCTGAAGTACAACACCCACCAGGCCCCCACTCCCACAGACCAGCAAGGTGGAGCACTCCCCACACCCATGTGTCAGGCACAGCTGCACCAACCGACAAGTAACAGGTAAGTGGCAGGAACACAAAGTGCAGTGGGTCGGAGGGGGGACAGCTGAAGTACAACACCCACCAGGCCCCCACTCCCACAGACCAGCAAGGTGGAGCACTCCCCACACCCATGTGTCAGGCACAGCTGCACCAACCGACAAGTAACAGGTAAGTGGCAGGAACACAAAGTGCAGTGGGTGGGACGGTGGACAGCCCAAGTACAACACACACCAGGCCCCAGTCCCACAGCACAGCAAGGAGGAGCATCCCCCACACCCCACACCCACGTGTCAGCCACCGCAGTGCACAACGACAGCCGAAAGGCAGACATCACGGTCCACAGCAATCGGTGTCAGTGGGTGTACAGCCACCCCCACGACCCACTACACCCCCCACCCCCACAGACCTGCAACATGGAGCACCCCCGCTAAGAGCCATGTGGCATCCAGTACAGTGCACGCACGAACAACTTGCAGGTGGGAAACTGGACAGGGCTGGATTACTGGAGGCATGAGGACCATAACACCACCAACACATGGGACATGTCACGTAGCACACGAACACGCAGCACCGCCCACCGTCACGAACAAGTGAACAATGTGCACACGGACATGAACAGCAGACTCACACCCCACATGACCCATCACAGACATAGCAACACCCAAGGAGCCACGTCTGCATGCACAAGCCACACTGAATATAGTCCCACACGGCAGCCACTGTGCAACTCATCACACACAACCGAAACACCATTGAAGTCCTGTCCATGTAGCCCCTACTGCCTGTCAACCACACACCCCACAACTACGCCTATGTAAGACAAACAACACTAGACGCAACAGAGCGGAACAACATAAATGCACACGAACACCACTGAACCCATCAAACACACAGACACACCATGCACATACAACATACCATCCATCCCATCCGTCAGCCCCAGTCTCATGAAAGGCATGTCATCCGCACAGCTGCCACACATACAGCAGTCACGCTAAGACACATGCCCATGACCAACCATGTGCCAGAAGTCAATTAAGCGCACGACACACTGTGAGCAACAACACACAACATGGGCCACACCCCCCCCGAGCACTGCAGTGATGCACATGGCACAGGGCAGCACGCACACCAAGGAGATGGGACAACTGCAATACGTTGGCTGGCACACAACTATCACTCACTCATAACGATGCGTCCAATGCCATGTCCAGTAACCACAACAGACAGCAAATATGCAGGGCATGTCAGGCATGCACACACCTCAGACCATGCACTGTCATGCTGCCACAACACATGTCACGTTCGGCACCCATGGCTCACAGCATGTACCCCAAAAGCATATACCCTCCCAAATGCGAATCTGGGGCATGGCCCCCATGTTGCCATATGCGTTCCTAAGCGTTCCATTTGAACCCCAAAAGCATATTCCCTCCCAAATGCGAATCTGGGGCATGGCCCCCATGTTGCCATATGCGTTCCTAAGCGTTCCATTTGAACCCCAAAAGCATATTCCATCCCAAATGCGAATCTGGGGCATGGCCCCCATGTTGCCATATGCGTTCCTAAGCGTTCCATTTGAACCCCAAAAGCATATTCCATCCCAAATGCGAATCTGGGGCATGGCCCCCATGTTGCCATATGCGTTCCTAAGCGTTCCATTTGAACTCCAAAAGCAAAGTACAAACCAGACCCAGGATGGGCCAGGAGCCCGCATACACCAGAGTCACAATGAGTAGGGGCAAAGCAACACACCCATCGGCATGGCCAATCCGTCCCATGCCACATGTGCACAGCACACAGTCCCATTGCCTAACACACACACCTACAGATGCCACAGCCACACACTCGCCTCCGGGAAACCCATGTACGAGATTGCACGAACTGCCAATGTCAGACGACTAATACATACTTCGCCAGGTGCAACACAATAACAAATCTCATTCTCTCCACAGGTGACGAACTGCTGGACGCTGGGGATGGAGACAGCAGCCAGCACAGCCAGCCTACAAGCCCCCAACGAGGACACACGGATCTGGAGGATCTGTCCACCTCTTCGGACACGGACCACCAAGCTGGCCCATCTGGCGTGGCAGGGCCCAGCCGCTCCCCAGGACCCCTCCTACCCACCAACCCATCATCCGGGGATGCTGAACAGTCCCAGTCCCCTGCTGCCACTGTCGTTGCGGCCACACCCACGGTCATTGCGGCCACTACCACTGCCGCAACCGCCACCATCGCCGCACCGACCACCACCGCCTCCACCACCACCACGTCTTTGCTGGCACCAGCCCCAGCGCAGGTGGTGGCCCGGCCGACTGGATCCACCCTGGGAGCCACAGCGAGGACCGTGGTGAGTAATGTGGCTAGTGGGCAGGCCGGTGGCAGCAGGACTGGTAGGAGGAGCAGGGTCAGGGAAACGCCAGCCTCCCCTGGGAGCCATGCCCTGCCTCAAATGGACAGAGTCCTTGGGGCCTATGAAGAGGCCCAAGGACAATGGGCCAGGTCTGCTACTGACACGCGGGAGGTGCTGGGGGTGCTGAGGTCCATGGACGCCCATATGGGCCAATTCGTGTCCCGTATGGACCAACTCGTGGACCTCATGGGCCAGCTGGTGGTGGCGGTGGGGTCACAGGCAAGGCCAGCAACACCACCTCCGCCACCACCTGCTAGGGCGCAGGCTCGGGCAGCAGTGTCCACTTCCCCTGCGTCCACAGCCAGTGAGCACACCTCACCCACCACCAGCAGGTCGCCACCACACACCCCCTCCCAAACGTGGAAGGGGCCGTCCGAAGAGGAAACAGATCTCCCGGGAGGACTTCGCACGCTCCAGTCGCAAGTGAGGCAGCCAGCCAGCCTTCCGCCAGCCTTCCTTGACCAGCCACTGCATTGACTTGCTCTACGATCCCACTCCACACAGCCATCTGGATGGCATGTGTGTGTTGGACTATGGACATAGAACCAGTGGGTACACCCTGATCATCACGCAGCCATGACCGACAGCTCATTGTCACTGCACGCACCACTTTTGTCATCACCTTACACACAATCACATGTCACAGTTTGTAATAAATGCACCTTTTTCACTAACTGCTGTTTGTGCCCTGTGTCTTTATTGTACGGAATACAACGGCCACCTTGGGCGGAAAGGCACCTGATGCGTGGCATGGAAATGGAATCCGGAGGGCCTGTAGGGACCTAGGGGTGGGAGACAGAACAGGAGCACATTCAATGAGTGTGTCACACACCCATCACACAGTACGTGTCAACAACTACAAGCAATGTACACACATCGCACAGAGCAATAGGGCACAATGCCACAGTCACCAACAGTGGCATACTACCCTGGCCATGGAGCGTTGACACACTGCACGCAGTGAACATACGGCCACCCTGACACAGCACACACACACCTGCATAGATACAGACACATCATCCGTCGTACATGGACACTCACCGTCAAGTGAAGTAGCGGGCGATGAGCTGCTGGCGCACATTCCCAGCTTCCTCCTCTCCGCTGTCCACCTCACTCGAGCTGTCCTGGTCTGCGGGCTGGGGCCCTGGTTGATCTCCGTCATCCACAATGAGGGGGATCTGCTTCCGAATGGCCAGATTGTGCAGCATGCAGCACGCCGCCACTATCTGGCACACCTTCTGTGGGGAGTACGCCAGTGCACCCCCGGTGCGGTCCAGGCACCTGAACCTGGACTTGAGGAGGCCAAAGGTACGCTCGACCACACGTCTGGTCCTCCCATGTGCCTCATTGTATCGATCGTCTGCTGGGGTGCGAGGATTCCTCAATGGACTGAGCAGCCATGCCCCATTCGGATACGCAGAGTCACCTGGGTGTGAGGGACACAGAGAACCGTTGCTATTCCAACTGGACAGGGGACAGCATCGCACAACCAGCACGCTACACCACTCCACATACTCACCGACAATACAGCCACGATCCTGTTGCAGATTGGCCATCAGTCGTGGCAAGATGCTGTTGCGCATTATGTGTGCGTCATGGGCCGAGCCTGGAAACTTTGCACACACGTGGGTGATCACCATGTCCGCAAGGCACACCACTTGCACATTCAGGGAGTGCGTGTGCTTCCTGTTGCGGTACAGGTGCTCAGTGGCCTGTGGTGGAACAAGGCCAACATGAGTGCAGTCAATGGCTCCCACGACGTGTGGGATTCTGCCAAGGGCATAGAATGCACCCTTCAATGCCGCCAATTCACGAGCCCTGGGGAATCTGATGTACCTGTTCCGGTACAGCATCATGGCTGCCAGTACATCCCTCAGCACCTTGCTGAACATGGGCTGGGACATCCCTCCTCCACTGCCCACTGTGTGCTGGAATGACCCAGTGGCGAAGAAATGCATGGCGGCCATCACCTTAGCCGTGGGGGTGACAGCAGTCGGATACACCCTGCGGGGACGGAGATGGGGCTCTAACATGGCACACAGTCGATGCAGAGTTGGCCTGTCCAGCCGAAACTTCCTGATTACCTCTGTATCGTCCATGTCCACCAGCAATTGGTATGGGCGATCAATGTTCGGTCTCCGCCTGGGTTAAATGGCAGAGGACACATGTCAAAGCAACACGGCACATAGCAATTTCGCATACACATCACTGACATGACTGAGCAAGCACATGAGCCACAGCCCAGCTGTCAAGCTGGGACGGTACGGCCACAATACACTTACACAGGTCTCCCAACAATGGCAATGGCAAGTGAGACATACCACTGCCATGTGCATGCACATGGGGATCTAGGCCCCAATGACTTGCGGGGCGTGCTGATGGGGACTGACTGCATATTCGTCAAGCGGCAACGCCACGGCAACATGAGTGTCTGCTGAGCATGGTACTGCTTCCGAGGCTGGATGAGTATGGCACACGACGACGACGATGTGGGCACGGGCTGAGCGGCCAATACAAGTGGGACCTGTGGCACGAGGGGATATGAGACAGTAGTAGGTGTCAGCACTGCACCCTATGTACAGCACTGTACGGATCACAGCTCCCGAAACATTGACTGGTGTCCACATTGACAGCCCCATGCCAAGACGGCTGTGTGCTTGCAGTCACACGTCACAGGTGAGAGGTTACATTGCACGTGCCAGGTGGCAGTCGTACATAGTGGGAGCTGGCATGTGTGTGCATGTGTCTCCTATTCAGGATCCACCAGATGGGCGCTGACTCTGTACTGACCATTGGACACAGCATGTTCCGTGGAAGGCTTGTGTGTGTGGGATGGTGGCACTGGATGTGCCTCCGTTGGGTGGGGGGCCATGCACAGGGCGGGTACGTCGATGATTGCGCATTGTTGGTCACGGTGGGTGCACCAGCTAAGATGTGTTGCCCTGTGTTCAATTCCTATGTCCGCATGATGATGGACTGTGGATGTGGGCAGACTACACATTGGTCGATGTGCTGTCTATATGCATGTGCCTTCACACCAGGCACAGCTGCCCCTGCACATGTGACCCCTGCTGGACTCGCTGCTGGGTCTGTGGAGCTGATGCACCTTCTGCGCGTGGGGCGGACAGCTCTCCTCACTTCCCTCATTGCGCATGTCATGTCTTTGCCGCAGGTGACATGGATCATGGAGGGCCCACATGTACGCGTGGGTAGGCTACACATGATTGTTCACTGGTCGCCACCCCCAGTCAGTGTTTCGAATGGGAAGGTTGTCGTGCTGGTGGTATGTTCGATGTGGCGGATGGGCGGGCCTAGGTGCGGGCTTACATTCCGGACATGGGGGGTAGTTGGATTGGCGACTAGTTGCAGTACACACGGGACACGTCTCTTCCTTTCCACATCTGGGTCATCCCTTGTACTAACTGACAGTGATACAGTCATCTTCGCCCCAGCCCTCATGTCCTCCCCTCGCCCCCCAATATGCATGCTCACCTGCGAGGCTAGCGCTTGCACAGGCAGCCCCAAGCTCGCACCAGAGAGGGCAAGGAGTGTATGTGTGGGTCCAGTTGCACGAGTGGGCTGTCTCAGGGTATGATGTGTGGCGGGACGCCGTCCACCTGCGTGGTGCCCCAAATGGAGACCCGGCCTGCATGGACTATGCATCACAGTCTTCGCCTTCCGGATCCGCCACCTGCGACACCCAGTGGCTGTGGCTGCCCTTGCGGCCATGCCGCGTCCGTCTGTGGCTGATGGCCCACACATTCACTCTTTGGCCTCTCTGGGGAGGGCTCAGGGGTGGTGGCGCACGCGCTTGCACTTAGTCGCAATGGCATGTGGCGTGGTTGGTATGATGGGCAATGGATGGGATGGTGCGAGCCACCTCCCGTGACGTCAGTGCTGCTCGTGCTGTGGTGCGTCCCCTACACTTCCATTTGACTTTTTGCCATGCTGGACGTTGAGGTTCTATTGCCTGCGTGATATGACCAGGAGGAGCGCGAGGAGACCTCTCACACACCATGCTCCACTGCCATCCCGTGCCCTGTATCGCCTGTGCGGATTGACTATGTTGGGGTTACACCTGGTCGACTGGGGCTGTGTGTGCCTTGTCAAGGGGCATGGCGGGCGCACAACAGGATCCAGCTTGTCCACAGAGGGTGGGCTGAGGTGCGCCTGGTACCGCTTTGTACATGTGCCCGGCTGCTGTGCACACACGTGTTCACTCCCCCCGACAGGTGTCCTCTCACAATGCCCAGGGAAGCGGTGGTGTACTGTTCATTAGCCCTCCCAACACGGCGTGCTCCAACTTGGCATGTGCGCATCTACCCGTCGCACCCACCCACCTGAGCACTGCGTCCATACGACTTCACACGACACATGTGTGTCTTCCACAGTAGTGCTACTCATTTGCGTTGACATCCAATACCAGTGGACTACATGGTCATGTCACGACTGCCGTGTACTTCACATACTCTCATCCTCTCTCATTCGTACTTGTGAAATGAGTCAGCGGAGACAGTTCTGGTTTCAAACATTATATTGAGTCTTCTGTCCTCTGTGATGCAGTATAGTGGACACTACTGGCAGCGGAATACATATTGAGGATATACTGAGCATGATTACAAATGGGATAGGGTGTGGGGTTACATCTGCTTGGCCAAGGCTGTGCTAATGTACATTTACGTATAGCTGCGGAGCTGCGGACTTTGACACAGACGGTATACATGTAGCCTAGCAGACCGCTCGGCATCATGGGCACAGTCCATCTCAGTTCCATGTGACAGGTTTGCTGCGGTTGTTCCTCATGCACGCGTGCATGTGAGATGACATCAGGGCATGTGCTTGCGTGCATGCAGCGGCGTGCCACTTGTTGTTGCACTGTGGTGGTTACTGGACATGTCACAGTCACTGGGGTCGTGTTGTTGTTGTATGCACTTGTCGTCCATGCAAAGGTCCTGGTATGGGATTCCCGGGCGGGGGTGGGAGGGGTGCAGCACCCACAGACTCCAGGCGACCTATTCATGTCCACTGAGCGGTGTGTGTGTCCATGGGCGCTGGATCCATGTCGTGTCCTGGTTGTTCGTGCAGTACCGTCCATGTGGGTGCGATGCACAGAGCCCATGCCACTGCCTCCCACGATGCATGCGGTGTTCCTGGATGTGATGGGGAACAGTGTGCATGTCCCGGTCATATCCGATGTCATGGCGATGTCGTTGATGGTGTGGTTACAGTTGCCGGTCGTTTGGTATGGCTGTTGTGGTGGTGACTGGCCAGTCCGTGCGGAAGCTGAGCATGGGTGCGGGGTTGGACTTCATAGGTCACTCGGGGAACCTGCGTTGTGGTCCGACGTATTTACAGGTTGTCAGGTATGCGATGCCGTCCAGCAGGGCTTCCATGTCATTGGTGGTGTACATGTTTGCCAGCCAATGTAGCGGATGGTGGCTGTCAAGGTGTTGTTCGTAAGTTGTCCCTTGGAGGACCATGATGGGGCATGCTGGGTGACATTCGATGTAGCTGTTCTCGATGATCCGTCGTGTGGAGGCACAGTGGTTCCATTTCAGTGCGCGTGCGATGTTGGCCACATACGCCATGCCCCCATAGGCAGAGCAGGCCCTGTCGTGTGCGTCCAGAGGGAGGAGTAGTGGTAGCAGGTCCGCCTTCAGACATGCCGGGTTGGAGAGGCATATCTCGACGGGATGCTGGTAGGGACACCTCCGACAGTAGAAGACGGGCATGACGCAGCTGAACAATGTGATGCGGTAAGTCAGTCGGTAACTTACGTTCAGCAGGGACAGGAGATCGCATCCCAATGTATGTATCGTGCTGGTTTGGTACAGCTTGAGCTCTTCGGCGTAGTTGGGTAGGTGTGTTGCGGTTGCCATTTCGCAGCGGTTCGTAGAGGTGGCGTGCTCCGGCTGTGTGTGCAGTCTGCAATGTGCACGCTCCGGGGTTGCTGTGAGCTCTGTGTAGTCGTGGGGAGACAGGACTTGTGTTCTGTTGGCTTGTTTGGAGGACACGGGCCCTCTTCCCACATGCTTCTCAGACAGTTCAAGGTCGGTGCTGTGTGACTCCTTCCAATTAACTTGCATGTGGCCGACATGGGGGAGTGTTTTCTTCTTTCCTCCCCGTCCGTTGTGTGCTTCTGTGATATGCGCTATCTGCCGTGTGGTCGGTCTCCTCGGCATGCCTGTGTTGGTCTATTCTTGGACAATGGCTGTATTCACCGGCTTCTGTCGTAGGGCTGTGGTTTCGGTGTTGGAATGGAAGGTCATTCAGTGCTGTCTGCTCTCCCTTGTGTGGGCGGCAGGCTGCCTTTCCGCTCTGCGTTGGGCCTTGTGTGTGGATGTAATTCTTGGGCCACCTGTTGTCGGTCCCCGGGCTCTTTGGTGTTCCGTTTCATGTGTCTTGTTCATATGTGCAGGGTGGTATGGGTTTTTCAGTGTGGTACTGGCGTTCCTCTTCCCAAAGGGGCCCTGCTTCTCCTAGTTGGTGTTGCCGCCGCTGTGTGCTTCGCCATGTTTGTTACACTGGGGTGTGTCCTGCTGTTGCGTGACTTAACTGACATGTGTGCGTCGGTTGTGTGGCGTTGGGTGTTGTCCGTGAATTGGGCGTTGGGGACATGTCTGTGGCAGGCCTGTCACGTGTCATGTGCGTTCGGGGTGGGGCTGGTGTGTGTGCTGCTTGGTTGTGTCCCTGTGTCTGTGTGCGACGCATGCATGGCGCTGCGGTTGGCCTCTGCGTTGTGCGCATGTGTGGCGGCGTCATCGGCGCTTTGGGGCCGTGACGGGGTGGTTGGTTCCTAGTCCCAGGTGGTGTGTACACATGTGTTCCGCGATGTTAGGATTTGGCCTGTGTGTCATATGTGGATGCAATGGTGGATGTGTAGTGTGCACGCGCTGGTGGGGGGTTGTCCGCTTTATCCGCCCTTGCACTGTGTGCGCTGTTTGCGTGCACTTGTTGTGTGTGTGCCTACCTGCGTCTCCGCGGTACGTTGCGTCCTTGGTGGTGCATCAGCAGAAGCATGGGAAGGGCCTGCAGTGCTGGATTCATGCCCGGGGTGCCGCTTCTTCGTTGTCCGTGCTCTGCGTCCGTGTTTCCGCCTCTCTTTCACGTGCGGTGTCTCTTTGCCGTGGGAGCCGTTTGTTTGCGGCATCGTAATTTATGCGCCGGGCGGGACGTGTTTCGTCGGACGGTGTGTGTCAGTTGTGCTGCGCCGCTACGTGTGCGGGCGCACTTTGATGGCGGACGGTGTTGCTGGCTTGTCGGCGGTGTTTGGCCTGCTTTTCGCATCGTAATTGGGCGGGCGTGTGGACTGCTGCGTGCCGGCGGTAACTGGTGGTTTTTGCATCCGCCAGCACGGCGGTAGTGCTTCCGCCCGCCATCGTAATGGGCCCCCAATTTAGGAGTGAATGAATATGGATGACTGTATTTATTATTTTGACTTTTGGTATGACATCCCCACATAAGTGATTTTTAATTTTTTCTCCTGTAGGCAGTGGTATGATCAAATTGCTAAAGTCGACAACGAGTGCCCATCGTATACTAGAAAGTGAACATATGTGTACGGTCTGCTATGGGGGCGACTTACCGCTGGAAGACAGCAGTCGCATTGGGCCACAGCACGCACTGTTCACTTCAGTTGCTTACAACAGACAGAGCAGTTTAACAGTGCCTTTATTGAGGGCAACGAAAACTAGCATGTGACTAGTCATCACTACCAGGGAACAAAGCTGAACTCAAGATTGGCAAGAGTTCCGCAGACTGAAACTTTGAAAAGTGTGCCTCGGGTAGAGGAAGGCATAGAAGAATTTTACGCCTCCTATGGGGCAGTTTCTCCAACTTTTTCGAGTTTTATGCAGATAAAATCAACTGTCCTAAGACATGGCGCTTTGTCATATGTAAGGCGATAAGACCAGCAGTTTGGCCCAATCCAATGAGGGTGCTTTAAGAACAATGCTTGACAGAGAAAGAAAACGAGCTGCAATGCGAATTCGACCACACAACTATGGTGCAGATTCAAGAAGGCATTTATGAGAATATATGTTGGAAAGTGGGTTATTGGTAGTGGTAAATATGCATCTACCACTGGCAATAAGGCCACCAACACAGTCTAGGGTCCAGTATAGGTCTCAATAAATTATTCCTATGCTCAACCCTTGGTAGATTATCTGCGAGTAGTCACGCTTAATTTAGGAGGCAGATATGTAAAGCATTTAAAAACACAAATTCAGTAAATAATTAAGACACAACACACAATAAAAATCCCACATGAATTTATAAAAATAGGAAATATTTTTATCTTTAAAATGACACCAAACTGACAAAGATCCAATGTAAGGAACCAGAGATATGAATTTCTAAAGATTAAATTCTTTCTAGCACTTAGAAGCATATAGCGCCACTCTGGGACATCTGGTCATGCTTGACCAGGACTAAGTCAACGTTTCGGGCAGACTGCGATGGAGCCCTGCTCGGATACTCTAAGTGGGAGGCCCCTTTCAAAAGTTTACCTTTGCTCTTAGAAACTTTTCTGGAGCTTTTTCTTCCGAGGAACCTCTCTGCTCTTCACCAGTCTGGATTATTGAGGGTTCCCCGGTTTGACTTTTAGGGAGGTCCCGGTCAAACTCTGGAAGTCGGACCTCTGACCTCTTCAGTGGAATGAACCTGGTATTCGGGCCGGGTTGCGGTTGAAGGTGGCCGGCTCGGGTCTCGCAGTTGATTCGGTCACCTTATGGAGCTTTTTTCCAAAGTTGATCCAAACTTCTGGAACTTCTTCCTAAAGTTCCTCTTGAGGGTCCAAAGGTTGGGACCACAATTCCCACAATGCACCTGGACAAAACCCTTAACCATCAACTGGACTAACTTAAGGCAGTGGATTCTTGGTGGTGATGATGCAGGGGAGCTCTGTTAGCCTGAGCTTTCAGGGAGTCCACTCTTTAATCCTTTAGAAGCAAGGTACATACACAGGACTGTAGTTCCAGATAGGGCAGCAGGCGCAGTCAGTCAGAATGCAGCACCTGGTGGTGCAAATCAAGTTTCCAGCTTGTCAATCCTTCTTCTTCTCTTAGTTTCAAGCAGCAGATCTGAGACGCTCTGCACCTCTCACATATTTATTCAGTGTTCTCTGGGGTCAAGCAGTAGAGAACTTCCTCCAAAGTGTGGCATATTCTTGAATTAGAAAGCACTATTCCTCCAAAATTCATGTTGGCTTAAATCTCAGCAGAGGAAAAAGAACTAGCTAAACCAACCTCTAGTGTGGCTCATTTTCATAGCTCTCCTCCCCTAACATCTGCAGATTCCTTCTTTAAGCCTGCTATCTGGCTGGGTCAGAGGGGATGGGGGTAGGCAGACCTGGCATTCCCTGCCTGTCTTATTCCTCCTTTGAAGCTTCATGCTTTATGACCCCTCGCCCTGCTACAGCATTCCTGCGTAGCAGAACCCTCTCCAGAAGATAGACTCTCCCCTGGTGAGCCACTTATCACTCCATCGAAGCAGCCTGGCTGATCCTGTTAACTCTGACCAACCCGGGAAGACTGCATGAAGGCAGAATTTTGGTTTACAGACAAGAAAGTCTTATAACTTCTGTTTCGTACAATTTAGGACAAATTCAACAATGGCATATTGTTGGATTTCTCAATACTATTCTCCTAAGTCTTTGAATGATATTTATTCAATTCCTAGCAATATTTATGTGTTCATAAACTATTGCAATGTTATCCGATGTGGCTAGATATCTACAATGGGAAAAATGAAATGTGCAAGTTTTCCATCACCAGGGCATACAAAACATCTTTTATAATGGCCATGCTTACAGTTACATGAATCCCACCCCTGGGACACCTAGGGGAGACCCTGGGGGTCCTGAATATGCAAACATAGTGTAGATCCTCACTCCATAATGCTCATAGCACCAAAGTTGAATTTGGGAAACACGTTACTACAATGGGGGAAGTGAAATGTGCAATTTCCCTATCCCTAGAGCATATAAAACATCTTTTACAAGGACCCTACTTATAAGTACATGACCCCCCACCATGGGACACATAGGGGAGACCCTGGGGGCACATAATATGTACACAGTAATGTAGATTATCACTTTTTAAATGCCCCTACCACTAAAGTCGAGTTTGGGCACAATTTACATTTGAAAGCAGCGCTGCAGAGCAGGACTGCTTTTAAAATGACCTCAGGCGCTCAGCAGTGCATGCATGCAAGTGCACAAAGGCTGCTGGCCTCTAAAATTCCATGCCCTATTATATTCTAGGGACTTAAATGTAGTTTTAATCCCCCTTGCCTATTATCTACTAGGGAATTATACTGTAGGTCATGCCAATTTTAGGTGTACCCTGGCACATAGTGTACCCTAATGCATGTGCGTGTTTTCACTTGCGTTTTCAACATAGTACTGGCCCTGGGCCTGATTAGAAAGAGCTCAGGAGCGGTCAGAGTCAGTTACCACCAGTACTAGTCAGAAAAAAATAGGGGTGCACAGGGCACACAGGATGACTTTGCAAGATGTAAAAGAGTTAATAAAATGTAACCTAAAACAGAAATGGATAAAGTAGATAAACTACATAAATGCCTTTAAGAAAAGTGTTCATGAACCCAGTAAAATAGCAAACTTTGTTGAGGATCCTTAAAACTCTAAGAGTGAAGGTTGAAGGAAGTGACCCAATTAGGGTCACTCGGGTCACTCGCGACCATCTCTCAGCCTTCCATACAAATGAAGAGTCGGTCAGACAGTAGAGAATACAAACCAAGTTATTTATTAGTATTCGCTTGAGCGGAGTCCAGTCTGACTAGCCTCCTAAGATGCTACCGAGGGGACTGACCCTCACCAACATTACATCAGTTGTTATACATTTCCAATGCCCAGCAAGACCCACCCAGAACTGGAAATTTCCAGTTGGAGCAGGTTAACAAAGGAGGCACAGAAGATGAGCTACACTCCTGGGATCGGGTACATGTTATCTCTACCTCAAGGTTACTCTGTCCGTGCCCGCCACTGTAAGCATGAGAACGGGCCTATCTAACAAGGAAAGTATGCAAAAGCACATTCATGTATTCATTAAGACAGCGAAGCTCAACCTTGAGGAAATACAAAAAAACTTATCGAAGCTGCTTTCCGCTGAGGCAGACAAAATGAGACAGAAGTTAGTTTCGATCATTACACAAAACGGCGGCTAAATGCAAAATAGTGCCGCAAATGCTAACTTAAGCATAATGCTAATAGGAGGAGTCGACTGGAAGTAATTGCCAGTCCAACAGACCCCCTTTTAGCATTTGCTAACTAATTTTGCTACTATTGAAAGCTAAAACTCTCTGCAGTACGCAATGAACATATTACAAATCTAGACATACATCATCAATACTCAAAAATGCCCTCGTCAATGCACATCATGTCCTGGAAATCCTGCATCATCATAGCCTTGTTCCAAGAGTCATGTTCTAGGTGTTTAGGGTGAGGTGTCAATATTTGTACACAACAGGCAGGGAGGCAGTGTATGCACAGACAACATGTTAAAATGATACCAGCTATGGCAATCAGGACGATGATAATCTTCCAACCCCAGGACGAAAATAGGCCCCAAAACCACACAGTGAGAGATCATGTACCATTCTCTTGGTGTATGTTAGAGGCAAGCCTATGGAGCTTCTGTATAGCAGCATATACATTCGGAGCATGATCCGGTATGTATACAGAGCAGCTACTGCCGATGACGCGGCAGGCCCCACCCCGATCAGCAAGGATGACATCTAACACCATCCGGTTTTGAAGGGCAACGAGTCTCGTAGCCTGAAGCTCGGCTGTAATATTAGTCAGAATTCCAGCTGTTACATTTATTACTCCTTCCACCACCCTGGTGAGTCTACGAATATTGAGACTATTGGACATGTGGCCCCAAAAGGGAACAATACCCTTCATAGCATCAGTGAACTGCTGCAAAGTGGTTTCTGTCTGATCTATGTCTGCGGTGTCAAATAACTCGTCTAACACGAAACAGATGAGTACTCCTGCGCTGTAGTTGGTTGTCCCTATGATAATTGGATGTCGCTATATACACTGGGGGAAGGAGAAAAGAGAGATAACATATTCCAGACCATCCCCGAGGAAGCCAAACATAGGCCTGGGACCCGCAAACAAAATAAACATTGTGAGGGGGCAGCAGAGGTGGGCTTTTGACAGTGCCCAGTACATAGGTATAATTGCAATTACTCACCCCCACCCTGACGTTTCCTTTCCCTTTAACACAGAAACTCGCTGTCGTGTTAACTACCGGCACTGGCATTGCCACATCACGAGTAGCATTACGTATTTGAAAGGACTTGAAATATTCAGTGACATTGAAACCCCAGAAATCCGACATTTCATTTTGAAGCCATGTTACATTTTGCTCTCTTTTATACACATTCATGCAGGGTGTCGGGGACAATGTATCTGGTGTCCCTTGCTCCCCTGGGGTAAACCCCTGATGCACACGTATATACCCTAAGACAGTTTCATAATCGGCTAATGTCATATTCATAGTATCAGAATGATAATGAGTGTATACCATAGTAAAGAGCTGAAACCAACCTTCGAAGCTTGCGAGGTAAGAAAAGGGCAGGGACAGTAATACATCATTCTTGTGTGTTACAGAAAGGAGTAATCCACAGATCCAGCAATTTGTGACATTGGACGTACCATGGAGAAACACGTTATATACATATGTCTTTCTGTGTTCACCTTTGTGAGGAGCAAGGGTGACAAACATATGTTCAGGGGGAACAGGTGTTGTACCAATCAAAGAGTGCACAGGATATTTCTCTTCTAGAAACCACATTATCCCAAGTATTGCTATTAGGGAGATCAGGACAATCACTATAAAAATAATTTCACTCCTTTTTGACCAACTGGGCCAACCAACCCCATCCATCTCCAAACGTGGTGCTGCAAAAGGCTGTTCCTCCTCAACAATTGGGCGACCAAAGGGATACATGGTGATTAGGGGGGGAAAACGCAATGCAAGGGGTTGGTGACAAGGAAACAAGAGGATTGGCGACAAGGAAACAAGAGGATTGGCAAAGAGTCCCAGCGTCCTTCAGAGCCTTGCTGGCAGACCCCTATTGTTCATCCACAATGGTGCTACTGAGCACTACGGTGGGGCAGCGCGATCGCGGCCCTTTGAAGAAATCCCACGTCGTCCAGGCTAGGGCACCCCCCCATTCGGGAAGACACCCTCAGCTTATCCTGTTCAGTGTCTTGGACAATGCACCAATCTCCCTTTACCTAAGCTATCGTTGGTACCACGGACAGGGCACATGCACGCTATTCTTCATCCTCACAGTCCATCCCTACTAATCTGACTTCTCCTTTGGTGCACTGTCCCTCCGTCGGGGACGCAAATTGTACCTAGCCACTCCGGGCACAGAGTGATCAGTAAACAGGGGCTCAAATTCAGAGGGGCCAAGGGACTGGGGCTCAAGCACTTGTGGGCCAGGTGGAGGAGAATCCTGGATGGCCCTTATTTCAGGGGGCACCGCCTCATTCAACACTGCGTCGTTCTCCTCCTCCGTTTGCACCCACGTCAGCCAGGCATCCGAAAAAGGGATGAAGCATGGCACGTGCTCCGTCTCGTGGTCACCTTTGCCATCGATCACCCACCGATCAAAGGGGAGAGGCAACGGTACCTTGCGGTAGTGATTAGTGTGAATCCAGTTCTTCCGAACGGTCACCTTCACAGCACTTCTGGTGGCAAGGAGCACCTGCAGCGGCCCTTTCCAGCGGGGCTCCAAACTTTCTTTCCTCTGGAAATGCCGCACAAGGATGAAATCACCAGGTCGGATATCATGCCCGGGCCCCTCTGTTTGCGGTGGCAATGTGTCCTGGATCTGTTGATGAATAGAACGCACATTTTTAGTCAATTCATAGAGCTAATCCACTAACCGAGGATACCCAATTTCAGAAAAACGTTTTGGTCGCGGGACGCCCCAAACATTTGCTGGGTGGCCAAACACGACCTCATACGGGGACAATCCTATCCTAGTGTGAGCCGTAGCTCTTGTTGACAGAAGAGCTAACAGTAAAGCAACTGGCCATTTCAATCCTGTGCTTTCCTGGATTTTTGCCATTTTTAGTTTGAGAGTACCATTGTACTTCTCAACCAAATCTGCTGACTGGGGGTGGTGTGCAGCATGGAACTGCTGCCTGATGTGTAGGCCATCACATACTAGCTAGATGACTTTTGATTTGAAGTGACTGCCATTGTCACTCCAGATCAAACAAGGTAAACCGAAGCGAAGGAAAAACTCCTTCAAGAGGGCTTTCGCCGTCGCTAAGGCTGTGTTCTCCTTAGTGGGGTATGCCTCAACCCATTTACTGAATGCGCAAACAACCACTAACACATATTTCAATTTATTGACCCGTTCCATCTCAATGTAGTCCATCTGAAGGACTTCAAAGGGGAAGGAAGGGGGTGCAAAATTACCAGGGGTTGTAGGAGTGCCTTTTCCAGGATTATACATCATGCATACCATACAATATTTTACCAAGTGAGCAGCGGTCTTGGGGATGTTATCATTCTGCCATACGGGGTCTAGTAGTTTGCATATGCCCTTGGTGCTAATGTGAGCTGGCCAGTGCGCCATTGTGACTACAGGGAGGATACAGGCGTCCGGCAGCATCCACCTTTGCTTTCCTGACTTATCCGTCCAGCACCCATCCTCATCTAAACGTGCTGTGCTTTCCTGCCATATTGCTAACTCCTCAATCGTTGCCTCACTCTGTATTTCTTTAACACTATCCAGTGTATCCTAAAACATAGTAACTTCGGGTACCCATCTAGCAGGACCTGCCACAAACATCCTTTTCATCTTTGTGCGAGCCGTCTCCTTAACTGTTTGATCTGCAAATGCATTTCCCTTCCCCACATCATCAGTAATTGCCTTGTGGGCACTGCACTTCACTATTGCTAACTTCTTGGGGAGCGTCAGAGCTGACAAAAGCCTGTGTATCAATGGGCCGTCCAGGATCTTTAACCCGTGGGAAGTCAGGAATCCTCTCTCTGCCCAGAGCCGCCCAAAATTGTGGACGACTCCAAAGGCGTACTGGCTGTCAGTATAAATATTGACAATCAGTCCCTCACTTAGTTCACAAGCTCGAAGAAGGGCAACTAACTCTGCAGCGAGGGCCAATTGATAGGGAACTCGTGATGTCTCGACTACGGTGTGTAAGGTAGTGATTGCATGGGCCGCAGTTGTTGTGCCATCCGGTAATTTGAAACAAGAGCCATCGACATAGAGCTCCCCTTGTGGTTCAGATAGGGTAACATCAGTCAGGTCTACCCGTCCCTTCGTCTCCTCCTCAGTCGAAAAATGCAATCATGTGTGTCTATTTCCTCACTTTCAGAAGGGCGGGGTAGTAACGTGGCTGGGTTCAGGGTGGCACATCTTTTGATCGTGAAGTGTGGTGCAAAGAGGGTCCGTTCATAACCAGTCAGACGTGCACTGGTGAGGTGCTGCGTCTTCGTTTTGTTCAAAAGTGTATCCACAGCATGAGGTTCTTGAGGTGAAAATCCCCAGGCAATCAATAAGTCACACACCTGTCAATGACTCATATTATAACATACTTGATATAATACACTCAGTGTCACTACTAAAATATGTTAAAATATCATATGTTTATTCATAACTTTTTAAAAACATAGTAAGACATGTATATAGCAAACAATCAAAATAGGACCTAATGAACACAATACATAAAAACACTAACTCCATAAGTTGTGTCAATGAACACCATAAAACAAACAATAATTGGTTCTCACGGAAACAAAGACAATAAAGAGAACAAAAGACGGTGGCTGTGTGATGGATCTTCTTCTCTACGCGTGTTTCGGCGCACTCTGCGCCTTCATCAGGAAAGCCACAAAAAATGTTTTCCCTATAAATTGAGTAAAAGCCAATTAAAAAATGTCCTGAGACACTGCGTTTTTAAATTAATAGTGAATTCTATAATCAGCTACCATTCTTCACCATTTTTATAGATTACAGACATATATTACAGAGCTGTTCATCTACAAATGACAGAAATCACCTTGAAAAGTGAAATATTATAGAGAATAATAAATTGTAGACTTACACATTGATTCCAGTGTAATGAGTAAAGAGAAAGAAACCACAACCCAGAGAAGCCAGAAAGGAAGAAAAAAGAGGCAAAAGGTGACAAAGAATACATCTGTGTTTAATAGTTTCATGAAAATCCAAAATAGTTTCCAAAAGTGGAAAAAGATGAACCCGTGATACTAAACAGTCAACTAACACAAAAGATAGGTCAAGCTTACTTTTTACTTTTCTTGATTAGAACTGGGTAACCAGCCAAAGGATAGAGGGTTACCAGGATATAAGTTCAGATCCAATTTCAAATAAAGATAATAGGCCTGTAGCCGTACAAAACCTCGTTGAATCTGCCTGCACGATATCAGTGACGACAGTCTAGGCACGGAGACAAACATGAAAGGATACGTTAGGAGATACACTAAATACGTGATAATCATGTGTCTCGTGACGTCTCTATTTAACCGTTTATGGGCAACTATACTGTCAACTCTGAGAAGTACCTAAGATGTGGAATATTTTGGATAAATTCCACGAATGCGTAATTCTTTATCAGAAAAACAACAGATGTCAGGAATGATATCTACGAAGGAAAACATATCTCAGTTAACTACAGCCCGTACTGGGATGACGCTGTTTAAAGGCAATAATATATTCAACCGCAATAAATACCTGGAGTATGAAACGCTTTAGATAGATTCCTCCGATGCGGAATTCTATATCAATAAAGCTGTGTCAACAATGATATCTACGAGAGAAAAAACACAACCCGGTTAACTGCAACCCATACTGCAGTGTTATGGCTCTATTGTTGGTTTGGAATCCCCTTCAGCCCAACCTATATTTACCTAAAATAATTTAAAGGTAGCTCAAGGTGACGGAATTCGTGAGCGTAATTCAAATTAGAATTAGAAGAGTCCGTGATAAAGGATCCTCCAGTGCTACTTAAAATAGCATACCCTAATGCAAAAAGACATAGACACGAAAACGTGTTTAACGATAGAAATAAACACGAGAACTTGTTTAACATCAACTGTGTTACATCCAAACGGTATGTAATTCACAGTTCAAGGGAGTGCAGTATTACCGGTCTGGGCGTGCGATGATCGAGACGTACGGCATTCAGCGTTCAAGGAAAGTAACAGATGCCGCCATCGCTCAAGATTAAATACACAAATGGATTTGCATGAAAAAATCATGTGACTTGTGTCATGATCAAAATGAAAAACAGACTAACGCTTCAAAGCAAGCAAGATGATTCGAAATGGAGTCTGGGAATTGGAGTGATGGTGATAACCTATACTAGAACTGAACGATAAATGAATTATCGCATCAGTTTATTCGATAGTTCACACCCGACTCCCTATTAAAACTCGAACTACATTGTATAAGAGAAATGCAGGTGGAAAAAGTATCACTTACTCTGCTCAGAGATTCATATGGCTAGCGTCATAATCAAAAATGACAACAGATTAACGCCTCAAGACAAGCGAAATGATTCACATAGAGTCTGAAAAATAAAGCAATAGTTTTAACCAATACTGAAACCCAAAAGATAAAATATATATCGCATGTGATTATTTAGTGGTTGAAACCGAACTTCCTGATGATAATTCAAATTACATTCTGTGGGGAATATCAATGTAGAGGAAGTATCATATACTCTCCCCCTCCTCAAATATCCAAACTAATGGATTCCAATTCGTACTCTCGTACTGAGAGCATACCGAGAGTCCACATACTAGTCCTACGGAGGCATGGAATGAAATTACTCGAATTGTACATATAATGCAATACAATACGCAGATTTGGGCTGCAAAATGGGTCTCATCTATATAGTGTAACATGCTTCAGTGGTAATAAGAGAGAGAGGAAGACCTACCAAACTCAATATCCACTAAGAGTTGTTGAAAAGTATGGCATTTTCCCACGGTAATTCGCTATTCAAGCCTCGTTTAAATGTATTTAAAGTAAATATCCAATAGACTTCTCTTTTTTTCCTTATATCGTTGCTGCGATCAGTATCTACATTCTCTATTTTTTCAAGAATAAGCCATTTAACATCTTTTACAGTATGACCTAAGTCCACAAAATGTTTGACTATTGGTGCGTTCAATTTTTGGGGACGAATGGCAAAGCGATGTTCGGTTAGATGAGTGGCAACTGCCCGAGATGTTTCCCCAACATAACCAAGGTTACAGGGGCAAACTATAAGATAAATCACATTTTTTGTTTTACAATTCCACATCTTTCTAGCACGTATAGTCTGTCCATTGTAGACAAAATTCTCACCTTCAATTACTGTGTCGCATGATTTACAATTGGAGTATTTGTATGTATCTTTAACAGCCACATTGCCATCAAGAGATTTCTGTATTGGCGGTACGTGCAGCTAAACCTTGAGCATACTATAATGTCTTTAATGTTCCTATTGCGTTTATGCGCAAACAGTGGTTTCATCAATTTAGTTTGTTGGTCAGGGTCACTATTAAGAATGTGCCAGTTGGAAGTGACAATTTGTTTAATTTTTTCATTCATAGTTGAATGCTTCGTGACGCAGCCCAGTTGTTTGGACTTCGAGTGGGTAGTACTCTGTAGTAAGTGATCTCGGTCATAAAATCTAGCACGTTTAAGTGATTCTCTAATGAGGCGATGAGGATAACCTCTAGCGATAAACTTCGCCTTCATTGCAATAGCTTGTGTATCAAAATCCGATAAATTAGTGCAATTGCGGCGAAGTCACAAAAATTGTCCGAATGGAATACTTTGTTTCTGCGCACGAGGGTTGTAGCTATTAAAATGTAACAAGGTATTACGTGCAGTAGGTTTGACGTGAAAGATCTACTTCAAGTCGGTCTGATTTATGTCGAATTAAAATGTCCAAGAATTCAACTTGATGTTGACTCGTGTGTGCCGTGAATTTTAAATTAGTATCTGTAAGATTTAACCAAATCAAAAATTCATTAAGAGTTTCTTCAATATCAGTCCAAATAAAAAAGATGTCATCAATATATCTTGACCAATGTTGGATTGACTCGAAAAAGGGGGCAATGTTGTTATATATGAATTTGGTTTCAAACAGTGTCACAATATACCAGTATGGGCTGTAGCTAACTGAGATATGTTATCCTTCGTAGATATCATTGCTGACATCTGTTGTTTTTCTGATAAAGAATTACGCATTCGTGGAATTTATCCAAAATATTCCACATCTCAGGTACTTCTCAGAGTTGACAGTATAGTTTCCCATAAACGGTTAAATAGAGACGTCACGAGACACATGATTATCACGTATTTAGTGTATCTCCTAACGTATCCTTTCATGTTTGTCTCCGTGCCTAGACTGTCGTCACCGATATCGTGCAGGCAGATTCAACGAGGTTTTGTACGGCTACAGGCCTATATATCTTTATTTGAAATTGGACCTGAACTTATATCCTGGTAACCCTCTATCTTTTGGCTGGTTACCCAGTTCTAATCAAGAAAAGTAAGCTTGACCTATCTTTTGTGTTAGTTGACTGTTTAGTATCACGGGTTTATCTTTTTCCACTTTTGGAAACTATTTTGGATTTTCATGAAACTATTAAACACAGATGTATTCTTTGTCACCTTTTGCCTCTTTTTTCTTCCTTTCTGGCTTCTCTGGGTTGTGGTTTCTTTCTCTTTACTCATTACACTGGAATCAATGTGTAAGTCTACAATTTATTATTCTCTATAATATTTCACTTTTCAAGGTGATTTCTGTCATTTGTAGATGAACAGCTCTGTAATATATATGTCTGTAATCTATAAAAATGGTGAAGAATGGTAGCTGATTATAGAATTCACTATTAATTTAAAAACTCTGTGTCTCAGTACATTTTTTAATTGGCTTTTACTCAATTTATAGGGAAAATATTTTTTGTGGCTTTCCTGATCAAGGCGCAGAGTGCGCCGAAACGCGCGTAAAGAAGAAGATCCATCACACAGCCACTGTCTTTTGTTCTCTTTATTGTCTTTGTTTCCGTGAGAACCAATTATTGTTTGTTTTATGGTGTTCATTGACACAACTTATGGAGTTAGTGTTTTTGTGTATTGTGTTCATTAGGTCCTATTTTGATTGTTTGCTATATACATGTCTTACTATGTTTTTAAAAAGATATGAATAAACATATGATATTTTAACATATTTTAGTAGTGACACTGAGAGTATTATATCAAGTATGTTATAATATGAGTCATTGACAGGTGTGTGACTTATTGATTGCCTGGGGATTTTCACCTCAAGAGCATTATTGCCCTGCCCTAGGAATTTGTAGTATTGACAGGGGGTCCGATTTACTTGCATTAATATATCCACAGCTTGAGGTACCATGACTGTGAGATCGGTATCAAGGACGAGCCCTGCCGATTGTCGGATAGAGACAGCCACGGCCGCGACCGCGCTTAGACAGCTCGGGAGGGCTTTCGCGACGTTGTCAAGCAAAGCAGAAAAATAAGCACATGGCCTCTGCTTACCTCCAAAGGCTTGTGTTAAGACAGAAAGCGCGCAACCAGCCGTCTCGTGTACATACAACACGAACGGCTTAGCGTAGTCTGGCGTTCCAAGCACAGGCGCAGAGCAAAGCACAGCTTTCAATTGCTCAAAAGCTTGTTGACATTCAGGCGTCCACGGCAAGGATTCATGCACATCTTTAGTGGTTAGCTGCAACAGCGGCTTTGTTAGTAAGGAAAAGTTAGGTATCCAGTGCTGACAATACGAAGTAATGCCAATGAAAGCTCGCACATCCCTCTGAGTCTTAGGGATGGGCATTTTGACAATAGCACTAATGCGTTCAGGTGTTAGTCTCCTTCCCTCCTTCGACAGTAGGTGACCTAGGTAGGTGACCTCCTGTCGACAATATTGGAATTTTGAAAGGGACACTTTATGTCCGTGATGTGCCAAATGTAGCAACAATTTAACAGTTGCATCTTTGCAACCTTCTTCAGTGTCAGAAGCAATCAATAGATCGTCCATGTACTGCAGTAATACATTACCTGGGGGAAGTGAGAGGGAATCCAATTGGCCTTTTAAAGCTTGACTATATATGCTAGGGCTTTCAGTATAGCCCTGAGGAGCCCGACATAATCTAAAGCTTCTGCCGGCTAGGGCGAATCCAAATAGATGCCTGCTATCTGGATGGATCAGAATACTAAAGAATGCATTTTTCAAATCGATAACAGAAAAGAATTTGGCAGAGGAAGGAATCATTGTCAGAAGGGCAGTGATGACGGGGACCACTGGGAACTGAGGGACCACAATCTTATTAACCTCTCGCAAATCAATCACAAAACGATAGACATCAGGAATGTCATCAGAGGAACCCGAGGGTGCCCTCTTAAGAATCGGAAGAATAGGGCTATTATACACGTTCGCAGTCGTCTCCTCAACAACCACTGACTTAATCAGGTCCTGTATAATCTGCAATAGAGCTCGCTCCCCTGCTTGAGGTATTTTGTACTGAGGAATACGAGGCAAAACAGCATTGTCTTTGACCTTAATAGAGACTGGAGGTATCTGTAACAGCCCTACGTCCGTATCACTGGCAGCCCACAACGTAGGCGGCACATCCTTAAATTCAGCAGGGAGGGGCGCATCTTTGGACAAACACTGCTTGGTACTAACCACATTAGGACCCATTGTCATATAAACACCTGCCGGGGAACAATAAATTGTAGCATATAACTTCTTTAATAAATCCAGTCCCATCAAATTCTCACCGCAATTGGACGTCAGCAAAAATGGCGAATCAACAGTAAAAGGACCGACGGTCAGGGTAAGGGGTTTGGATATAGGGCTCACAACCGGCACACCAGAAAAACCTACCGAAACATTATTATGGCCAGACAGGGCTGCCCCGGGGACCAGTGAATGAGAAACAGAGCTGTTCATTGCCCCTGTATCCACCAAGAATTGCTTAACTGAGCCCTGCAAGTCAGCAGTAACATAAGGTCCGCGCTGATCTACAGGTATCTGAACTGGTCCCTCGCCCTGTCCCTGGCGGTCCTGACTGTGGGACAACCCCATCACTTCGTCCAAATCATAATCATCATGGTAATACGTTTTCCCTCGAGGGTCATCAAAATAATTCTGATCAGAGCAGCCCTGCGACGCCTCATCTGCCTGAACCCCGTCATGACCACCTGCTCCACAACCCCGTCCACGAGAACCCCGTCCTCTAGGGTCCGCAACTTTCTGCAACAACGCCGGGCACTCACTGCGCCGGTGTCCCTCCTCCTTACAATATGCACACTGATTCGGCCCCACAGGCATAGCATTTCTGCTAGTGCGGGGCAGCTGTCGGGCCAGACCAGTGCCGCATCCTCTCCTGTTCCCCCTGGACACCTGTTGCATCAACACCTTAGTTTTCAATTCCTTGTTTTTCTTCTCCACCTTCTCCTTTTCTTTGTTCTCTCTATGCTCATAATACTGTGCCATACTCAATATCACTGAGGGGGGGGGGGTAGTCCAAGTGCTCTCCGAAGTCTGTAACCGAGTCGCGATCTCGGGAAGCAGGTTCGTAACAAATCTGTTAACGAACAATCGGACACCTCCTTCCACTGACAAATCCTGTCCACTGAAATCCAAAAACACACCTTCAAACCTAGCAAAGAATTCAGATACACTTTCATCGTTCTTCTGACAACATGCTGTTAACTTGTCCCAATCTACTCTTCTAGGTGGAATAAGAGAGTGCAAGTAGGTAATAATTCGACCTGGCAAAGCTAGTATCTCAGCCTTAAGCTTCTCACCAGGCTTCCTCTCCTTATCCCATGCTCTAATCTCATCCCAAGTGCCACCCAATTCCACAACATGGTCCTGTGTATGCACCTGCCGCCAAATATCAACTGGTACCAACAAACCTAAAAACATCTCAGTGTCTGCCAACGTCATCACTGTCGACGATGCAGCCTCTGTCAATTCTTTATAATATACAGTAGGATATTTCCTAGGATCGGGTAACTGACTCTTGAGGGACAGAACCTCACTTCTCTTCCATGGGGTATAAATCCATTGCTCCTGAAAACGGCCTTCCACTCGCTGTCGCACAACAATATCTTGTGCATTTCTTATCTCCGGTATTTTGGGGTGATACAAGGGGTGGACTTCCCTCATTGGGAACTGGAGTATCGTCTTTGGACTTTTCTTAATCAACCTACATCGATAACCGAGTAACACTGCAACATTACCAAAAATCTTGTCAGGTGCCATGTCCGCTGCATATACATTGTCCCTAATATCATAAAGGACATGAGGAGCCACTCCACCAAAACACTGTTCCCATAACCCAATCAGGGTAGCCAACATATGTTTGAGGGCATATTGCTGCACAACGGGCTGGTAATCCTTCAACACACTCCACACATCCTCTACGCTATAGATGGGGTTATGAGCCCACTGGGCGGCTTGATTAGCCACCATTTTCTTCTCCTCCTCTCCCATATCCTATCGTATCAATACCCGTCCCAATCGTTACTTAGCAGCCGCCAAGACCCCCCTTCCAAATCCACGCACTGGAGTTCCAATACTCAAGGATGTTGGGGTATGGGAGAGCGGGGAGGCAGTAGTAGCGGAAGCATCCGGTACCAATGTTATCAAAGGCTGTGAAGTAGGTACGAGAGCTGAAGAAAGAGATGCCGAAGCAATAGGCGTAGAAGGAAGACTGACAGTTGTAGTAGCCGCAGGGAGAGAAGCTGAAAGAGAGATTGGAGAGGCAGTGACCGAAGTAGCCCGGTCGCTAGCAGTAGAAGCAGGAGCCGCTGAGACTGGAGGAGCAGATGGCTGGGGCTGCGGGATAGCAGGATATATTCTCGGAGGGGCATACGGAGGTGGAGGTCGGGTCTCCAATAATTCCTCCACGAACGGATCATCTTCCTCTCTAGAAACATAAGACTTATCGCATTGTAATCGAAACTTCCTATCCGCACACTCTATTCCTTTCTCTATTTTCTGTCTATCATACGCTACAGCTTTCTGAGTCACTGTCTGCGTCCTTCCTTTCTGAGCCTCTTTCTCTGCCTTCATGCACCTCCTTTTAGTCTCTTTCTGCCAGACTTGGAGTGAATCAAACATTGACTGCCTATTTCTTTTTGCGAATAACTTATCCTGCAAGAAATTCAATTTTTGTTCATCAAAGGTGCCCGTCAACGGCCACTGTAACTCGGCATTGTCCCTCGTATATTTGTGCCATAATGTACTAAACATAATAGGGCCAATGCCTTGCTTTACGTACATTTCAAAATTCGGCGTGCCTTCTGGAGGCGCAGGCTGATTCTCTTCCAATCGAGCATCAGTAGAACAACAACGACATCCGACACAACACAACTTGCTCAAACACAGCATTCTCTCCCACAGACGCACGCTCACTATGTATACCAAACAAATATTTGCAAAATAGCTTCACCCAAACTGGGCCACAAACCTGGTCAAATACAATTCTCAAATGGTACCATATTCAAAAAGAGCCCAAACAAAATCAAGCGCTTGTCCAAAAACGATCCGCAGACCGTATCCAATTCAAACCAATGTAGCGCCACAATCACAAAGAACCAAAGCAAACTTACCTGGTGCACACAGGTCAAACAAATTTATTCTCCACTGCCGACTCTTCGCGCCGGGACACTCTTCGGAGTAGCTGCGCGCGTTATAAAATTATATAACATAACTCTTCGGACCAAACGGTTAGATCCATGGGTTTCGCCTTTCAGGACTCCAGCCGGGATGACCACTGGGCGAGGCACCGCCCGATCAGACAGGCGGGGTAGCTGTGAGTACTAGGCTCTATCGTGCAGGGATCCCCGATCCGCCGATCCAACCCGACGTGGCCCCGTCCTCCTCACCCGTTCGCGGGCGAGGATGAGTCAGCTCGATGGAGTCCCTGTTCGGGCGCCAAATGAAGAAAGTGACCCGATTATGGTCACTCGGGTCACTCGCGACCACCTCTCAGCCTTCCATACAAATGAAGAGTCGGTCAGACAGTAGAGAATACAAACCAAGTTATTTATTAGTATTCGCTCAAGCGGAGTCCAATCTGACTAGCCTCCTAAGATGCTACCGAGGGGACTGACCCTCACCAACATTACATCAGTTGTTATACATTTCCAATGCCCAGCAAGACCCGCACAGAACTGGAAATTTCCAGTTGGAGCAGGTTAACAAAGGAGGCACAGAAGATGAGCTACACTCCTGGGATCGGGTACATGTTATCTCTACCTCAAGGTTACTCTGTATGTGCCCGCCACTTTAAGCATGAGAACGGGCCATTCTAACAAGGAAAGTATGCAAAGGCACGTTCATGTATTCATTAAGACAGCGAAGCTCAACCTTGAAGAAATACAAAAAAAATATCGAAGTTTCTTTCTGCTGAGGCAGACAAAATGAGACAGAAGTTAGTTTCGATCATTACACAAAATGGCAGCTAAATGCAAAATGGTGCCACAAATGATAACTTAAGCATAATGCTAATAGGAGCAGTCGACTGGAAGTAATTGCCAGTCCAACAAGGTAGGTGAAAGTCTTAGGAAACAGTTCTATCAACTCAAATCTGCAACAATACCGAAGTGTATTTATGCACCCAGTTCTGAGGCAGAAATTCTAGTGGTTCGGATTTTACTGTGTCCCTGTAAGGGCATTCACAAACAGTGAGAACGTGCTAGACACACATACACTATGTGTACTCTGTAGTTTAGAGGATGCAACTTGCCACATATTACTTGCATTGCAATGTTTTGGAAGGTCTGCCTAAAGCTTTTCCAGGGAAAGCTTTGAATATAATGGATTAAGATGGGTTCAATGAGTTGTGAAGTTATGTTTGCGGGTGTCTCAACTGAAACACATGCAATTAAGGTTACATTCTGGATCTTTCATGTCAAACCTCACAAAAGCGGCTAAGGTATATTAAAATGGAAACAATCATCATCATAGAACTTTATTTCGATCGCGAAGATCATAAAAGTACACAGCACAAGAAAGATAAGATACAGAATATAAAAGTTTGATTTTTAAATAACACGAGTACAATAAAATAGGTTAAAAACAGAAGTGATAAAAAGTGATAAAATATAAAGTGCGTTATAGAATACATTTGGAGCGCTTGATCCACAGTGCATGTCAGTATCTGGAGAGGCCATAGGCCATTACTCTGCGTGTGTCGGTGGTCAAAATTCTCAACACCTCAAGGTAATGGCGGGGGCCTGCCAGTCTACATAGCGGAATTATCCATTTTTTTATCAGTGATGTATAATGTGGGCAAAAGAAGAGTAGGTGCACAATGGATTCAGGACTAACATTACACGCAGGACATAAATCATTATTAAAAACATTACAGCGCCACTTTTTACAAAAACTGTTTTGTAGGTAGGGTCTTGTAGCGAAACTGTAGAAATAATTTACGTGCCAGGGGAGGAACTATTTCATCAATGGTGTCCTCAAAACGAGGGACAGATTTAAAATTTAGAAATTCATGAGTCAAGCATCCCTCAGTTTTTATCAAATCCTTTTCTGGTATAGCTTCCCAAAACATCACTTTCAGACTGGCCTTTGGTGTGGCGGCTAAACTTTCCAGGTTTAAATGGAAACAATCATTTTAGATCATCTACAAATATGGAGTATTGTTTTATTAAGAAGATAAATTGAAAATGTTTTTCTGATTTTGCTGCAATGAACACTTTTTTTACATTATGTTATTTTTTACGTTGACAACAGCAGCATTTCGATGAGAAACCATTTTATATAGTATTTACAATATAGAGTGATCGTTAACATGATTTTGACACAGTTGTGGTATGGGTTAACTTGCACCACTGGTCTTCTTGATATTGGCTACAACTCACTTTGAAATATAACTAGATGGTGGATCATTTTGCCATTGAATAAACATTTTAACAACTGTTCAGGGGAAAAAATCATCCTCTTCTATCAAGTGGAAAAAAGTGATTTTTAATTCTTGCAGATAGGCAGTGGCCTGAATGTATGTTCGTTTGGAATTCCAATTCCGAGGGCCTAGAAGGTGGAATGATTGGAATTTGATGGCAGCGCATTCTGGTTTAGGATTTACTAGAAAGTTGTGGTTGGTAGATTGTAGGTTTGGGTAGGTTTGCAACTGGATAGGAATTCAGAGATATAGTTTGGAGGGGGAGTATTTATTGCTATGAAGACAATAGAAATTTCTATAATGTCTGGTTCTTGCCAGTGAGGTTTCGGTATGCTGAGGTGGGGGAGTGCTTAGGTAAATTATGCAGTCTTTGGGTAGCAGAGTTATTGACCTTGTCTAGTGGAGTAAAGGAGTAGTGGAGATGCTGGCTAGAAAGCTGTTGTAATAGTCGGGTCTGCTGAATACTAGTGAATTGCTTAGTGTTTTGGCATCGTTGAATTGCATATGTCTACGTATATTACATTTATCAGGTAATGGGCAGCATTCTGAAGTAGTTGCGTTGGTAATAAAGCCTCAGTTTCTATTGATGGGCAAAAACCATCCACAAGATTTCTTTCTGAGTAGGTGAATTTTAGCGAATCAGACGGATATTGGAAGTACACGTGCTGTGCTGCTGAAGAGGGAAAGTATAGGGCCTTGGTTTTTTTTAGACCAGCGTGAGTGTCTTATATGCCATCCATTGTTTGATTACAATGAAGCAGGGTAGTGATGCCTAACCGGAAATGGGATGTGAAAGTAGGAAATGAGAAAACAATTGGGTGTCACCTGCATAAGTGTGATTTGAGAAATAAAATGAAGAGATAACATCAATGACGGAAGCAGTGTAGAGTGAAAAATAGGTCTATGGACAGAGCCTTGTTGGACACCAAAAGGAAGAGCATTGGATGTTGATGTCTTTGCCTCCCATGTGACTGAGAATGGGTGATCAGAGAGGTAAGGATGGGCTAGTTGCAGGGGCGGCTAGTGACATTTGAAAGTGGTGGGGCGTAAATGCTGTTGAGTGTTGCATTGCGAGCGAGCACAACTGTCATTAGGAGGGTTCAGGAAGGTACTCCCCCCAAGAAAATTTTGAAAAAAGAGTGAGAAAATCATCCATTTTAAAGCAAACTTGATGAAGCAAGATGGACCTTGCATAATAAAGCAGGACAGAAACATCCTGGAACCAATATCAAAGGTGGACAAGAGAGAAACATCCCCTCTTGTTTGCATGTGAAAACAGCATTTGGTGGGCCACCATTTTGTGTGGCTGCTGCTTATGCAGTAGGTGCGCATTTGGTCACTGTGTCGTCGTCGAGAGAAGTTTGTGCGTGTCACACACAGAGACAAGAGAAACAATGTAGTTAAGCACCCAAAGCAGTGAGGTAATCATTGTATAAATATCACTAAAACTACATTAGCGCAGTTTCTTTTAAATTGCTTTACAGAGCACAGAGGCCTTTTCGAAGTAGCCCAACCCCTCTCTGCGCCATAGACGCAGGCTGCAAATAGTATTGCAGCAACGACAGAACATTTAAGACATCAGCAAGTAAAAATAATAACAGACTTTAGGAGAACACAAGAATTACATAAAATACGAAGGGAATCACACTGGCAGTTCTGTTCAGGAGGTTGCACTTAATTGCACGTAATGGTGGTGAAGCTGGAGACTTGCTGTTAGTGAAGGATTTTTTATATGCTGCTGTAATATGTTCATCAGGAATATGGAACAAAATAAAGAGGGGGCTTTAGAGAGGCCCTCAAATCTGGAGGTTAGCTCACCCGAGTTTAAAGGACAGTGATTGTTTCCGGAGCCTTCTGGCTTCCTCGCGCTTGAGGATGAGCTTTCAGATTCAGACCCAACACCAGGCACTTGCAATGCCTCCTGTGCTTCTCTCACCACCATAGTGTTGCAGGGGTTCTGCACATACACAGAACTATGCGCAGGAAAACAGGACCTCAGTGTATAGGGGCTGAACCTTCCTACCACCTTAGTACCCACAATTCCAAAACCGACTAGCTCTAGTGTCTCCTTCGTTCTCCTACATAATCACGAAGCTACAAATGATTAGACAACCCAGAACACAACACTCCCGACTCTCTCAGGAATCGCAGTAGCAAGACGTACCCTTTCGCTCACTCACTCGTACTTGTCCACAATAAAAATTGTCAGAGTCACTGTTATAGTTAAAAATGTTTATTTTAACTATCGTGCTCTACAATGCAGTATACGAGTCACTACCAGCAGTGAAATGCATAAACCTAAAACAGTTAGCATTGTTACAATGCCATAGAATATAAAGGGGGATGTCATCATAAACAGACAGTGGGAAAAGGACTATAAGGCCTAACCACCCTCCCCTTGGTAAGGTGAAGTTTATTATATAAAGGAAGATCTCTGGGCTTTGTCAGCAGACCCGATACCTTAGTGCTAGATGGAAGTTTTACATCATAGGAACAGCATAGCTCTTCTCCCTGGAAAGGTCCCTCTCCAAGTGTGTGTTTAGAATAACATGCATCCCCGTAATATCAAAGCACAAGTTTCCAGCAGCGCAGCTGCGTTAGCATTTTTTGTCTAGGTGCTAGGGACTGACCAGAACAGAATAACAAGGGGCATTGTTTATTGACCTTGCACATCGTGTGCAGACTAAACTCCAGGAAAAGGCAGAGAACGCAGGTAGCAGACCGTTCTCATGTGAAAGACACAAACAGAGTCTTGCAAAACAAAGTCATGTAGTATCGTGCGCAAAAGCAGCATCATGGCAGCAGAGCTCATGCTAACTTAGCAATGTAGACAATGACCCTAACGGCCATATAACAATAGTCCATGTGTCTAACCTCCTCTCTGACCTTCAGCTGTGTATTTTGATCCTAGTTAGTGCATGTGTATGTTGCACTGAACAAGTGAGTCCCCTTCCATCCTAATCGTATACGTGCGCGTCCACAGTCTTGCACCTAGTGTATTTGCTCTTAAAAATGACAGTCAGTCACAAATTATTTAACCTCAGAGTTCTGAAATATATCTGCATTCACAACACCGCTAAAATAATTAATTGTTAATATTTCTTTAGTCGGACCAGGTTGTTGTGAGCAATTTTAATTGCTACAGTTAAAGATTTTCCATGAAATACTCAAATCAAGAGAATTTTGTCTTAGAAGATTTCAAAGTAGGTTCCCACGGGTTTTGGCAACTTTTAAATTCACTCTTGACTTTAAATAATTCGTACTGAAACTGAAGCGTCTGAATATACACATAAACCGAAATAAAACCACCAGCTGCACCTCCGTTGTACTCTTCATGGAGAAAGTGTGAGGATTCCTCAACAGTGCCTTACGGGGAGCAATAGCTGATCTCCTTGGCTACCTGATACTGTGATACACGCATTGCTACCTCAGTTTGAGCATGCACGGACTCTGCCTCGCCAGTGTCGCCACCACTTAGGAGAGCAGTCAGACACTAGGAAGTTAACATCCACCATGCTCAAAGAGGCCCGCAGAAAGAACACATCACAAATGTGCTGCGTCCGCCTATTATTCCTCTATAGGCCCCGCTGCAGCTTGCCTTATCTGAGTGGGTGTTTGTTTGCAAAGTGGCCCACGATCCTCCAAATCGCAAACAAACATGCATTCAGACTGGCACTCTGTCTCTGAGGTATGCACACTAGTGCCCAGCGGAGGTCTGTGGATTCCGATTCACATGACACACATTATCAAAAGGATATGTGACGTGTAATAGGTCGGCAGTGGGGTACGTATATTTTTAATTTTTAAACGGGACAGTCGACACGGAAAAGCTGGTAACACTGTGACACACCATAAATCACCAATGAATGTAATCTTACGTTTTTTTAGCTCGCTTTTATGTTTTTTTGAACTAGGTTTTAGGCCTCTCCGCATCTGAGTGCCACTTCCAGAGCCTCACTCACAGCTGCTGTTAGTTTCACGGTTTCAGCCTGCCACTGCCAGCTGAGGTTAGGAGCTGAGCCGGGAAGTTTATTGAGGCTGCTCTCCTCTACCACTCTGCATGCGCAAAGCCGTTACTGGCGCGCTGCACACGAAAAGGGAGGAGGAGAGCAAGGAACAGCAATGGCCAATCACTGCATGGCTTCTTAATAAAGTCATGCAGTGATTAGCCATTGTTTCAGGGAGGACCTGAATTCTTCTTCCCCACGCCCTTGCTGTCTCAGTAGGAGTCGTCGGACTGTCGGAGAGGCCCAGTAACTAGCCGGCTCCTAAGCCAATCCAGGTGCTGCTCAAAACATGAGACCAGCACCAGGACTGGCGTGGTCAGCAAAATCCAGCGCTCATCAGGAGTCTGGAGGGCTGCGGCTGTGACCCCTCTCTAATTGCAATGTGTGAAAAGCCTGTAGAGGCTCCAGTCGCATGTTGGGCTGGTCACCGAAAGGCAGCCGGCCAACTTGACATGCGCACTTGTCAGTGCAGTGGTGGTTGTATCCTACTATAGTGCTCTGCTCAGCTGGCGTGACGTAAATTAAGCACCACTCCCCCTCGTAACACAGTCTCCTGCTGCAATCATGCCCGGGCCCGAGCCGCGGCTGGAAAAAATGCTGTGACCGGAAAATAAATTACAACAAATGTATGGCATTTTTAATAAAGGGACTAAGGGGGGCACTATAGGGGCTGGGGGGCAACATAAATAGTGGCTCAATGCCCCAACGCCCCAATAGAGGAATCGCCGCTGGCTAATTGTGTGCCAGAACAGTAATGCCTACTGAATCTTAAGGGGAGAGAAGAGTAGGGACAACAACATTGAAGACTGCGGACAGGTCCAAATGTATGAGTATAGAAGAAAGCCGATAGCGATGGGTGGTGGTGATAACCATGACTACGTCAGAAAGTGGTATTCCCATGAAGTGTAGAGTATTGACCCTAGATTGCTGGGCATTAACAATATTGGGGAAAATGTAACATATGAGGCCATTTAAACCAGTTATTATATATCTTTGAAAAAAGGGGAGTTAGGATACTTTACAAAGGTGTAAGGGGGTGAGGGACTAGCAATAGGTGGTTTAGAAGAGGTAGAGCCACTGCAGATTTTGAATCACTTTCGTAGTACAAGCTGTGAGAGAACAGTTAAAGAATGAGGTCAAGCAGAGAAAAATGCTGGATGTGAGAACCAGAAGTTTGATAGTCGGAGCGCTGAAAAGATCAGATGGCGCACATGATGGGTTGGACTCTTTGATGATATGAAGAAGCTTGGATTAGCATGCCAACTGATTCTCTCACTGGTTCACTGATAGAATATCGATGTAACAAACATCGATGTTCTAAATATTGAAGAAAAAATATAGAATGCAAAAATATCGACTCCCTATACTTAAAAAGGTAAGTACAAAAATACCGATTCAAAAATATCGAAGTAAAAAATATAGATGTAAAAAATATTGAATTAAAAATATATATAAAATTAAATAAAATATATTAAATATTATTTTTAACAAACTAAATTAAAATTAATAAACATTTTAACTAAATATTACAAATAAACTTAAATTAAAATAATATAAACACAGAAACATAATATTTTATACATATATATATATTTAAACATTATCTTTATTTAATTTGTAAACTTTAAAATTATATAAAAATAAAATATATATATATCAATATTTTAAAATAAAAAAAACCATTCTATAATAATTTAAAACATAAAATTATTTTAAAAAAAATATAACATACAATAAATGCAACAGTAGGGAAAATGTTGGATAGCGAAGGGGTAAAAATTACTATTCCCACTCCAGTGAGTACAACAGTATGGTAAATGATGGATAGCGGAGGGGTAAAAATTACTATTCCCACTCCAATGAGTGAAACAGTAGGGAAATTGCTGGATAGCAAAGGGGTAAACATTACTATTCCCACTCCAGTGAGTGCAACAGTAGGGAAAGTGCTGAATAGGGTAGGGGTAAAATTACTATTCCCACTCCAGTGAGTGCAACAGTAGGGAAAGTGCTGGAAAGCGGAAGGGTAAAAATTACTATTCCCACTCCAGTGAGTGCAACAGTAGGGAAAATGCTGGATAGGGTAGGGGTAAAAATTACTATTCCCACTCCAATAAGTTTAATAGTAGGGAAAGTGCTGGATAGCGGAGGAGTAAAAATTACTATTCCCACTCCAGTAAGTGTAACAGTAGGCAAAGTGCTGGATAGCGGACGGGTGAAAATTACTATTCCCACTCCAATAAGTTTAATAGTAGGGAAAGTGCTGGATAGCGGAGGAGTAAAAATTACTATTTTCACTCCAGTGAGTGCAACAGTAGGGAAAGCGCTGGATAGCGGAGGAGTAAAAATTACTATTCCCACTCCAGTGAGTGCAACAGTAGGGAAAGTGCTGGAAAGCGGAGGGGTAAAAATTACTATTCCCACTCCAGTGAGTGCAACAGTAGGGAAAGTGCTGGATTGCAGAGAAACAAAAATTACTAATAACATTTAAACAATAGAAAGCTTTTTTTAAATCATAAAAAAAAAAAAACAATATTTAAAAAATATACATTTAAATATATTAAACATATAAATTAAACACATATAATATAAATTACATATAACAAAAAGCTAAAAATATTATATAAAAAATTATTAAATACATTTAAAAACAATAATTATTTAAATGGAGCAAAAATAAACAGAATTAAGTAAAACATAATTGTATTTATTTTGTTTCCTACCCTAGAACAATACACCAATAAAAAAACACTTAAAACGTGTTATTTAAATTTATTTCCATAATTAATAATCAATTAAAAATATTATTAATAAAAAATAATAAACATTCATTAAATACACATGTTTTAACACTATAATATCCACAACATAAAACTAATTACACAATTACCATATTTAATTTCTAATTAATTAATTTAAATTTATTAACTAATTATTAATTTATTAATTAAAAATAAATTATTTCCTACCCTTCCCACCATTTACACCTATAAACACCACAAGACACACCTAAACTTATTTTCAAAATGAACATAATTAATTACTAATTAATTATTTAAAATTAATTAACAACTAATTAGTAAATCAATTAAAAATAAGTTACTTCCCACCCTTCCCACTATTTACACCTATGCATACCACAACACATACCTAAAACTAATTACACAATTACCATAATTATTTGCTAATTAATTATTTAAAATTAATTAACAACTAATTATGAAATCATCAATTAAAAATAAATTACTTCCCACCCTTCCCACCTATACATACCACAACACACACCTAAAACTAATTACACAATTACCATAATTAATTACTAATTAATTATTTAAAAATAATTAACAACTAATTATTAAATCATCAATTAAAAATAAATTACTTCCCACCCTTCCCACCATTTACACCTATACATACCACAACAAACACCTAAAATTAATTACACAATTACCATAATTAATTGCCAATTAATTAATTAAAAATTATTAACAACAAATTATTAATGAATTCATAAAAAATTACTTTTCACATTTAACACTATAACATCTCAATTAAACAAATATTAATAAATTAAAAAATATTCAATACATTTATTATAATTAATTTACTTCCCACCCTATACCCCTATAAACCCACAACCCGCTACGGTACTAAAAACGTAAAATTCAAATAAAAAAATGTATAACTACTAAAAATAATCAATACATTTAATAGAATTAAATTACTTCCCACCCTATTCCCCTATAAACCCACAACCCGCAACAGTACTAAAAACGCAAAATTCAAAAAAAATAATAATTAATAACTACTAAAAATTTTACACGTATAATAAAAATACAAATTCTTATACAAAAAAACACACCACATACATATAAAATATATACTAAAATACATAACATTAATAAAAAATCGATAATTTTAACAACTATATTTTTGCAAATGATATTAAACACTTCTATATTTTAAACAACGATATTTTTGCAAACGATATTAAACACTTCGATAATTTAAACATCGATATTACTTGCCTAACAATCGATATTCTTGACCACAATATTTTTTCAGGCGATATTTGTCACCCACGATATTTTTACCTCGATATTGGTGCAAGTCGATATTTATACATCGATATTAAGTCTCTGCACCCTCTCACTCACCATGGATCCCTCCACTACCATAACCAACTTTTGCAATGCCGTGACCAGCGTAGCCAAGTGGATGAGAGGCAACTGCCTCCAACTCAACTCTCACAAAACTGAAGTACTGATCTTCAGGAAGAACATCTCCACATGGGACCACAGCTGGTGGTCTGCAGAGCTTGGACCTACATCCACACTGACCGGCCATGCGCACAACCTCAGCATCATCCTCGACAACCAACTGACTATGAAACGACAGGTCAATGCAATCGCCTCCTCCCGCTTCCACACACTTTGCATGCTCTGCAGGATCTTCAGATGGATCCCAAACAACACCAAACAAACTGTCACTCAGGCACACATCACCAGCTGCCTCAACTAGAGAAACTCCCTCTACACCGGAATCTCCATCCAGCTCCTCAGAACACTCCAGACCATACAGAAGGCCCCAGCCAGACTCATCCTGGACCTCCCCAAATGAACCCACATCACCCCCACCTGAGAGACCTCCACTGGCTCCCCATCCAGAAGAGATGCCAGATCAAGTTCCTCATACACACCTACAAAGCCCTCTACAGCCTAGTACCTACCTACATCAACCATCGACTGAACTTCCACCAACTTTCTAGACACCTGCGCTCCTCCTCACTAGCCCTCGCACACACCCCGTGCATTCACTGCAGCAGCAGCAGTGGCAGTCTCTTCTCCTACATCACTGCCAAGACCTGGAACGACCTTCCCCACCAGCTCCGTACAGCCCCCTTGCTGGCAGACTTCAGGAAGAGACTCAAGACTTATCTCTTCCACGGAGACACAGTGCCCAGATAACCCTAGGGGTGACAGTGTTGAGCTTTGCAAATGCTGTTGATTGATTTGAGGTACAAGCATATAGTATAATGGGCTTGCGATGTGTGCATGCAAGATAGGGTGGTGGAGCAGTCTGAATTTGTTAGACCTGGCCTGGTTTTCCCCTATTTATTTGCTTTCAGACCTCCTGTTTTTGCTGAGTGTTTTTGCTGGCCGTAGGACTCAGTGCACTTTACCACTTGTAACCACTGCTAAAGTGCTTGTGCCAACTCCAGCCAACCCGGGAGGGGGGCACACAGCCCCCCACTACGGGCTGTTTTTGGGCCGGGTGACCCCATCCCCCGGAGCCCACTGCTGGATTTATGGGGGAGGAGGGAATGCAGCACCCCTCCTCTGGCTGATTTTGGCCCCAAGGACTGCATCTCCCGGGACCCAGCCATATTGTAAATGAGAAGGGGGTCACACAGACCCCTCCCTGGGCCAATATCAGCCTGGGGACCCCATCCCCCTGGTCCTGGCCAATTGTAAATGGGGGACAGGAGCTGTATGGCCCTGTACCCCGGGCTAATTTCAGCCCCAGGGACCCCATCCCCTGGGGCCCCACAAATAATGAATGGATGACCTTGAGCCCACCCAGGGCACCCACTGCATCATTGTTGGGGGCCGCGGGGGGAGCCCCAACGCCCTAATAGCCTCAGCTGGCTCCCCACTTTCACCGGGAGCTGGCATTGCTCCCACCTGCAGGGGGCAGCTAAAAATGCTGGTTCATCTGTTTCCCTGCCTGCTTCAGAGCGGGCAGGGAAACAGATTAAAAGTCCCCTCACCAGAGGGCAAAGGCATTTTTTATGCTCCCGCCCACTGGGAGCAGACTTAGGGGCATATTCACAACGAAGTGGGGAAGCATGGCGTTAGCCTCCTTGGCTTAACGCCACACTTTGCCACTTCAGAAATGCAGGGCTGCACCATATTTACAACAATATGGTGCAGCCCTGTGTTTCCCCCTGCGCTGGCGCTAAATTTAGTAGCCTAGCGCATTGAGGGGAAGATTGTTTATGTGCAGGAAGGTGTCCCTTCCTGCACATAAACAACCTTTAAATGGTACTTTGTCACTTATAGAAGTGACAAAATGTCATTTTTTTTCAAAGATTGTTTATGTTCAGGAAGGGTCACCTTCCTGCACATAAAGAATCAATGGGCTTTAGCTGTTTCTATGTGGGTTGCACAATGCAGCACACACGGAAACAGCAAAAACAAGGAGAAATAAAGCATTTCTACTCATTTTGCATGTTTAAGACCAGGTTTTCCCTGATCTTAAATTTGGCGCTGCCTCCTATTTACACTGCCCTTGTAAATAGGGGGCAGCGTCAAAATCAATGGGTGTTGCGGTCGAACGCCCACCGCAACACGGCACTAAAAGTGACGTTCCTGTGATGATAGTGGCTTGTAAATATGCCCCTTAGTGTTTGCTCTTGCTTGGCGGGAGCTTAGAAATTGCTTCCAGCAAGAGACAGCAAATACAGGTTTCCCAGTGTGTACCCTGGGAGATAGCTGGTGGGCACCGGTGGGCACAACGGGAGATAGCTGGACCTGGCCCTGGGGGATGGGGTCCCCAGGACCATTAATGGCTCCAGGAGGGGGCCACTTGGCCCCCCTCCCATTTGTTTGCATAGCCGGGCCCTGGGGGTTGGCGATTCCTGGGGCTGAAATCGGTCCAGGAAGAGGGGCATGTGCCCCCTTCATTTCATATTTCACGTCTGGGCCCCAGGGGGTACAGTCCCCAGGGATGAAGTCAGCCAGAAGAGGGGGGCCACGTACGCCCCTTCCCCTATGTATTAAATAATGAATTCCCCCCAGGACCTGGCTCACCTGGGTGGATAATAAAACACAAGTGCGGGAAACTGCACTCGTGGTTTTTTAAAACTTTTCCCACGGATCTACAGATCCTCCACAAATTTGTGGGAAAATTGTAAAAAAAGCACATTTTAGGCCTGCGGCAGGGACTCCACCACCAGGCCTAGGGGGTCAGAGTTTTCCTACTTTACCCCCTTCTGTTTTAAAAAAAAAATTCTTGGGATTAGACCAAGTCCCAAGATGGCTGCCGCCACTTCCTGGTTGAAGTGGTAGCACTAATAAGATTTCATCATGAGATCTGTTGAATCCACGGAGGGTACACGTCCCTAGATATACATAAATATTTTCCTTTAATAACACCCAAACTACTGAACAGATTTACAGCAAATTACAAAAAGGGCTATTTCTGGATCAAGAGCTAGCTTTCTGCCAAATTTGGTGTAATTCCATTCAGCGGTTCAAGCTGTAGTCATGTCTAAAATCCCTATGGGAAATTGCATGGGGAAAACGTGTTTTGGGACCCATTCCATTTTCTCGGCCACTGCTTGACGAATTTCCCCAAAACTTTCTAGACAGCAGCTGAAGTGATTGGCATACTAGTTTAGACGATTTCATGAAAATTTGTCAAACAGCGCCAAAGTTATTAGCAAAACAAAAATGCTTTGTCTATGGAATCTAGGTTCTAACTATAAGTACCTACTGGCGACTGCCATATATACCTAAATAAATTATATATATATTTTAAAACACTCTGAATACTTACCGTGAATTCTGATAACCTTACCGCATATTCATAGCGCAGTGACTTAGTATATTCTGGCTATTAAGAGAGCTGCCATCTCACACGACTGAACTCACGCGCATGCTGTTCTAATGTCACTGGTCTTACAGATGTTTTCCATGTCTACACATATATACTTCTGAGTATCCTATCAACTTCTAAATCACGTGCAGCAGGAAACCAACACTACAGTAAAGGCATTTTGCTGTAGTAAAAGTGCCTAATCATGTAGTAAAAATGTTTTTTACAAATGTTAAACACTGTAGAAAGACTACCACTACCACTCATGTATATATAGCTCACTTTCACTTGCAGTGCACCATGTGAACAAGGCCGCATGTCTGGCGGCCGAAACGCGTCATCTTGGACATTGATGACTGAATAAAACACCTTGCCAACATCATTGCTTTGGAGTCTGTGCCCTTATGTTGCGCCGCTGTGGTTGGAATACTCTGGGATTTGCGTGTTGATATATATATATATATATATATATTCGTCCAAACTCTGCATAAACAGTGTGGCGCACACTCGAGTGAGAGTTAAAAATTACTTTATTTTTAGACCTGTGCTAAACAAACGCGTTTCGGCCATAACGGCCTTCATCAATGTCATTGCTTTGGAGTCTGTGCCCTTGTGTTGCGCCGCTGTGGTTGGAATACTCTGGGATTTGCATGTTGATATATATATATATATATATATACATATATATATATAATACAAAAAGAGTTGCCTCTAGGTGGGATGCACTCCCAGGTGGAATATATATATATATATATGAACAAAGCAATCCTGCTCCCAAAGAAGAAGGCACGTACACAAAGCTGTTGGAATACGGCACCTTTATTACTGAAAAAAACAGAGGTTTCTGGGACGTTATAGTTAGTAATTAGCATTTAAAAAACCTTAGAAATTCACTGAAGAAACCATAGGTTTCAGGGACGTTATAGCTAGAAATTAGCATTTAAAAAACCTTACAAATTCACTGAAAAAACCACAGGTTTCAGGGACGTTATAGTAAGTTGGACATTTAACTCATACAAAACCAGAGAAATTCGGCCGTTATAGTTAGTTGAGCTAACTATAACTCGCGCCCCCGCAATGCACTGCTGATGACGTCACATATTACATCATTCATGACATGGTCAGTGACATCACTGATGACATCACTGATGACATCTCAAATGACTAGGCATGGGCGGTAAATTCCGTTCCGCTCGCGGAATTTGCGGAATTTGGGTAATTTCACGTTCTGCGGAGAACGCGGAATTGCCAAAAATTCTGCGATCTGCGGCTTCGCGGAATTTTTTGCTTGTTCGCGCTTTCAAAGTGCGTATTCGCGAGATATTTCTCCCCGAGCACGTAAACAGCGTTCGCGAACAGGAAAAAAGCATCGCGAACGGGCAGAACAAGCAATTCCGCGTGTTCGCAGAACTTTCGCGTGCTCGCGGAGATTTTTTACTGTTTCGCGGAGCTTTGCGTAGCGCGACTACGCAAATTCCGCCCACCCCTACAAATGACATGACTGATGACATCACTGATGACATCATCCACGTGATAATCTGATGCACCTCCTCACACCCTAATATAACCTTTGAAACACCCACTTTAAAATACAGACTACCATTTTCAAAATCATAGACACACCAATACCAGTTACTACATACCCACTCACTGAGAAATGCAGAAAGAGGTAACAGAAGTCCAGAAAGACGAAGAAAGGTGCAGAAATAAGCAAGAGATATGCAGAAACAACCAACAGAGGGGCAGAAAGAGGCCTTGTTGCAAAGTCATCCTGTGTCCCCAACTGGTACTGGTGGTAACTGACACTGACTAACCAGGCCCGGAGCCAGTGCTATGCTGAAAGACACTTAGAATACAGTGAAAACACCTACATACACTAGGGTACACTATGGGTTGAGGTACCACTGTGATTGGCATGACCTCCCCTGTAAGACCCTAGTACATGAAAAGGCAGGGGGATTAATACTACCTCTAAGTCAGAGGTGCAGAAAGAGGCAAGAGATGTGCAGAAACAAGCAACAGAGGTGCCGAAAGAGGCAAGAAAGGTGCAGAAAGAAGCAAGTGAGGTGCAGAAAGAGGCAACAGAGGTGCAGAAAGATGCAAGAGAGGTGCAGAAACAAGCAAGAGAAGTGCAGAAAGAGGCAAGAGAATTGCTGAAAGAAGCAACAGAGGTGTAGAAAGAAGCCAGAGAAGTACAGAAAGAGGCAAGTGAGGTGCAGAAAAAAGCAAGAGCAGTGCAGAAAGAACCAACAGAGGTGCAAAAAGAGGTAAGAGGGGTGCAGAAAAAGGTAGGAGAGGTGTACAAAGAGGCAAGAGAGGTACAGAAAGAGGCAGGAGGGGTGCAGGAAGAAGGAAGAGAAGTGCAGAAAGAAGCAACAGAGGTGCTGAAAGAGGCGTAAAGGGTGCAGAAAGAGCAAGAGAAGTGCAGAAAAAAGCAACAGAGGTACAGAAAGAGGCAAGAGATGTGCAGAAACAGGCAGGAAAGGTGCAGAAAGAGAGAACAGGCAAGCAGAGAGAGGCAAGAGAGGTGCAGAAAGAGGGGAGGGGTGCAGAAAGATGCAAGAAGGGTGCAGAAAGAAGCAAGTAAGGTGCAGAAAGAGGCAACAGAGGTGCAGAAAGACGCAAGAGAGGTGCATAAACAAGCAAGAGAAGTACAGAAAGAGGCAAGAGAATTGCTGAAAGAAGCAACAGAGGTGTAGAAAGAAGCAAGAGAAGTGCAGAAAGAGGCAAGTGAGGTGCAGAAAGAAGCAAGAGCAGTGCAGAAAGAACCAACAGAGGTGCAAAAAGAGGCAAGAGGGGTGCAGAAAGAGGTAGGAGAGGTGTACAAAGAGGCAAGAGAGGTACAGAAAAAGGCAGGATTGGTACAGAAAGAAGGAAGAGAAGTGCAGAAAGATGCAAGAGAATTGCGGAAAGAAGCAACAGAGGTGTAGAAAGAAGCAATAGAAGTACAGAAAAAGGCAAGTGAGGTGTAGAAAGAAGTGAGAGCAGTGCAGAAAGATCAAACAGAGGTGCAAAAAGAGTCAAGAGGGGTGCAGAAAAAGGTAGGAGAGGTGCACAAAGAGGCAAGAGAGGTACACAAAGAGGCAGGAGGGGTGCAGAAAGAAGGAAGAGAAGAGCAGAAAAAAGCAACAGAGGTACAGAAAGAGGCAAGAGAGGTGCAGAAACAGGCAGGAAAGTTGCAGAAAGAGGGAACAGGGGTGCAGAAAGAGGCAAGAGAGGATCGGAAAGAGAAAAGAGGGGTACAGAAAGAGGCAAGAGGTGTGCAGAAAGAAGCAAGTGAGGTGCAGAAAGAGGCAACAGAGGTACAGAAAGACACAAGAGAGGTGCAGAAACAAGCAAGAGAATTGCAGAAAGAGGCAAGAGAATTGCTGAAAGAAGCAACAGAGGTGTGGAAAGAAGCAAGAGAAGTGCAGAAAGAGGCAATGGAGGTGCATAAAGAGGCAAGAGAGGTGCAGAAAATGGCAAGAGAACAGCAGAAAGAGGCAAGAGAGATGAAAAAAAGGGAAGAACGGTGCAGAGAGAAGCAAGAGAGGTGCAGAACGAAGCAAAAGAGGTGCAGAAAGAGGGAAGACGAGTGCAGAAAGAGACAACAGGGGTGCAGAAAGAACCAACAGAGGTGCAAAGGAAGAGAAGTGCAGAAAGAGGCAAGAGAATTGCTGAAAGAAGCAACAGAGGTGTAGAAAGAAGCAATAGACGTACAGAAAGAGGCAAGTGAGGTGCAGAAAGAAGCAAGAGCAGTGCAGAAAGATCCAACAGAGGTGCAAAAAGAGTCAAGAGGGGTGCAAAAAAAGTTAGGAGAGGTGCACAAAGAGGCAAGAGAGGTACAGAAAGAGGCAGGAGGGGTGCAGAAAGAAGGAAGAGAAGTGCAGAAAGAAGCAACAGAGGTGCTGAAAGAAGTGCGAAGGCTGCAGAAAGAGCAATAGAAGTGCAGAAAAAAGCAACAGAGGTACAGAAAGAGGCAAGAGAGGTACAGAAACAGGCAGGAAAGGTGCATAAAGAGGGAACAGGAGTGCAGAAAGAGCTAAGAGCGGTGCAGAAAGAGAAAAGATGGGTGCAGAAAGAGGCAAGAGGTCTGCAGAAAGAAGCAAGTGAAGTGCAGAAAGAGGCAACAGAGGTGCAGAAAGACGCAGGAGAGGTGCAGAAACAAGCAAGAGAATTGCAGAAAGAGGCAAGAGAATTGCTGAAAGAAGCAACAGAGGTGTGGAAAGAGGCAAGTGAGGTGCATAAAGAGGCAAGAGGGATGCAAAAAGGGAAGAAGGGTACAGAGAGAAGCAAAAGAGGTATAGAAAGAAGCAAGAGAAGTACAGAAAGAAGCAAGAGAGGTGCAGAAAGAGGGAAGTGGAGTGCATAAAGAGACAACAGGGGTGCTGAAAGAGACAACAGGGGTACAGAAAGAAGCTAGAGAGGTGCAGAAAGAGGCAATAGAAGTGCAGAAAGAAGCAACAGAGGTGTAGAAAGAGTCAAGAGGGGTGCAGAAAGAGGAGAGAGAAGTGCAGAAAGAAGCAAAAGAGGTGCAGAAAGAGGCAAGAGAACTGCAGAAAAAGGCAACAGAGGTGCAGAAACAGTCAGGAGAGATGCACAAAGAGGCAAAAGGGGTACAGAAAGAGGCAAAAGGGATGCAAAAAGAAGCAAGAGAAGTCCAGAAAGAAGCAACAGAGGTGCTTAAAGAGGCAAAAGGGGTGCAGAAACAGGCAAGAGAAGTGCAGAAAGCAGCAATAGAGGTGCCGAAAGAGGCAAGAGAGGTGCAGAAACAGGCAAGAAAGATACAGAGAGATGGAAAAGGGGTGCAGAAAGAGGTAAGAGAGATACAGAAATTTGCAAGAGAGGTGCAGAAAGAAGCAAGAGCAGCGCAGAAAGAAGCAAGAGAAGTGCAGAAAGAAGCAAGAGAGGTAGAGAAATAGCGAAGAGGCTTGCAGAAAGAGACATGAGGGATGCAGAAATTTGCAAAAGAGGTGCAGAAAGAACCAACAGAGGTGCAAAAAGAGGCAAGAGGGGTGCAGAAAAAGGTAGGAGAGGTGCACAAAGAGGCAAGAGAGGTACAGAAAGAGGCAGGAGGGGTGCGGAAAGAAGGAAGAGAAGTGCAGAAAGAAGCAACAGAGGTGCTGAAAGAGGTGCAAAGGGTGCAGAAAGAGCAAGAGAAGTGCAGACAAAAGCAACAGAGGGACAGAAAGAGGCAAGAGAGGTGCAGAAACAGGCAGGAAAGGTGCAGAAAGAGGGAACAGGCGTGCAGAAAGAGGCAAGAGAGGTGCAGAAAGAGGGGAGGGGTGCAGAAAGAGGCAAGAGGGATGCAGAAAGAAGCAAGTGAGGTGCAGAAAGAGGCAACAGAGGTGCAGAAAGATGCAAGAGAGGTGCATAAACAAGCAAGAGAAGTACAGAAAGAGGCAAGAGAATTGCTGAAAGAAGCAACAGAGGTGTAGAAAGAAGCAAGAGAAGTACAGAAAGAGGCAAGTGAGGTGCAGAAAGAAGCAAGAGCAGTGTAGAAAGAACAAACAGAAGTGCAAAAAGAGGCAAGAGGGGTGCAGAAAAAGGCAGGAGAGGTGCACAAAGAGGCAAGAGAGGTACAGAAAGAGGCAGGAGGGGTGCAGAAAGAAGGAAGAGAAGTGCAGAAAGAGGCAAGAGAATTGCTGAAAGAAGCAACAGAGGTGTAGAAAGAAGCAATATAAGTGCAGAAAGAGGCAAGTGAGGTGCAGAAAGAGGCAAGAGCAGTGCAGAAAGTTCCAACAGAGGTGCAAAAAGAGTCAAGAGGGGTGCAGAAAAAAGTAGGAGAGGTACAGAAAGAGGCAGGAGGGGTGCAGAAAGAAGGAAGAGAAGTGCAGAAAGAAGCAACAGAGGTGCTGAAAGAGGTGAGAAGGGTGCAGAAACAGGCAGGAAAGGTACAGAAAGAGGGAACACAGGTGCAGAAAGAGGCAAGAGAGGTGCAGAAAGAGAAAAGAGGGGTGCAGAAAGAGGCAGGAGGGGTGCAGAAAGAAGGAAGAGAAGTGCAGAAAGAAGCAACAGAGGTGCTGAAAGAGGTGCGAAGGGTGCAGAAAGAGCAAGAGAAGTGCGGAAAGAGGCAACAGAGGTGCAGAAAGATGCAAGAGAGGTGCATAAACAAGCAAGAGAATTGCAGAAAGAGGCAAGAGAATTGCTGAAAGAAGCAACAGAGGTGTGGAAAGAAAGAGAAGTGCAGAAAGAGGCAAATGAGGTGCATAGAGAGGTACAGAAAATGGCAAGAGAACGGCAGAAAGAGGCAAGGGGGATGCAAAAAATGGAAAAAGGGTGCGGAGAGAAGCAAGAGAGGTGCAGAAAGAAGCAAGAGAAGTGCAGAAAGAAGCAAGAGAGGTACAGAAAGAGGGAAATCGAGTGCAGAAAGAGACAACAGGGGTACAGAAAGACAACAGGGGTACAGAAAGAAGCTGGAGAGGTGCAGAAAGAGGCAATAGAAGTGTAGAAAGAAGCAACAGAGGTGCAGAAAGAGGCAAGAGGGGTGGAGAAAGAGGAGAGAGAAGTGCAGAAAGAAGCAAAAGAGGTGCAGAAAGAGGCAAGAGAACTGCAGAAAAAGGCAAGAGAGGTGCAGAAAGAGTCAGGAGAGGTGCACAAAGAGGCAAAAGGGGTACAGAAAGAGGCAAGAGGGATGCAGAAAGAAGCAAGAGAAGTCCAGAAAGAAGCAACAGAGGTGCTTAAAGAGGCAAGAGTGGTGTAGAAACAGGCAAGAGAAGTGCAGAAAGAAGCAACAGAGGTGCCGAAAGAGGCAAGAGAGGTGCAGAAACAGGCAAGAAAGGTACTGAAAGAGGGAACAGGGGTGCAGAAAGAGGTAAGAGAGATACAGAAATTTGCAAGAGAGGTGCAGAAAGAAGCAAGAGCAGTGCAGAAAGAAGCAAGAGAAGTGCAGAAAGAAGCAAGAGAGGTAGAGAAATAGGGAAGAGGCTTGCAGAAAGAGACATGAGGGATGCAGAAATTTGCAAAAGAGGTGCAGAAAGAACCAACAGAGGTGCAAAAAATGGAATGAAGGGTACAGAAATAGGTAGGAGAGGTGCACAAAGAGGCAAGAGGGGTACAGAAAGAAGCAGGAGGGGTGCAGAAAGAAGGAAGAGAAGTGCAGAAAGAAGCAAGAGCAGTGCAGAAAGAACCAACAGAGGTGCAAAAAGAGGCAAGAGGGGTGCAGAAATAGGGAGAAGAGGTGCGCAAAGAGGCAAGAGAAGTGCAGAAAGAAGCAACAGAGGTGCTGAAAGAGGCACGAAGGGTGTAGAAAGAGGCAAGAGAAGTGCAGAAAGAACCAACAGAAGTGCAGAAAGAGGCAAGTGAGGTGCAGAAAGAGGAAAGAGAGGTGCAGAAAAGGGCAAGAGAAGTGCAGAAAGAGGCGAGAGGGATGCAAAAAAGGGAAGAAGGTTGCGGAAAGAAGCAAGAGAGGTGCAGAAAGAAGCAAGAGAAGTGCAAAAAGAAGCAAGTGAGGTGCAGAAAGAGGGAGGACGAGTGGAGAAAGAGACAACAGGGGTGCAGAAACAGACAACAGGGGTGCAGAAAGAGGCAAGAGGGGTGCAGAAAGAGGAGAGAGAAGTGCATAAAGAAGCAAAAGAGGTGCACAAAGAGGCAAGAGAACTGCAGAAAAAGGCAAGAGTGGTGCACAAAGAGTCAGGAGAGGTGCACAAAGAGGCAAAAGGGGTACAGAAAGAGGCAAGAGGGGCACAGAAGGAAGAAAGAGAAGTCCAGAAAGAAGCAATAGAGGTGCATAAAGAGGCAAGAGGGGTGCAGAAAGAGGCATGAGAAGTGCAAAAAGAAGCAACAGAGGTGCCGAAAGAGGCAAGAGAGGTGCGGAAACAGGGCAGAAAGGTACAGAAAGATGGAACAGAGGTGCAGAAAGAGGTAAGAGTGATACGGAAATTTACAAGAGAGGTGCAGAAAGAAGCAAGAGCAGTGCAGAAAGAAGCAAGAGAGGTGCAGAAAGATGCAAGAGAGGTAGAGAAATAGGGAAGAGGGGTGCAGAAAGAGGCACTAGGGATGCAGAAATTTGCAAAGGAGGTGCAGAAAGAAGCAAGAGCAGTGCAGAAAGAGCCAACACAGGTGCAAAAAGAGGCAAGAGGGGTGCAGAAATAGGTGGGAGAGGTGCACAAAGAGGCAAAAGGGGTACAGAAAGAGGCAAGAGGGATGCAGAAAGAAGCAAGAGAAGTCCATAAAGAAGCAACAGAGGTGCTTAAAGAGGCAAGAGGGGTGCAGAAACAGGCAAGAGAAGTGGAGAAAAAAGCAACAGAGGTGCCGAAAGAGGCAAGAGAGGTGCAGAAACAGGCAAGAAAGGTGCAGAAAGAGGGAACAGGGGTGCAGAAAGAGGTAAGAGAGATACAGAAATTTGCAAGAGAGGTACAGAAAGAAGCAAGAGAAGTGCAGAAAGAAGGAAGAGAAGTGCAGAAAGAAGCAAGAGAGGTAGAGAAATAGGGAAGAGGCTTGCAGAAAGAGACATGAGGGATGCAGAAATTTGCAAAAGAGGTGCAGAAAGAACCAACAGAGGTGCAAAAAAAGGAATGAGGGGTGCAGAAATAGGTAGGAGAGGTGCACAAAGAGGCAAGAGGTTCTTACTTGAAGTTCTTACTTGTAGGGGACTTCAACCATCATTTGGAGGTACTTGCTAATGCAGACTCTGCCTGCCTACTTGCAGCCATGGAATCTCTTGACCTCTCTTCTAGAGTTGACAGTCCAACTCATTTGGCGGGCCATGTATTGGACACCATTTTCTCGAATATCCCAGAACTAACAGTTGAACCTCCTCGGAGGGTTGGCTGGACGGATCATTCGGTTTTGAGTTTCTCTTGGGCACACTCTAACTTTGGTGGTATTTTGCAACCGCGCAAAGATCTTCGCAGAGGCTGGAAAAAGGTGACATCCTCGGCGTTTAGCAGTGTCTATACTCCTCCTAATTTCAAGAATTGTAATGATTGTGACCGGGCCTTAGAAATATTTGAGGCCTCTATTACTGAGGCGCTTGACTCTGTTGCACCGCTGAAGTTGGTAAAGATACAAACCAGGGCAGCCCGGCACCATGGTATTCTGACACATTTAGAAGGGATAAGGCCCTCTGTAGGGCAAAAGAAAGGAAATGGAGAAAGTCCAAATCTGTGCAAGATGAAAGGTGCTACCGAGAGGCCCATAGAACTTACCTAAACAGTTGTAATGTTGCTAGGAGATCCTATCTAGGCTCTCGCATTATAGGAGCCAAGGACTCTCGCCCGAGCTCTTTGCCATCCTGAAGGAATTTACTAATCCCAGGGCAAACAACCCGCTTCCGCCATCAACGCAGGAACTATGTAACAACCTAGCAAGACACTTCACTAATAAAATTGATATTATTTATCACTCCTTCGGGCCTGAAGAGGATGCTCATGAGGAAGTCATCCCCCAGGAAAATCCCTGTTCCCGAGGTTAGAATGCTTCCCTATCATCACTAGTGAACAGGTAGGCGCCCTTCTAGTTCAGGCGAAATCGGGGTCTGTTTTAGACCCGGTACCACCTGCGGTCATGTCTGAATTATCCTCAGTCATAGCGGACTCACTTGCAGAGATATGTAACATCTCATTAGTAACGGCGACTTGCCCACGTAAATGGAAGACCGCGCATGTAGGAGAGTAGGATCTGCCTCTTATGTTGCCCCCACTTTTTTTCTGATGTTAGCACTGGTTTCTGGCTATAGTCTGGCTGGGTCCCTGCCAATCAGGGCCCCAGCCTCTCTGTTCTCTCTAAACGACATGGAGTGCACTCTAGGTGCACTAGTGATTGGATACTGTGGTGCCTTATGAGTCCCTAGTATATGGTACCTTAGGTGCCAAGGGCATAGGTACTTCACAGGCCTACCAGGGGCTGCAGCATGTGTTATGCCACCCCTGGGAAGCAGTCTAAATCTGACACCACAGGCCTGCTACTGCAGCCTGGGTGAGGTGGTGCTAGCACCCCTCACTGAGATATAGGTTTCCTATATCTCTCCTGCACACACATATAAACCTATCAGTCACCCCTAAGGCAGGCCCTATCAATCCTGAGGGCAGGGTGCTTGGCTTCTATGTGAGGGGGTGCCTCTGCCTGAGCAGGGCCCCTCTGCAGCTCTCAGAGTCTATTCTCTGGTGCTGTTTGTGGATGCGGTTAAACCATATACTATTTAAGTGCATTATATCCTCGCGGTAAATGCTAACTTTGGAATGGCTGCATCAAAACATGTCGTGTTTGGTGTCAAACATCTTGGAATACTACCCCCCGCCAATCTTGGCGGCGGGGGTAGCATTCCACCCTTCTAGAGGGATAAGACATGTACCTGCTGTGGAAACGCGGTAGAATCCTAAAGAGCCCTGGCATCACAAAATGGATGCCACCAGTCACAGACACTGGGCTGCCCTCCTGCTGATGACCGAAACTCGCAGTGGAGGAAGCCCAACAATAGGCATCCTGTCACAGGGAGGTGTAACCACCTTCCAGACAGGGTTTAGTGTATTGGGGCTGGGTGGGTGCACTCTTAGAGTGCTTTGAAGTCCTGCACTGGGGGAGCAGAAGGCTCCTCTGTGCATATGCCAGTTCAAACCAGCTCAGGGGCTACCTGCCCCTGCTCTGGCGCGAAACTGGACAAAGGGAAGTGGGTGTAGCCACCCCTCCCTTGACCCTCCCATAGGTGGGGTCATAGAGCTAGTCCATCCCCTCTTTTTAGTATAAGAGGGGGAACCTTGCCATTGCAAAGCAGATAACCCCTGGACGACGCTCTACAGAAGAATCCTGGCCCTTCGACGTTCCACTACCTTTGGAAGACAGAAGAATCTCCCTTGGAGTCAAGGAGTGACTCCCCTGCTTGGCAGGCACCAAAAACGACAACGACGGTCGCAAACTACGCCGCTCCCGCCGGAGTCCGAAGTCCCTGCAGCCCAAGAAGTGGATTTCCTGACCTCTCCCAGGCCATCGTGAGTCCCCAGCGAAGCTGAGGCAAGTGGACCCCACGAGTAACGAGGAACCGCGACCCCTGGGTACCGTGCACTATTGTCGAGTGCAACCCCTTCACAACGTTCTACGAACTTGTGCTTTGGACCACGTGTGGTCCCGACCTCCAGCAGGAATCCCTCCGAAGATCAGAGGCCTACACCGTCCCGAGTGACCGTGGGCCCCTGTTGAGTGATTCCGCCCGAGGTGTCTTCGCGATCCCTTGCCCGCCGGCTTGTGGGTCCCCAGAAGACTTCTTAAAGAAACCAAAGGGCTCCCCTGGTTGCTCCAGGCCTGCCCTGACTTACCCTCGCTGGGTGAGTCCCTCAGACCTTGCTGGTCTGCGCCATCGACTTTTCTTCATCTCCCCGAGACTTGCTACTGCCAAGGCTTGTTGGCTCCTATCGAGTTGCCAACACCGCAGTCAGCTGCAGACGTCGAGGGACCAACCGAATCCAGCTCCTGGTCATCGTCGACACCTCCTGGACCACGTGGCTGAAGAGTCAAGGCACCCGCAACCGACCTGAATCAACCGACGACGGTGGGCATCCATCTTCCTTGCCCCGGGTCACTGCCAAGTGACTTTGAACACTGTCCCCTCTGCTTTCAGGTCATCCTTCTTCAGAATCCAGGCTTGGATTCCACCGGACACTTCTTCAGCTCCCGCAAGCAGCAAGTCTTCTTTGTTCGCCATTGAAAACGACGCCGCGACCCGACACCAAAGGACACCTGTGCACCCGGCTTCCCTGGGTGAGGTAACTCCAGCACTACGGTGCTCCTGTGGGTGTGGGCCCTAGAACTACTTACCCTGTAAGTGACTTGCTTGTAGGTTCTCCCGAAGTATCCTAAAACTCTTTATTTCCAACCGCGACTTGCCCCATTGAAGTTAACGGCGATCCGCGCCTGTGTATCCACACTGCACGCGTCCCCCGTGGGTCCTTTACTTACCTGCCTTGGGTGGTTTCGTGAGGCCCCTGCACTTCTGAAGGCCCTAGGCCTTGTCTCCCTGCAAGTCGTTGTTTCTAAGTCTCTTACTTAGTATATGGTCTGGTACGCCCCTAGGGCCCCAGCCATATTTTGTGCTTAACTTATTGTGAAACGTTGATTTGTGCATATGTTTGTCTTCTAATCTCATAAAGAGATTAGTAGAGAGTTATTTAGAAATAAATACATATATATTTGATATATATACCTGTGTGGTGTCTTTTCATTTGGTGATTCAAGAGATTATATGGTAAAACAAGCTGCTTTACATTCCTCCGAGACTTAGCCTGAAGGCTGCTCTCCACAGCTACCACTAGGATAGCTTTCTTTAAAAGGTTGTCTTAAACCTATCTACCATAAGAGTCGATTTGCCCTGGTGCAAGGTGTCCACTTTAATTAGTGAACAGCATATACCAGGCCAACTTCTCACATTGGTGGGCAGCGTGTGGGATTCCAGCTTGCCATTGTTTTACCAGAAAATCTCTATTTGAATTACTAACTGAAAACCATTATAGGTACTCAAGGTACATATAAAGTCAAGCTTAGTATCAATAAGTTCTACTGAACTTAGAGCTGTGTGCCAAGGGATAGCACACCCTTTCCACAGCTCAAGCTAGGATCAGTAGGCCACAAACTAGTGTAGGTAGTACAACACTGCACAACACTAGAATGTCCTTAAAGGGTGGACCCAGTGGATCCACTCAGCCTCAGTATAAGGACATGGCTTTCTCTGACTTGAGAGCCATGTGTGTTGACAGACACCTGAGGATAGGACAGAGTCCCTCAACCCTGCACCTGATAGATCTGCTGACAGCAGATGACCTGAGATTGGCTCTAGGAGCTAAAGGGTTTGAATCAGTGGGTGGGTCAGTCATAGTATCTGGGTCAGATGATGAAAATCAGAATGACCAAGACTCTGTGATTGAAGGGCCAGGCTCCAAGGGGCCTGAAAAGGACAGAGGAATTCTCCCTAAGAGAACTGACAGAGAGGAGGAGAGGCACAGATCCCCTTCCAGGGAATCTGACCACTCTTATCACTCTGGCAGAGAATTTGTCCAGCAGAGGAGCTCATACTTTTCCTTAAGAGAGACCTCCTCTGAGAGAAGGTGCAAACTGCTCCAGTATGAGGAAGCCAGAGTGGCCCTCAGAACCAAGCAGTTGGCACTGGATAGGGAAGCCCTGGAGATCCAGAGAGCTTCTAGAAAAGAGGGGTTAGAACCCCCTGGTGGCAGCAACAGTGTCCCTAGAGGCAGAGAATATATTCCTGACCATAGGAACCTGAGCAAGGTTGTTCCTCCCTACCAGAGTGGGGATGATATCCACAAGTGGATAACTGCTATGGAGAGGGCCTGTAGAGTACAGCAGGTCCCCCAAAAGCAGTGGGCAGCAATCTTGTGGCTCTCCTTTTCAGATAAAGGAAGAGACAAGCTCCTCACTGTTAGAGAGGAGGATGCTGATGATTATGAGGTCCTGAAGAGTGCACTGATAGATGGGTTTGGCTTAACCACTGAGCAGTACAGGTTAAAGTTCAGAGATACCCAGAAGGCACAGACTCAGGACTGGACTGACTTTGTTGATTGTGCAACCAAGGCTCTAGAGGGTTGGCTGGTTGGCAGTAGGGTTACTGATTTCAAGGGATTGTATAATCTGATGATGAGAGAACAGATCCTAAATAATTGCCAGAACCAGTTGTTGCATCAGTACCTGGTGGACTCTGATCTGACCTCTCCCCAAGAATTGGGAAAGAAGGCAGACAAATGGGTCAGAACCAGGGTGAGGCAGAAAACCCAGAACCAAGGGGGTGACACTAAGAAGCAAGATCCTAAAGGCTCTGAGAAAGGTGGGGATAAGTCAAAAGACCAGAAGTCTTCACAAGGGCCCCAAAAATCTGCATCTGGTGGGGAGTCACAGTCCAACAAGGGAAAAGGCCAAAAGAAGCCCTGGTGCAAATTCTGTAAACAGAAAGGGCACTGGACTTCTGATTGTACCAAGTCCAAAGACCAAACCACCACCACTCCTGCCCCTAAGGCAACTGTGCCCCCTAGCTCAGCTACTGGTGGAGGTGGTACGCAGAATAAGGGTGTAGTAGGGTTGACCCTGGGTTCTGAAGTGGATTCTGACCTAGTCAGAGTGACCACTCAGGCAATGCTGATTTGTGAGGGAAACATTGATATGTCCTTCCTAGTAAGCCCCAGTAATCTGGGCAAGTACAAACAGCAGCCTTTGATAAATGGCAAACAGGCTTTGGCATTTAGGGACACAGGTGCTAGTGTCACCATGGTGGCAGAGGACCTAGTGGACCCTGGACAGATCATCCTGGGTGAAATGTACCAGGTGACCAATGCAAGCAATGTCCAGACCAACCATAGTCTGGCAGTTGTGAATTTCTCCTGGGGAGGGGTAACTGGCCTCAAGAAGGTTGTAGTCAGTGCAGACCTCCCTGTAGAATGTCTGTTGGGCAATGATCTAGAGACTTCAGCCTGGTCTGAAGTAGAGTTATGGACTCATGCTGAGATGTTGGGCATCCCTGCAGAGGTATTTGCTGTGACCAGGTCACAAGCAAGAATGCATGACACTGAACCAGCTCTGGATCCTGGAACAATGGACCAGATGCTTCCCAAGAGGAGGAGCAGTAGGGTTAAGGCAGTGCCTTCCCCTCTGTCTCAGATCAAGGATTCACTTCCAGAGGGAGGTGAAGCAGAACCTGAAGAAGGAACTGCCCCAGAGGGACTTGAACCTGACCAGGTTGAGTTCTTGGGGGCAGGGGGCCCTTCCAGGGAAGATCTGAGTAAGGAGCAACAGTGCTGCCCCTCTCTTGAACCCCTCAGACAGCAGGCTGCTGCTGAGGCTGCTGGGAGTGCTAGTGGGTCCCATAAAGTTTATTGGGATGAGGGACTCCTATATTCTGAGGGTAGAGACCCAGCCCCTGGAGCCACCAGGAGGTTGGTAATACCTCAGAAGTTTAGGGGTTCCTCTTGACCTTAGCACATGATATCCCTTTAGCAGGTCACTTGGGCCAAAACAAGACCTGGGACAGGCTTGTTCCACATTTTCATTGGCCACATATGTCAGAGGACACAAAGGAGTTTTGTCGCTCCTGTGTCACTTGCCAAGCCAGTGGTAAGGCAGGTGGCACAACAAAGGCCCCCTGATACCACTACCTGTGGTGGGGGTACCCTTTGAAAGGGTAGGGATTGACATTGTTGGTCCCCTTGACCCTCAGACTGCATCTGGGCACAGATTTATCCTGGTGGTAGTGGATCATGCCACCAGGTACCCAGAGGCAATTCCTCTGAGGACCACCACAGCACCTGTGGTGGCAAGAGCCCTCATTGGAGTTTTCTCCAGAGTGGGTTTTCCAAAGGAGGTCATTTCTGACAGAGGTACCAACTTCATGTCAGGATATCTGAAAGCAATGTGGAAGGAGTGTGGTGTAACTTATAAGTTCACCACCCCTATCACCCACAATGCAATGGTTTAGTTGAACGCTTCAACAAAACCTTGAAAGGAATGATTAAAGGACTCCCAGAGAAGCTTAGGCGGAAATGGGACCTTCTTCTTCCTTGCCTGTTGTTTGCCTACAGAGAGGTTCCACAGAAGGGGGTTGGTTACAGCCCATTTGAGCTTCTGTTTGGGCATCCTGTGAGAGGTCCACTATGTTTGGTAAAAGAGGGCTGGGAGTTACCTCTCAAGCCCCCCAAACAAGATGTGATGGACTATGTACTTGGTCTCCGCTCCCGGATGGCAGAGTACATGAAAAAGGCAACCAAAAACCTGGAGGCCAGCCAAGAATTGCAAAAAGCTTGGCATGACCAAAGGCTGTGCTGACTGTATACCAGCCAGGACAGAAAGTGTGGGTGTTGGAGCCTGTGGCCCCAGCAGCCCTCCAGGACAAGTGGAGTGGCCCCCATACAATAGTTGAACAGAAGGGAGAAGTCACCTATCTGGTGAATCTTGGAACTCCCAGGAGCCCCCTAAGGGTGCTTCATGTCAACAGATTAAAGCCATATGTTGACAGGGCTGACATGGGCTTGCTCATGGCAACTGATGAGGACCAGGAGGAGGAGAGTGACCCTCTCCCTGACCTGCTCTCTCAGAACCCTGATGATGGGTCAGTAGATGGTGTTGCTTTGGCAAGCAGCCTCACTGACCATCAGCAAACTGAGTGCAGACAAGTTCTGCAACAGTTTAGACATATGTTTAGCCTGACCCCTAGTCAGACTACCTGGTGCACCCATGAGGTGGACACTGGGGACAGTCTGCCTGTCAAGAATAAAATCTACAGGCAACCTGACCATGTCAGGGACTGTATCAGGACTGAAGTCCAGAAAATGTTGGAGTTAGGCGTGATTGAGCCTTCAGATAGCCCTTGGGCTAGCCCAGTAGTCCTGGTACCCAAACCTCATACCCAGGGTGGTAAGAAAGAAATGAGGTTTTGTGTAGACTACAGAGGCCTCAATGCAGTCACTAGGACTGATGCCTATCCCATACCAAGGGCAGATGAGCTGATTGATACTTTGGCCTCAGCCAAGTATCTAAGCACATTTGACCTAACAGCTGGCTACTGGCAAATCAGATTAGCTGATGATGCAAAAGCCAAAACAGCATTTTCGACTCCTGGTGGGCACTACCACTTTGTGGTGATGCCCTTTGGATTGAAAAATGCACCTGCCACTTTTCAGAGGTTGGTGAATAAAGTTCTGGCAGGGATGGAAACTTATTGCTCAGCTTATCTAGATGATATTGCTGTCTTTAGTTCCTCCTGGCAGGATCACCTGGTCCACCTCAGAAATGTTTTGGAGGCCCTGCAGAAAGCAGGCCTCACTATCAAGGCCACCAAGTGCCAGATAGGGCAGAGTCAGGTTGTGTACCTGGGCCACCTTGTAGGTGGAGGCCAGGTTCAGCCTTTGCAGAGCAAAATCCAAACCATACTGGAATGGGTTGCTCCAACCACCCAGACACAGGTGAGAGCCTTCTTAGGCCTGACTGGGTACTATAGGAGGTTTGTCAAGGGATATGGATCTATAGTGACCCCCTTGAATGATCTTACCTCTAAGAAAATGCCAAAGAAGGTTCAGTGGACAGCTAGCTGTCAAAAGGCATTTGAAGACCTAAAGCAGGCCATGTGCACTGCCCCCATCTTACAGAGTCCAGACTACACCAAAAAGTTCATTGTCCAAACAGATGCTTCTGAGCTGGGTGTGGGAGCTGTACTGTCTCAACTGAATGATGAAGGTCAAGACCAGCCAGTAGCTTTTATTAGCAGAAGGCTGACCCCTAGAGAGAAACGTTGGTCAGCTATAGAGAGGGAGGCCTTTGCTGTGGTATGGGCCCTGAAGAAGCTGAGGCCATACTTGTTTGGTACTCACTTCATAGTTCAGACTGACCACAAGCCCCTCCTATGGCTAAAGCAGATGAAAGGTGAAAACCCAAAACTTTTGAGGTGGTCCATTTCCCTACAGGGGATGGACTATACAGTGGAACATAGGCCTGGGACCCAACATGCCAATGCAGATGGACTCTCAAGGTATTTCCACTTTGAACACGAAGACTCAACTGGTCAAGGTTAGTTTAGTGTCCCTACGTTTGGGGGGGTTGTGTAGGAGAGTAGGATCTGCCTCTTATGTTGCCCCCACTTTTTTTCTGATGTTAGCACTGGTTTCTGGCTATAGTCTGGCTGGGTCCCTGCCAATCAGGGCCCCAGCCTCTCTGTTCTCTCTAAACGACATGGAGTGCACTCTAGGTGCACTAGTGATTGGATACTGTGGTGCCTTATGAGTCCCTAGTATATGGTACCTTAGGTGCCAAGGGCATAGGTACTTCACAGGCCTACCAGGGGCTGCAGCATGTGTTATGCCACCCCTGGGAAGCAGTCTAAATCTGACACCACAGGCCTGCTACTGCAGCCTGGGTGAGGTGGTGCTAGCACCCCTCACTGAGATATAGGTTTCCTATATCTCTCCTGCACACACATATAAACCTATCAGTCACCCCTAAGGCAGGCCCTATCAATCCTGAGGGCAGGGTGCTTGGCTTCTATGTGAGGGGGTGCCTCTGCCTGAGCAGGGCCCCTCTGCAGCTCTCAGAGTCTATTCTCTGGTGCTGTTTGTGGATGCGGTTAAACCATATACTATTTAAGTGCATTATATCCTCGCGGTAAATGCTAACTTTGGAATGGCTGCATCAAAACATGTCGTGTTTGGTGTCAAACATCTTGGAATACTACCCCCCGCCAATCTTGGCGGCGGGGGTAGCATTCCACCCTTCTAGAGGGATAAGACATGTACCTGCTGTGGAAACGCGGTAGAATCCTAAAGAGCCCTGGCATCACAAAATGGATGCCACCAGTCACAGACACTGGGCTGCCCTCCTGCTGATGACCGAAACTCGCAGTGGAGGAAGCCCAACAATAGGCATCCTGTCACAGGGAGGTGTAACCACCTTCCAGACAGGGTTTAGTGTATTGGGGCTGGGTGGGTGCACTCTTAGAGTGCTTTGAAGTCCTGCACTGGGGGAGCAGAAGGCTCCTCTGTGCATATGCCAGTTCAAACCAGCTCAGGGGCTACCTGCCCCTGCTCTGGCGCGAAACTGGACAAAGGGAAGTGGGTGTAGCCACCCCTCCCTTGACCCTCCCATAGGTGGGGTCATAGAGCTAGTCCATCCCCTCTTTTTAGTATAAGAGGGGGAACCTTGCCATTGCAAAGCAGATAACCCCTGGACGACGCTCTACAGAAGAATCCTGGCCCTTCGACGTTCCACTACCTTTGGAAGACAGAAGAATCTCCCTTGGAGTCAAGGAGTGACTCCCCTGCTTGGCAGGCACCAAAAACGACAACGACGGTCGCAAACTACGCCGCTCCCGCCGGAGTCCGAAGTCCCTGCAGCCCAAGAAGTGGATTTCCTGACCTCTCCCAGGCCATCGTGAGTCCCCAGCGAAGCTGAGGCAAGTGGACCCCACGAGTAACGAGGAACCGCGACCCCTGGGTACCGTGCACTATTGTCGAGTGCAACCCCTTCACAACGTTCTACGAACTTGTGCTTTGGACCACGTGTGGTCCCGACCTCCAGCAGGAATCCCTCCGAAGATCAGAGGCCTACACCGTCCCGAGTGACCGTGGGCCCCTGTTGAGTGATTCCGCCCGAGGTGTCTTCGCGATCCCTTGCCCGCCGGCTTGTGGGTCCCCAGAAGACTTCTTAAAGAAACCAAAGGGCTCCCCTGGTTGCTCCAGGCCTGCCCTGACTTACCCTCGCTGGGTGAGTCCCTCAGACCTTGCTGGTCTGCGCCATCGACTTTTCTTCATCTCCCCGAGACTTGCTGCTGCCAAGGCTTGTTGGCTCCTATCGAGTTGCCGACACCGCAGTCAGCTGCAGACATCGAGGGACCCACCGAATCCAGCTCCTGGTCGTCGTCGACACCTCCTGGACCACGTGGCTGAAGAGTCAAGGCACCCGCAACCGACCTGAATCAACCGACGACGGTGGGCATCCATCTTCCTTGCCCCGGGTCACTGCCAAGTGACTTTGAACACTGTCCCCTCTGCTTTCAGGTCATCCTTCTTCAGAATCCAGGCTTGGATTCCACCGGACACTTCTTCAGCTCCCGCAAGCAGCAAGTCTTCTTTGTTCGCCATTGAAAACGACGCCGCGACCCGACACCAAAGGACACCTGTGCACCCGGCTTCCCTGGGTGAGGTAACTCCAGCACTACGGTGCTCCTGTGGGTGTGGGCCCTAGAACTACTTACCCTGTAAGTGACTTGCTTGTAGGTTCTCCCGAAGTATCCTAAAACTCTTTATTTCCAACCGCGACTTGCCCCATTGAAGTTAACGGCGATCCGCGCCTGTGTATCCACACTGCACGCGTCCCCCGTGGGTCCTTTACTTACCTGCCTTGGGTGGTTTCGTGAGGCCCCTGCACTTCTGAAGGCCCTAGGCCTTGTCTCCCTGCAAGTCGTTGTTTCTAAGTCTCTTACTTAGTATATGGTCTGGTACGCCCCTAGGGCCCCAGCCATATTTTGTGCTTAACTTATTGTGAAACGTTGATTTGTGCATATGTTTGTCTTCTAATCTCATAAAGAGATTAGTAGAGAGTTATTTAGAAATAAATACATATATATTTGATATATATACCTGTGTGGTGTCTTTTCATTTGGTGATTCAAGAGATTATATGGTAAAACAAGCTGCTTTACATTCCTCCGAGACTTAGCCTGAAGGCTGCTCTCCACAGCTACC